>CM024756.1:8519330-8616542 GCA_014218235.1 Colocasia esculenta
TGCTAAAAGCTCTAAACAGGGCCGTCCACAAGACAAACAGCAAGTTCCCAAAGCTAGACTTACAAGGGGACAAAAAGGTAAGATGCCTATGGATGCCTCTAAAAATGTCAAACCCGATGTTGTTCCTAAATCATCATCATGCAATATCTGTAAAAAATTGGACATAATGAAAAAAAGTGCTGGAATAAACCAAATCAAATGAAAATCAAACAAGTTTGGATTCCTAAGTATTCTTATTTTGCATGAATGATACAATGGGACCCAAAGTAATTTGGGTACCAAACCTCTCGTCTGATCCACATGTGCAAGAATGCCTAGCACCCAAATCAAAACAAATGGTACCTGGATAGTGGCTGCTCAAGGCATATGACGGGCGACAAAGATAAATTCAGTTTGCTCGTGGAAAAAGACGGAGGTCAAGTGATCTTTGGAGGTAACAACAAAGGACCGATCATTGGCTCAGGTAAAGTTGGAACCGAGGTATAGACCACCTGTTTTCCTCCCCAAGAACTCCTGAGCAAAATGGAGTTGTGGAGAGAAAAAATAGAACCTTGGTGGAGATGGCTCGTACGCTTCTGGTCGAGAATCAATTAGCACGCACCTTTTGGGCAGAAGCTGTAAACACATCTTGTTACATCCTTAATCGAGCCATGGTAAGACCAGTATTCAAGAAAACTCCTTACGAACTTCTGAAAGGTAAGAAACCCACCATTGGGTACTTTAAAGTTTTTGGTTCAAAGGTGTTTATTCATAACAATGATAAAAATGACTTGGACAAGTTTGAAGCCCAAAGCGATCAAGGTATTTTTCTTGGATACTCTGAACATTCTAGAGCTTATAGAGTGTTTAATCTGAAAACCAGAAAGGTGGAAGAAACTCCACACGTTGTTTTGATGAATCTCAAATCAAGTCTAACAATTCTACTCCTTACAGGTTGACGATGAATCTGATGACAACTCTTGGAGATCTACAAAGCAAATCAAATGCAATATCCAAGTCAGTCATAAAGCTAAACGTGGATATCTTCGTAGGTACGATGATGAAGATGACGGTCATCTACTCAAAAATGAAGAAGAAATACCTGCACAAGATCCACAACAAGAGGATGAACCTCAATATGAAACTCCTCCAGCCACCCCTCCTCCGGAACAACTCCTAAATGCAAGATCAACCAGGTCCTTCAACAATCACCAATGTGAGGTACTCTAAAGCTCATCCACTTGAGAATGTCATAGGTGACATAAATGATTCAGTTCAAATTAGGTCTCAAGTTAATCAAATAGTTGAACAGGATCATTTAGCCTTGTCTCTCAAGTGGAGCCTAAAAATGTTGAAGAAGCATTAAAAGAAAATTTATGGATTGATGCTATGCATGAGGAGTTAGGTCAATTTCAAAGAAATAATGTCTGGAGTTTAGTTCCTAAAACCCCTGAAATTTCTGTTATAGGCACAAGGTGGGTTTTTAGGAATAAACTTAATGAAGAGGGTAAAGTGGTGAGAAACAAGGCTAGACTGGTTGCAAAGGGTTACAATCAGAATTTGGTGTGGATTTTGAAGAATCCTTTGCACCTGTAGTAGGCTAGAAGCAGTTAGGATCTTGTTGCATGCTGTTCTAGTTCATATCAAATGTTCTAACAGTTAAAAATGTATCAAAAATGTTAAGACTGCTTCTTAAATGGCTACATAAAAGAGGAAGTCTACGTTTCTCAACCACCCGGCTTTGAGGATCATGATAAACCAAACCATGTCTTTAACTGCACAAAGCTCTCTATGGTTTGAAACAGGCACCCCAAGCTTGGTACGACCGGCTCAGCTCATTTCTGGTAAGCAAAAACTACTCCAGAGGTAAAGTGGACCAAACACTCTTTACAAAGAAAGTCCGCAATCATATCATATTTGTTCAAGTTATGTGGATGACATTATATTTGGTTCCACTAACAGTTCGCTGTGTGACGAATTTTCAAAAATATGCACAGTGAATTTGAGATGAGCTTAAGGGGGAGTTACAATTTTTTCTTGGTTTGCAGGTCAAACAGTTAGAAGATGGATTCTTCATAACCAAGAAAAATATGTCAAAGAACTTCTGAAGAAGTTTCAGTTTGAACAAGCTAAACATGCTTCAACACCAATGAGCACAAGCATAAAGCTGGAAAATGATGAGAAACGTAAAATGGTAGATGCCAAGCACTTCGAGGTATGATTGGCTCACTCCTTTATCTTACTGCAAGTAGACCAGACATACAATTCAGCGTTTGTCTTTGTGCTAGATAACCAATCTAGTCCAAAGGAAAGCCATCTAATTGCAGTTAAGAGAATTTTCAGATATCTCTCACGTACGCATGATTTGGGTCTTTGGTATCCAGCTGGTAGTAGCTTTGAATGATTCTTATTCTGATGCAGACTACGCTGGGTGTAAAATTGATAGGAAAAGCACTAGTGGCTATTGCCAAATGCTTGGTGGTTGTATGGTTTCGGGGCATCAAGAAGCAACACTCGGTTGCACTCTCTACTGCAGAAGCAGAATATGTTGCTGCAGGGAGTTGTGCAACACAAGTGTTGTGGATAAAAAGTCAGTTGTGTGACTACAACATTGACATTGGATGCACACCTATCCTATGTGACAACACTAGTGCCATCAATCTTTCAAAGAATCCCATTCAACACTCTAGGACAAAACATATTGAAATCCGTCACCACTTTCTGAGAGATGAAGTAGCCAACAAAGCATTGGAAATTAGCTTCATACCCACTGAAAAACAATTGACTGATATCTTACCAAACCATTGGCAGAAGATAGGTTCACCACATTGAGAGAGAGAGTTGGGTTTGTGTAAATTGCAATGAAATTTCAAATATTCTAGGATATGTTCCTTGTGTCCACTAACTGTGAGGTATATCAAATGGTGAAGTGGGAAGAACAAGTCATGCTTGTTTGGAAACTCTCATTATGCGTGAGAAAAAATTCTCCGCCAAGTACCCATGGTCATGTGTCATGCAAGGGACATATACTCTAATATGAGAATAGTTTTTTACAATTTTGCTCATTCCAAATTCTCCTTGAAACTTTGTCAACTTTTGGTGAAATGTTTTTCTACATGCTTGATGTGCTTCATTAATTAATAAATGTGTGCAATTTTGTCTTCATGAATTGAGTATTCTTGTTTCAAATGGCACACATTATGGGGGAGCAAGTTAGGGTTAGATGAATGCAACTGTGAAGGAAATTGTTCAACCTTTGTCCATCTCAACTCCCTCACAACCATTCGTCATTTCAGCCTTCATTCTACTCTTAAAACTGCTCTGAACATGTCCCTGTCGACAGGCTACAAGGGCCCTGTCGACAGCTCAGCCCAGACATAACTCTGATTCTTCTGTCTGTGTCCCTCTGTCGACAGGCCCTCAATCTGCTGTCGACAGACACACACAGTTCATGTCTCCAGAAATCTTTAACTTCTGTATGTGTCTTCCTGTCGACAGGCCTTTCTTCCCTGTCGACAGATATTCTGAATCTGGTTGTTCATGCTTATTTCTTCACCATTCAGTGAGCATCTTCATGATTAACATATAAGGTGGTATAAGGTATTAATGCATGTTTGACCATACTACCTACAAATGATATTTAAGCTATTCCTTATTCCTCTATGATTTTCACATACTATTCATGTTGTATTTAGGTTCTATCATTAAGGAAACATTTCATACTGAAAAGGATATCAACCTCACTTCTCTACACTAATTCTTTGTGAGCCGACATAGTCTCAATTTACTTGATAAGCATTTTGGTCATGAAAGTGAATGTCTAATATTGATAGGTAATCATATCAACTACTTGATATTGGTTCTTACAACAATACTTGGAGAAAAGCTACCTGTTCCAAAACAAAACAAAATCTTTCACAAGGCAAATAAAAAAAATATTATTTTGTGATGAAAATCAACTTTACATGGGAAGAATATAGAGCAATGTTGGGTTATGCTGAGTAACCGGGGAGATGGGCATCACAAATGTCTCCCTCGTGTCAAAAGGCACTCATCATCTCTGTACAATGGTCTGATGGAAACTTCCACTAATTAACTGGGGGTATGGGCACGTGTATGTCTATCCTCACGTTAAAAGGTGTGACGTCTTCTTAAGTACCATTTCCTCCCATTGTTCTTATAAATTCCAAACATAAAGGGAAATAGTGTGTAGCCTCCACTGAGTCATAATTTCCAAGGTCATTGGTCTTGTGATTGTCTTGACATATAGATATCATTTCATGCATCATTTGCCTATCCACAAATGGGCATTGTGTTGTCTTACATTGTATTATAAAACAACGAGTAAGTGTGCAATGTTCTTTATCTAAGTGGGTGTTTTCTTAATGCTTTAACCTTAAATTCCTTGGGTATTACGTTAAAACCATTAGGAACTTGGTATGGTTATTATATCCTTGTAGATGGTAGGTTAACATACATGATTCACCTCTTATACACCTTCATTTATCACATGGAAGACCTTGCTCAGAGCTTCAGTTCCAAAAATCTCAAAAAATCTCAAAACTGGCCCTTTTAAAACAAGGCCTGTCGACAGGCACCAGGGACCCTGTCGACAGCCGGCGGCCGAACTCTTTTTGGAAGTCCAACGGGCTAAATCCGAAAACGGATTTTGTGGGATCCGACTCTTCACATACCCTCAACCTTTCTTTAAGAGGACCCCACACCCCTTTCCATCTTCTTCCACTTCCAAAAACCTTTCTTTCCCTCCCTCTCCTCAAAACCCCTCTCCAGGGCGCAGAAGAGCACCTCTGCATCCCTGGTGCTTTCTCTTCTTGTCTCCTTTCTTTCTACCACCAGTCTCCACCTCAAGCAGCTACAGATCATGGCTCCTTCCAAGAAGCTGGCTTCTCGTCGCCGTCCTCGGTCTCCTCACGCTGGACAGGTTCCAGGGCTTCCCCCGAACGTCGCACAAAGCACCGGGAGGACCGATTGCCAGAGTGCTCATCCCTCCTAATCTCCAGTTCAAAGTCACTCATGCAACTTTCACCAAGGTCACGCAGCCTCGCTACGTTGACTTCATCTCCCTGCAGGATTTCTTTCCAGGTCTTCTGCCTCTCTTTGACACACAGGGTTGGTCATTTTTGCTAAAGCCACAAACAATATTCGTCCCCTGCTGTCATGGACTTTTACCACAATCTCCGGGAGTCTACTTCAGGTGATCTTTATACCAGAGTAAAAGGGAACTCCTTTCGCATTTCTCCTAATCTACTTTCAGTATCCCTCCAAATCCCAAACACAGGGGTTGACATCTTTGCACATCATCCTACCCCCGAGGAGTACTATGCCCTCATTACTTCAAAGCCTTACGACCCCACAGATCGTACACCACTGAATACAAATTCTTTCCCTCCACTTCATCGTCTCATCCACCATATTTTCACCACCCTCATTGTCCCAAAAGATGGAAGTAGGGAACTCGTCACCTCTTTCACAAGTCCCTCCTCCATCAGTTTTTGCGATGTGAACTCATTAATCTCCCTCAACTAATGTGTTCCGTCCTTAGACTATGCCTGGTAACGCAAAGCGGTCCATGCCTTACGCATGTCAGCTCACCTCCCTCTCCTGTTCCTTGGCATCATCATTCCAGAAGGGGAGATGACCGTCTTGCCGGCCCGTAGCTCCTATGATCTGACTGCTGCACAGAGGATGGGCTACAAGTTCGTGGATGGCGTAGTAACAAGGGATCTCAAGGGAAAAGGCCAAGCTGTCCTTGGGATGATGAAGAAGCTGATGAGGCAGCTGATGAAGAGGTCGATGAAAATGCAGTTGAAGAAGAAAACTCCCAGTATGGGCCACTAGATGCTCCAGGAGATGATGCTTTTGATGTGGCAGTTGAGCCTTCCATTCGCGAATTACTCGCTCAACTACACTTCAGATGTCAACTGGGTTTGAAAGGCTCAATCACATGATGGATAGACTTGACGCCCGCTTGGATAGCATTGCACCTTTGCGTCCGCCTCCTACACCGCCAGCTGATGAGGATGCATAGCTAGCTTAGGTGTCATGCTTAGGAGAGTGTCATGTCTTGTATCCAGTTATCTTCAGTCTTATGATGTTCTCTTACTTTGATGGTCATGCAATGTTTTTCCTAAGTTATCTTTTACCTAGCACGTTCTGTATGGCTCAATGAAAAATCAATGAAAATTTTGTCTACTTGCCTACTACATGTGTCTATGGTGTATGCTTTTGGATATTGACAAAAGGGGGAGAAAACTCAATTAAAACAATTATGCACTTGCTTACACTTGCTTAATTGAATAATTTGTCATCATCAAAAAGGGGGAGAATGTTGGGTTCACATTCCAAATCATAAATACAACATGTTTTTGTTGATGATCAATGATGAACAAAGTAAACAAGTGAACAATGTGAGTTGAGTTTAAAATTGCATAAGATCTATACATATGACTTGTCTCAATGTGTTGGTATATGTTTCATTTTAAATGACTATAATGTCTCACTAACTATGTTCATTATTTTAGGTGAGATGTTGAGCAAGTCATGTATGAAGAACTAGGTCAAAATGATGAAGATATACATGAAAAGAAAGTACATGTCGACAGCAGGAAGGATCCCTGTCGACAGCTATACTCAAGCCAGAAGGACCAGTCTTCAATACAGATGTTCCTGTCGACAGCACTCCATCTACCTGTCGACAAGAAGAGGTTCCCAGAACACCCAAACCTTCTGTCAGCCTGTGCCTGTCGACATCACCCAGTCGCCTGTCGATAGCAACTGCCTTCCAGAAGCCTTAAATCTTCTGCTTGCTTGAGCCTGTCGACAGGAGCACCCAGTGCTGTCGACAGACGGAGAGAGTCTTCAAATACGGGAAGTCTTCAAGTTGCCATAGATGGTGTTTCCACATACCACGACTCTCCATATGTAAACGCCTCTATTTAAGCATCTTTTGAAGACAATCACGTACACAAGCAGCCTCTAAGCAAGAACCCTAAAAGCATCTCAAGAAAAGTCTTGCCCTGCTGCTCTGCTTCTACCTGCTGCCCAGATTCAACAAGAGAAGTCTTCCGTGCAGCGGTGAAGTCTGAACGTTGTGAATTCAAGCCTCTCCATCAAGTTCTGATCATCAAGACGAAGCTTGAAATCTACCCAAACATTCATCAGAAGAGTTTCTAATTGGATTTGATTTTCAACTCTCAAACTCTTCTCTGTTTTACTTTTATCCATACATGTGTGTGTGTGGTGTGTTTCAAGCAGTCCTTGTGCTTGATACACGTGTGTGTTGTTATGATCGTGGTTACACATCAGAGAACACGTGTGTGTGAGTTGTAGTTCATGAACTAGCTCATAAGTAGGTTGCTCTACGTGTGTGTGTGGCCCGTGGATGTAGGATACACGAGTTGTGTATTCCGAACCACGTAAATCGTTGTGTCTCGTGGTTTGAACGTTTCTACGTTAAAGTTTGGTAGGCACGACGCATTTACACATGTCTAATCATCTGCTTGATATCTATCATCGAATCACACACATCCACACTAAGGTTAGTCCTTGCCATAACTTCTAGCAATTTGTATCTTATCGAAAAGAAGGCAACAAGTGTTCTTAATAGATAGTAATCTATTCAACCCCCCTTCTAGATTACCATATAGGGAATTCCGCAACACTTCAGTTCTTACTTGTTCTTCGGCTTCTTCTTGTTGATGAGCTGCTTGAGAGGAAGAGGGAATAAGAGGCTCATCATCATAGGTTTCATGAGTACACTCAGGCACCTAATCCTTCATTGATAATTTTGCTTTTTGCTCAGCAAGGTGTAGTGACTTCTTCTCAAGGTGGAAATACCAATCTTCTCCTTGATACCAGTCGAGATTTCTCCAGACAAATCTACTAAGAATCTTTCGAAAATCAAGGTGAGCAGAGACCCATAAGGAAGGCACTACTGCAGATCTTTTGAAGTTATCATCTTTTCCAAAATAAATGCGGCCAAATTTACTCTATGCCTTTGAATGGCCCAAAATAACAAATTTCCATCCCTGGAGGTTATAGAGGAATGGGTTCCTGCCCTAGGAGTCACAATATTGAGATAACTGTTGAGCAACTATCCCTAAGAAATTTAAAGAGTTTTATAAATTTCAATGAATATTATTTTTGCTATGACAAATCTTTAAATATATATTTTATACCTAATATATCACAAAAATTGCATACAAGAAAAACTCATGAACACTCAAAAATTTCTAAGGCCACAAACCTCTCCTATAGCCTACTACATCCGATTGCTATATTCAACTGCTAAATCTGACTCCTTTAAAATTGCAGCCATATATCATCCAATTTTTCTAAGTCCACATCTTTACTCTACATTCGATTGATAACTTCGACTCATACAGCCGAACATCTTTACTCTTCATTCGATTGATAACTTCGACTCATACAACCGAACATCTTTACTCTGCATTCGATTGATAACTTCGACTCATACATCCGAATGTCTTTACTCTGCATTCAATTGATAACTTCGACTCATACAGCCGAATGTCTTTACTCTGCATTCGATTGATAACTCCGACTCACACAGTCGAATCTTTGTATTCAACTGCTATAATCGAATTACCTTGTTCTTCCCTAAAGTCGAATCACTTGATTTTTTTTTAGAATCGAATCATTCTTATTTTCTCAGTCGAATCATCTGTTTCTATACATTCGACTACACTGACAGAGGTACTTGTATACCTTTTCACTGTCAGTTCTGTATCTTCAAAGATATATATATATATTATCAAGTCTATCCTGATTCTGATATATCCTGAGTTTAATTTGGTTATAAAAAGCTTGTTATATGCATTTCTTACTGAAGCCTCAAAAATATTATTACTTAATATCTCTCTGACAGGATATGACTTGTCATTCTTAAAACATTCATCTTGTGCAAAACCTATTTCCGAAATGTCTTTTTGAAATCTTTTAGTCTTGATGCTCTTGCTTTACTTTATCATTCACAAGCACAAAGCATTTATGTAAATCTCAGACGCATGGCATCTGACCATCTCACCTACCACTCACAGACCCATGCTTTACTTTTTTGTCTGTCTACTTTATTTATTTTTTTATTGAAAAGCTTGTGGGATACTAGGTTCCATATCCTGTGCTGTACTCACTGACTCACCTACCACAAGGGCATGGAGATACGTTTCTCCTTTGTCTTGTCCTTACAGTAGGCATTAATTGAAGATGTGTTTAGCATGTCTCTCTCTCAGCTGTGTTCTGCAAGAGCTTATCTTCTAGCTATGGAAAAACTGAAGACCTTGGGAAAATGCAATTTTGAAGACCTACTGGACAAATTCTTCAAGATCCAAAGGATCCCAGAAATTCTCTTCAAACGGCCAAATTGCAAATGGTCACCAAGCTCAAACAGCTAGATTTTGAAGTCTATAAAAGGAGCTCAAGAGGAAAGGAAAGGTGTGCATGCATGAAGAATTGAATACAAGCCTACATCTCTTGAGAAAAGCATCATTCAAATCTTTCAAGCTCTTTCTCAAGCTTTCTTGCTAGCCAATCTGAGAGCTTCTTTCTGTTAGAATTCTCTTTTGAGAAACTCTGTTGGGTGGCAACTGTAATTGTCATTATTCTTCAAGTCCACCCTTATTGCTTCAGATAGGATTCAGTTTTCATCTTCTGATCTTTTTATCCTTCAGAAGTCAGTGTGTGTTTGTGCTCACACTTGAGGCAAACACACAAGTGTTTTAATCTCCACTACTGTTTGTAATTTTTCTGCAGAAGTTAGTTTCTGCATTTGCCCCTCCTGAGAAGGGAAGGCCTTGAGAGAGGCAGTCTTTGTACCCCTATTTAGGGAGACTTGCTTGGGAGCAAGTGGGTGTGTAATTCCTCTCAAGGGTGAGAGAAGGCCAAATTCTTGGCATATTAGTGGAAATCTCAAGTGGTTGACTTGAGGACTGGATGTAGGACTTCCATGTGGGAAGGACCGAACCAGGATAAAATCCTTGTGCATTTCTTTGTGTGATTGTTTCCGCCTAGTTTACACTTGAATCACACACACCACACTAAGTACTAACATATTCATCTAGTGTTGTGTTTTTCAGAAGAAAGTTTTAAAAGGTAAAAAGTCCTATTCACCCCCCCCCCCCTCTAGGACTGTTTGTTAGCCATTTCGATCCAACAAGTGGTATCAGAGAGAGGTCTTCTCAGAAGAATCTAAGAGATTTAAGAAGAAATGGCATCCGAAGCTCACAACTATGAAGGCCAATCAGTCACAAGGCCACCCTTCTTTGATGGTGAAGATTATCAATATTGGAAGATGAGGATGGAATGCTTCATCAGAGGTACTGACTTCGACCTATGGCAGGTAATTGAACAAGGTGATTTTCAAGTCCTTGCAGAATCCTCTTCTGGTGCTCTTTCATTGCAGATAAAAGAAATATGTCTTTAAATTTCAAAGCAAAAATTATCTTTGTTGTGCTTTATCGAAAAGAGAGTTTAATAGACTTTCAGCATTCAAAACAGCAAAAGAAATGTGGGATAAATTACAAGTACATATGAAGGCACAGATAGGGTTAAACAAACAAGAATAGACATACTTGTATCTCAATATGAACAGTTTAAAATGCTCCCCAATGAAAATATAACTCAAATGTACAATAGATTTTCAAATATAATTGTAGGATTAAGTGCTTTAGGGAAAGTCCTAACCAATGAAGAAACAGTAAGAAAAATCTTAAGATCTCTAACTAATGTATGGACCCCTAAAGTTACAGCCATAGAGGAAGCCCATGACCTAACACAATTATCTATTGATAAGTTAATAGGATCCCTCATGGCACACGAAATAAACATGGAAAGATTCTCAGTAACCACCTCGAAAAAGAAAATTTCAAATGCTTTGAAGATTGCAGATTCCTCTTCATCTGAAGACTCCAAAGAAAAGACAGATGATAGTGATGATGCGTCTATTCTCTCAAGGAAGCTGCAAAGAATCTTGGCCAAAAAGAAAATTTCGAGTCAAGAAAATTTTCAAGAAAGACAAGAAGAAGGAACCAACATGTATGAATGCAATCACCAGGACATTACAAATCTGAATGTCCCAGGCTCAGGAAGAAGGACCAAGTAGAAAAATCAGATAAGAAGAAGGGAAAAGAGAAGAAATTCAGAAAATTCAAGAAAAAGGCAATGGCAGCAACATAAGACAATGAAGAAGCTACAAGTTCAGAATCATCCAGCTCAGAATCAGAATAAGAAGAGAAGACAAATCTAGCCCTCATGGCAGGACTAGAATAGGTAAACTTAGAAACTTCATTTACTTCTTATTCTGAATCCGATT
This sequence comes from Colocasia esculenta, assembly GCA_014218235.1. Taxonomy (NCBI): domain Eukaryota; kingdom Viridiplantae; phylum Streptophyta; class Magnoliopsida; order Alismatales; family Araceae; genus Colocasia; species Colocasia esculenta. The sequence goes on from CM024756.1 coordinate 8,530,660, forward strand.
CTGATAGTCTTGAAGATGCATTTAATGAACTTTATGACAAATACAAAACAGTAGTAAAACAAATGAAAGTAGTTAAACTAAATCTACTAAACTAAGAAAAGGCTAATACCTTTCTTATAAATGAAGCAGAAAGATTCAGCAAAAGTTTAAATGAAACCAAGAAGCTACTGAATTACTATGTGAAGATCTGAAAAATAAGAATAGCAGAATTTTTGAATTAGAATCAAATCTCAAGGAACTCAAAAATGAAGAAAAATTGCTAGAAGAAAATAATTATCTAAAAGCTACGATTGAAAAGATTTCCAACTGCAAAACCTCATTATTTGTTAAAATAAAGGATCTAGGTCAGGAAAGAAGATGTATGGATTAGGATATACACCTCTACCAAACGAAGAAGAATTTATTCGACCTCAGTATATCCAACTCCTAAGTTTGTAGCAGAAAAGAAATCAAAAATCCTAAAAAGGTAAATCAACATATTTACAAACAAAAACAAAAAGTCAGCAATAATACACATAAGAAAAATCCTTTCGATTTATGCTGTACTCATTGTAACCAATTAGGACACACCATTAGCACATGCACCACTAGACACTTTAGATGGATTCAGAAAACTAACCATCAAGGACCCAAGAAAATTTGGGTACAAAAGTTACAGTTTAGCTTTGTTTGCAGGGTCGGCTGAGGGCATCCAATGGTATTGGATAGTGGATGCTCAAGACACATGACAGAGATAGGAAGCTTTTCACAAGTTTTAGAGAAGAAACTGTTGAACCACTTTATAGTTGTCCTTTATTTTGGTGATAACAAAACTTATGATGATTTCAATTAGTATATCTTTGTTGATTAAATGTTATTCAATATTTTGTTTCATTTGTGTCGCATCAATCTCATAACAAAATGCTAAGTCACTCATTGATGCAATATGGCGCACTAAAATGATAAAATCGATGTTTAATCAATATACATCGATTTCAGTTTAAGTGCCAAATTAATAAGCGCTACATCAATTTGGTTTTAATTGATTTTATAAGCACTATAACGATTTCTTTAGAATCCATAACGATTCTTTATAAATGCAACAATGTGCCAAGAAATCGGTCTCATAACGATTTCTAAGTGACCGCAACGATTTGATAAGAAATCGGTCTCATAACGATTTGATAAGTGAGTGCAACGATTTTTCCTCACATCAATTTGCCTACGCAACGATTTGATAAGAAATTGATCTCATAACGATTTCCTAAGTGATCACATCGATTTCTTTATTGATAACAATGATCTCTTTAGGAGATCATAACGATTTGCTTGCATAATTTCATAATGATGATCACATCGATTTGTTCAACGATTTGTTTACAAATGAGCAACGACTCTTCACATAACTATTTCATAAGTCATGCTCATAACGATTTCTTCATGGATTCTGTTCAAACACAGATTGCCTTTATATTTCAAATATGCTTGGCGCTTAAATGAAAAGTCAAATATCTTCTGACAAAAAGCTGCATGCATATTTCAGAGTCTTGTCAAATAGATATGAACTACTATTTTCAGAATGTTAGCAGAAACACAGTAGCATGCACTGATATCTTATAAACACTCTCTTATGCTAACACTCTCTTCTATGCTGACAGATCTCGAAGACCACCAGAGTCTGATTAAAACAATGAAGAGAAAGATCAGCAACGACTAGAAGAGCTCCAATGGATCTCTTCAACGGATCTATTCTAAAGCTGCTCATATAAAAGATGGAGCATTGCTGAAGAACAAAAAATAGAGCCTTCCTGAAAATCCTTCAAGGAGTGTACAATTGTGAGAAGAACCTTCACGCCACAAACACTCAGAGAAAGAGAGAAGAGCTCGAGCCAAAATCTACAGAAGCTTTCAAGCAAAAGTCTTCATCGCCTTCAAGCCTTCTTCTCTTCCATTCTCCCTATGCTCATTGTAATCTTGAGGGAGAGTCTGTGACTGTGAGCTAAGTCCATAGTGTTCATCTTGTATTAGCTCTCAGTCTTGTTCTTTCTTTTCTAAGAAAGACCCTTGTCCAGCTGTAGGACACTAGGACTGTATATAGTGTGTAACCTAGCTATATAGAGGTTAGTGTCTAGCAGAACCTTGTTGGGGTTTGTACCAACAGGACCTAGCTGAGGGTTTAAATCTAGCAGAACCGCACTGGGGTTTGTTCCAGGAGGTTTACTTCTGAACCTGTAAAAGAAGTAGGTTTGCTTCTGAGCCTAGAAAAGAAGTGGGCTGCCTTCTTGCCCGGGAAAGAGAAGAAGACCTGGTGGGGTATCCAGGGTGTTGTACGTAGTGTCCTTGAGGGGGACTGTACCTTCGGTTAGTGAAATCCCAAGAGGTTACTTGGGACTGGACGTAGGACTTCCATGTGGAAAGGGCCGAACCAGGATAAATTCCTTGTGTCCTTTGTGTGATTGTTTATTTGCTTCCGCACTGCTACTCTTTATCACACTCAACTAACCAAACCTTCAAGTGTTAATTTCTGTGTTTAAGTTTCCTTCTATTGCAGAAATCAGAAAAACTATTCACCCCCCCCCCTCTAGGCTAGCTTGCTGCCATACCGAAAGGGCGAACAAGTGGTATCAGAGCGGGTCTCTGAACTTTCAAGAAGATCCAACGATCTTAGAGCAAAGATCCATGGCAGCTCAAGGATATACTGAAGGCCAATCAGTCACCAGACGTCCATTCTTCGACGGAGAAGATTACCAGTACTGGAAAATGAGAATGGAATGCTTCATTCGAGGCACAGACTTTGATCTGTGGCAGGTAATAGAGGTAGGTGATTTTGTTGTTATTCCTGCTGAAGGCACTACTGCCATTACACCTGCTGATAAAAGTAAACTATCTTTGAATTTTAAAGCAAAGAATTATTTATGCTGTGCCCTATCTAAAAAGGAATTTAGTAGAGTTTTCGTATGTCAATCTGCTAAAGATATGTGGGACAAATTGAAGCTCATGTATGAAGGAATACCCAGTACGAATGAAATACCTACTGATGCTCAAGTGTTTAAAGAAACAAGACGGGAAGCTATAACTCCATCATCTCCAACTGTCGCCATTCAAGGGGAGCAACATGAAGCACCTCAGGAAGTTATCCTTCCACATGAGGAAGAAGATGTAAAGGAGGAACCTCAGATTGAGAGGGAGCCTCATATCTTTTTTAAAAAGGATATCTCTGAAGAAATAAGCGTTAAAGAAGCCTCTGATGAAGAAGAAGCTGAGGATAATGCTCATAAATTCCAAGTAACACCTCAGGAGACATCTTCTGTAAACAACTCATCAGGTAGCTTCAACATTAAAGAAGAAAATGCCTATCTACTCTTGATGAACAAAAGAAAAGGCATTCAGATGGGTATGGTTAGTGGATTCTCAAAAACATCCGATTGGTGACTACCAACTCTTCACTTCATTCCAATCTGAAGAGGAAGTAGTCATCCTTTAGTTTTAGTTTCTGTTTCTAAACTTACATTTTTGTTTGTTGTATTCAGTAAACTACAATGCTGCTAACAATGTTTGCAAGTTTTTTAGATAAATACAGGCAAAAATCTTGAAGACTTGACAAACAACACATGTCAAAGGTCAAGAGCAACAGGATCTGACTTGCCTCACAGTAAGAGGGAGTCTCATGCTCAGGGGGAGCCATCACTAAGGGGGAGTTATTCATTAAATATTATTGTTGAACCCCTCTATGGTAAGAAATTCTCTCAAAGGGGGAGAGAAAATCCATGGTAAGATCCTTCCTTTTTGGTTAGTGACAAAAAGGGGGAGAGTTTGTATGAATTTTCTGAAACCTCTATGCTTATATTTTTTTATCAGAAAATTCGCATAGATTTTGTCATCACCAAAAAGGGGAGATTGTTGAACCACTTATAGTTGTCCTTGTATTTTGGTGATAACAAAACTTATGATGATTTCAATTAGTATGTCTTTGTTGATTAAATGTTATTGAATATTTTGTTACATCTGTGTCGCATCAATCTCATAATAAAATGCTAAGTCTCTCATTGATGCAATATGGCGCACTAAAATGATAAAATCGATGTTTAATCAATATACATCGATTTCAGTTTAAGTGCCAAATTATTAAGTGCTACATCGATTTGGTTTTAATTGATTTTATAAGCGCTATAACGATTTTTTTAGAAGCCATAACGATTCTTTAAGTAAATGCAACAATGTGCCAAGAAATCGGTCTCATAACGATTTCTAAGTGACCGCAACGATTTGATAAGAATTGGTCTCATAACGATTTGATAAGTGAGTGCAACGATTTGCCCTCACATCGATTTGCCTTCGCAACGATTTGATAAGAAATTGATCTCATAACGATTTCATAAGTGATCACATCGATTTCTTTATTGATCACAACGATTTCTTCAGGAGATCATAACGATTTGCTTGCATAACGATTTCATAAATGATCACAACGATTTGTTCAACGATTTGTTTGCAAATGAGCAACGACTCTTCACATAACTATTTCATAAGTCATGCTCATAACGATTTCTTCATGGATTCTGTTCAAACACAGATTGCCTTTATATTTCAAATATGCTTGGCGCTTAAATGAAAAGTCAAATATCTTCTGACAAAAAGCTGCATGCATATTTCAGAGTCTTGTCAAATAGATATGAACTACTATTTTCATAATGTTAGCAGAAACACAGTAGCATGCACTGATATCTTATAAACACTCTCTTATGCTAACACTCTCTTCTATGCTGACAGCTCTCGAAGACCACCAGAGTCAGATTAAGACAAATGAAGAGAAAGATCACCAATGACTAGAAGAGCTCCAACGGATCTATTCTAAAGCTGCTCATATAAAAGATGGAGCATTGCTGAAGAACAAAAAAATAGAGCCTTCCTGAAAATCCTTCAAGGAGTGTACAACTGTGAGAAGAACCTTCACGCCACAAACACTCAGAGAAGGAGAGAAGAGCTCGAGCCAAAATCCACAGAAGCTTTCAAGCAGAAGTGTTCATCGCCTTCAAGCCTTCTTCTCTTCCATTCTCCCTATGCTCATTGTAATCTTGAGGGAGAGTCTGTGACTGTGATCTAAGTCCATAGTTTTCATCTTGTATTAGCTCTCAGTCTTGTTCTCTTTTCTAAGAAAACCCTTGTCCAGCTGTAGGACACTAGGACTGTATATAGTGTGTAACCTAGCTATAAAGAGCTTAGTGTCTAGCAGAACCTTGTTGGGTTTGTACCAACATGACCTAGCTGGGGGTTTAAGTCTAGCAGAATCGCACTGGGGTTGTTCCAGGAGGTTTACTTCTGAACCTGTAAAAGAAGTAGATTTGCTTTTGAGCCTAGAAAAGAGTGGCTGCCTTCTTGCCCGGGAAAGAGAAGAGACCTGGTGGGGTATCCAGGGTGTTGTACGTAGTGTCCTTGGGGGACTGTACTTCGGTTAGTGAATCCCAAGAGGTTGCTTGGGGACTGGACGTAGGACTTCCATGTGGGAAGGGCCGAACCAGGATAAATTCCTTGTGTCCTTTTGTGCGATTGTTTATTTGCTTCCGCACTGCTACTCTTTATCACACTCAACTAACCAAACCTTCAAGTGTTAATTTTTGTGTTTAAGTTTCCTTCTATTGCAGAAATCAGAAAAACCTATTCACCCCCCCCCTCTAGGCTAGCTTGCTGCCATACCGAAAGGGCCAACAAAACTGGTCAAGTAACTTATGGAGATAATGGAAAAGGAAAAGTGCTAGGATGTGGAACAACTGGTACTAAAAAAAGAACCTGATTGAGGATCTCATGTATGTGAAGGTTTGAAGCACAATCTGATTAGTATTAGTCAATTATGTGATAAAGGGCATTTGGTAAGTTTTCAAAATGATAAGTGTAAATTCAGAAGGATAACAAGACAGTTTTTGAAGCACAAAGAATGAAAATTTTTATACATTGCAACTAGCAGAATTAAAAGAAGTAAATTTATGCCTGGCTACTACCAAATAATGAGTCTGATTTGTGGCATAGAAGACTTGGTCATGCTAGTGCTTCATGATCAGAAATTAATAAGGCATGATTTATTGAAGGTCTTCCCAAAATGAAGCTCAAGAAGTATGGAATATGCTCAGCCTGTGCAAAAGGAAAGCAAACCAGACCTCTTTTCAGTCCAAAACAATTGTTACAACTTTCAAGCCTTTTGAGCTAATTCACATGGATTTGTTTGGACCAATGAGGTAGTCAGTCTTGGTGGAAAATCTATGGCTATGTGTTAGTTGATGACTACTCAAGATACACTTGGGTATCCTTTTAGAAGCCAAATCTGAAGCTTTTCAAGCATTTCTGAAGTTTAGCAGAATAGTTCAAAGAATCAGAAATTTCAGATTACCAGTATTAGATCTGATCATGGTGGTGAGTTCAAGAATGAAGATTTTCTGGAGTTCTGTGAAGAAAATGGAATTGAACCAACTTCTCAACTCCAAGAACTCCTCAACAGAATGGAGTAGCAGAAAGAAAGAACAGAACACTGCTGGATATGACCAGAACAATGCTAAATGAGTATAATTTGCCAAAGTACTTCTGGGCGAAGCATAAATACAACATGCTACATAATTAACCGATGTCGATCAGACCCATTCTGAAGAAAACACCGTATGAGCTGTACAAGGATAAAAGCCCAATATCAGCCATCTCAAACCTTTTGGATGTAAGTGCTTCATATTAAATAATGGTAAGATATTTAGGGAAATTAGATGCTAAAAGTGATGAAGTTTTCTGTTAGGATATATTTCAAAACCTAGGGCTATAAAGTGTTAATAGAAAACCCTAACCATAGAACAATCAGTTCATATATTATTTGATGAAACTAACCCTTCTATCAAAAGGATAGAAGAAGAAGAATGTGTTGATGATCTCTGCAGGAATCTTGAAAAGACTTCTCTTGAAGAAGAAAAGATGAAGAAGTGGAAGATCCTCCATTAGAAGATCTTCAACAACAGAAGAACCACAAGAAGGGCTACCTAGAGAATTGAGGTACCACCGGGCCATCCTAGAGAAAACAATAGGTGATCTCCAAGATAGGGTAAGAACAAGATGTATGCAAATTCCTTGTGATTTCTCTACCTTAGTTTCACAAATGAGCCTAAGACAATCAATGATGCACTGGGTGATGATCTTGGATCCTTGCTATGCAAGAAGAACTTAATCAGTTCAAACGCAGTGAAGTTTGGACCCTTGTGCCTAGACCTACTGATCATTCAGTTATTGGAACCAGATGGGTTTTCAGAAATAAGTTTGGATGAATCAGGGGTAATAACTAGGAACAAGCCAGACTTGTAGCTCAAGGATATTCCCAAGAGGAAGGCATAGATTTTGATGAAACCTATGCTCCAGTAGCTAGATTAGAGGCAATTAGAATTTTATAGCATATGCTTGCTCTCTTAACATTAATTTATTTCAGATGGATGTTAAAAGTGCTTTTTTAAATGGTTTTATTAAAGAAGATATATGTTGAGCAACCACCTGGTTTTGAAGATAGTAAGTATCCTGATCATGTTTTCCGTTTAAAGAAAGCACTGTATGGTCTAAAACAAGCTCCAAGAGCTTGGTATGAAAGATTAAGTGCTTATCTTATATCACATGATTTTATAAGAGGTAAAGTAGATAGCATATTATTTATAAAGAAGTTTTCAGATGGAATCTTAATTGTGCAAATCTATGTTGATGACATTATCTTTGGATCTACAAATGAATCACTCTGTAATTCTTTGAAAATTTGATGCAAAGTGAGTTTGAAATGAGCATGATGGGTGAGCTCAATTATTTTCTTGATTGCAAATCAAGCAGACCAAGAAGGAACTCACATCTGTCAAACCAATACATTTCAATTTACTCTCTAAATATGGTTTTGACGAATGTAAGCCCTTAGGAACCCCATGAGCTCAGGCATTAAGTTAGACAGTGATCCTCTTGGCAAAAGGTAGATCAAAAGATCTATAGAGGAATGATAGGATCACTGCTCTACCTCACTGCAAGTAGACCAGATCTAATGTTCAGTGTTTGTCTTTGTGCAAGATTCCAAGCTGATCCAAAAGAATCTCATGTTCATGCAGTTAAAAGAATTTTTAGATATCTTATAAATACTAGTAATTTAGGCTTATGGTATCCCAGATGTTCAGATTTCAAGTTACTTGGTTATAGTGATGCTGACTATGCTGGATGCAAATTAGATAGAAAAAGCACCAGTGGTACTTGTCAAATTCTTGCAGGGTGCTTATATCTTGGTCTTCCAGAAAGCAGAACTCATTAGCTTTATCCACCACAGAAGCTGAATACATTGTAGCTGGCAGTTGCTGTACTCAACTCTTATGGATCAAGCATCAATTAGAAGACTATGGTCACCAGCTCCAGGAAATTCCAATGCTTTGTGACAACACAAGTGCAATAAATTTAACCAAAAATCCTATCCAGCACTCAAGAACAAAGCATATTGAGGTTAGACATCACTTCATCAGGGACCATGTAAGTATGACAATATTTCACTTGAATTTGTTTCTACAGAAAATCAACTGCAGATATTTTTACAAAACCTCTTCCTGAGGATAGATTTACATCAATTAGAAAAGAAATAGTATGTGTAATCCTGATTAACTTATGAAGGTTATGTTTGAATTAAGTGCTAAGACTTGTTTGAACTCACTGCGAAAACTCATCCTGAAAATCACATTCGACTCATGCATTCGACTCATGAAGAACTGATGCATTCGATTCATGTATAATGTTGCATTCGACTGATGCAGTCGAATACCTAATTCGATTCATTAAGAAGTGGAACGGTGCTTACTATTTAAAATTAGGTAACTGACACCTCATTAAGACGCGTCTCTTCATGACTTAACGGTCAAATCATTCAATCGCGTCCGTTCATCCTGAAATCAAGCGCCAGTTACTTTTCCCTTTTCTATATAAGCAATACCTATCTTTCAACACACCCATTTGAAATCTGTCTTCGACTCTCTTGTCCTCATTTGCTCTTCGCGCCTTCACTGTTCCATGGCGAAGGACACTCAGAAACCTCCAAGAATCTTTTTTTGAAGAAAGGTAGGATCTTTCACCTCTCCCCTGTGATTCTTTCTCTCCTCTGCCGTTTCCTGAGCGATTTCTCTTTCTTTCGTCTAGATGGCATCATCTAGGGCTCCTGAATCTGTCCAGTTGACCCCCGATCAGCTTCAACGCCTGGCCAAAATCCCAATCTGTCGGAAAGGCTGTAGAGTTTTCTCACCTTACTGGAAGTCTTTCTTGGTTAGAAGAGACCCTCAGTGCCATGGGTTGGACCAAGCTGTGCCAGATTTCTGAGCCGTCTGTCGAGTCTGCAATTAGAGCCTTTTATGCTTCCCTACAAGTTTCATCCGAGAATGCTGTGATAGGCTATGTGAAGGAACCAAGATTACCATTTCTGAGGAGCTATTAGTGAAAATGTTGGATTGTCCAAACTCTGGACACAAGCTCAGTGAGTTCGTTCCCCTTGAAGCAAAATTAGGATTATTAGAAATTTGGGGACCATCAGCAAGAGAGGGCTTCAGGTTAATGATTTATCTGCTGAGAAGAGGCTAATCCACTCAGTGATCACAAATATTGTGACCCCGAGAGCAGGAACTCACTCCTCCATTACTGCAAGAGATGGAAATCTCTTATTTTGGGCTATTCAGAGACACCAAGTAAATCTGCCCGCAGTAATCCTAGAGAAAATGATAGCTTCAAAAGATCTGCAGGAATCCCCCATATGGTTCTCTGCTGACTCTTATTTTCAAGAGTTTTTCAGTTGATCTTTCTGGAGAGCTTTTGGTTGGACACAAGAGAAAATAGGCATTTTCACTCTAAGAAGGAGCCATTACTCCTTGGTGGGCAAGTAGCAAAATGTGGTTCAAAGACACTGTGCCAGAATGTGAACATGAAGTCTTTCCTGATGAACCTCTTATCTCCCTACCCACTCAAGTTGTTTCTGAAAGAATAGAAGCTCCTGAGGTTCTAGCTAGATCTGAAGCTCAAGCTCAGATTCCCTCATCAAGAAGATTAGTTCTAAGATTTCTCCTCCCATCCTATTCAGGATACTCTGAAGATACCATCAATGAAGTTCTGAGAGATCTCAGAGGAAAAGGAGTAGCTTCTGAAGATGTGCCTGCTTCCACCCCCATGGAACATCATTTTGAAGAGAGAGAGACTCACTTCTCTCCATCTCAGTTTGAGACCCGGCCAAGGTCTCAGGGGAGAGCAGTAATAGTATTATACTATTTTGGATTTAGTGAGAAGCCAGCATGAGAACCTATCAGTTCTCTGTATGCAAGTTGAGATATTGGATGTTAAGTTTGATAGCTTATCTGATGAGGTCAAGCAGATAAAAGATCTTTTGCTCTAGTTAGTGTGCAACAGGGCACTTCTAGGCCATCAGGGCCTACTTCCTCACCAGCAAGAAGAAGAAGCCCCTGCTCAGGATCAAGAAACCAAGTAGAACCTCAAGTGCCAACACCTGAGGACCCTGTTATTAAGCAATCAGTTGTTGTAGGAAGGTCCAGAAACAAGCTGAGCAGCAACCTATATCAGTTAGTCCCAGCAGCAGGAAGATGAGCAGCCTACTAAGCAGCAGGCTTAGTTAGCAGTAGTAGTTTTTGAACCTCCAGTTGAACAGCATAAGCCTGAAATTGAAAAGTAGCCAGAAGAAGTGGCAGCAGCTGTAGAAGGTTCCAGCTTGAGGATCAGTCAACCCAGAAGGAATCTTCAGCCAAGAGAACTCTTGAGCCCTCTCAAGATATCTAGTTCTTTAGAGAAAGGTGAAGAGAAGACTAGTCAAGAATGGTGCACCTGTCCTCCCTTCTCCTTCTTCTAGGGCTAGTTCTCCACCAGTTATTCCTCCTTCTAAGGTCACTCCAGTACAACAACCCAAACCAATGCACTCTAGGCATCAACCCCTCTACAGCCTTCATACTCCTCCTCTTCTCCTCCTCCTGCAGGCATTTCATTAGATGCAAAATTTTCCATCTACCCCATGAAATTCCAAGCCAAACCGCCTAAAGAGTTCACCCATGACCTTCCACTCAACCCCCACACTACTATTCCTCTCTTCCCACTGCCTCCAAGTCTGACTCCAAGAAACTCTACTTCATTTAGTTGAGATACTTCCTAGTATCCAACTGTCAGCTTCCAGTGGACCCAAATTGGGAGATAAACCCTCCTTACTTACTGCTTCCTCCATTCTGGTATGCCCTTTGTCCACCACTCTGAACTCAAATGAATCTGTTCAGAGAATATCTTGCAATAAGAGCATTTCTTGAAGTCCATGGATTGCCAGGTTTCACTTTTGAACATTGGCTTCCTGTTTTGATAAAACCTCCCAACTTTCCTTTCAGATCTTCAACTCATCTCTCAGAAGAGCCACTGCCTCACACCCCAAGATTGTTGATCTTTATCCTGACGAGCAGCTAGGTTTCAAGAAACCAATCCAGGACCCACTTCTTGACAGTCGGACATCATCATTCCCTAAGGTTCCATGCTTTATTTGCAGATCATCTCAAGGCATCATAGGCCAAGTACCTTGAATGAGAACTTTCAACTATGAAGGTTCAAACTGGATTGCATGATGTATTCAAAGGGCAGTATGAGAATCTGCTAAGAGGGAAAGAGAAATTGTTTCCTTCTATGTCAGTGGCTATGCCATCAGGTCTTCACCCTCCCCTCGTAGGAGCCGTTTCCTACAGAGGAGCCTTTCTGAAGCAATCTTCAACAGATTCATCTGGATTTCCACCAGATTCACGATCAAGTACAAATCCAAGCTAAGCTTCCAAAGGTTCATCTTTCTCCAGTTATCCAAGAACTCTCATCATCTTCTTGACATTCAGTTAAGCTTTGCTGAATCTGAAAGATTCACCCTGAGCAATGGCAAGCAGCTTATCCATCCTATCACCCCAATGTCTGAAGATGAAACTTTCCCTCAATGATTTCCACTCTAAGAGTCTCATGATTTTCGCAAGAACATTGGTTATAGATGGGCTCAACCGTACCTTGTCTACTATCAAGCCAAGGATACAACTATCTCCAATGGTCTCTACTGGAATATCACCCTCATCAATTCCTCCATCTGGCAGCCACCAAACAGTTTGTTCCCCTCAAATGCGAATCGACATAGACAAATTTCATCACAGAGACTTGGTTTAGGAGGCGCCACATCAAGTCTATCAAGAATTACCCTCCACCAACCCAACTTACAATGTTGATGGTGCACTGTTTGACAACTCCTTTGTCAAAAATGAGCAAAAGCTCTGGGAACTACTCCAACCTTTCTTAGCAAAAATCCATGCTTCTCTGTATCTACCCGTTCAGCTAAGTCTGAACCTTGTTTGCCTACAAAAAAAAACACTGTTTACTTTAAAACTTTGTACTGCTTTCTACTGTATAGATGCAATTTCTTCCTACTTTTGTGTTATTCTGAGTTTTATCCTTTATGTTAATGTCACAAAGGGGGAGAAAGGTATAAAGAATAGTTTGCCTAATCTATTTAAAGATTTTTGTCATTAACAAAAAGGGGGAGAATTGTTGAGCAACTATCCCTAAGAAATTTAAAGAGTTTTATAAATTTCAATGAATATTATTTTTTCTATGACAAATCTTTAAATATATATTTTATACCTATATATCACAAAAATTGCATACAAGAAAACTCATGAACACTCAAAATTTCTAGGCTACAAACCTCTCCTATAGCCTACTACATCCGACTGCTATATTCAACTGCTAATCCTACTCCTTTAGAATTGCAGCCATATATCATCCTAATTTTTCTCTAAGTCCACATCTTTACTCTGCATTCGATTGATAACTTTGACTCATACAGCCGAACATCTTTACTCTGCATTCGATTGATACTTCGACTCATATAGCCGAATGTCTTTTACTCTACATTCGATTGATAGCTCTGACTCACACAGCCGAATCTCTTGTGTTCAACCGGCTATAATCGATTACCTTGTTCTTCCCTAAGTCGAATCACTTGATTTTTTTTAGAATCGAATCTTCTATTTTTTCCTCAGTCGAATCATCTATTTCTATACATTCGACTACACTGACAGAGGTACTTGTATATACCTTTTCACTGTCAGTTCTGTATCTTCAAATATATATATATATATATTATATAATATATATATATATATAATATATATAATATTATCAAGTCTAACCTGTTTCTGAATGTCTTTTTGAAATCTTTTAGTCTTGATGCTCTTGCTTTACTTAGCCTTCACAAGACACAAAGCATTTATGATAAATCTCAGACGCATGGCATCTGACCATCTCACCTACCACTGACAAACCCTGCTTTACTTTTTTGTCTGTCTGCTTTATTTATTTTTGAAAAGCTTGTGGATACTAGGTTCCATATCCTGTGCTGTACTCACTGACTCACCTACCACAAGGGTATGGAGATACATTTCTCCTTTGTCTTGTCCTTACATCAGGCATTAATTGAGCATGTGTTTAGCAGTCTCTCTCTCAGCTGTGTTCTGCAAGAGCTTATCTTCTAGCTATGGACAAACTAAAGACCTTGGGAAAATGCAATTTTGAAGACCTACTGGACAAATTCTTCAAGATCCAAAGGATCCAGAAATTCTCTTCAAAACGGCCAATTGCAAACGTCACCAAGCTCCAACGGCTAGATTTTGAAGTCTATAAAAGGAGCTCAAGAGGAAAGGAAATGTGTGCACTATGAAGAATCGAATACAAGCCTACATCTCTTGAGAAAAGCATCATTCAAATCTTTCAAGCTCTTTCTCAAGCTTTCCTGCTAGCCAATCTGAGAGCTTCTTTCTGTTAGAATTCTCTTTTGAGAAACTCTGTTGGGTGGCAACTGTAATTGTCATTATTCTTCAAGTCCACCCTTCTTGCTTCAATAGGATTCAGTTTTCATCTTCTGATCTTTTTATCCTTCTGAAGTCTGTGTGTTTGTGCTCAGACTTGAGGCAAACACACAAGTGTTTTAATCTCCACTACTATTTGTAATTTTTCTGCAGAAGTTAGTTTCTGCATTTGCCCCTCCTGAGAAGGGAAGGCCTTGAGAAGGCAGTCTTTGTAGCCCCTGTTTAGGGAAGACTTGCTTGGGAGCAAGTGGTGTGTATTCCTCTCAAGGGTGAGAGAAGGCCAAATTCTTGGTAGATTAGTGGAAATCTCATGTGGTTGACTTGAGGACTGGATGTAGGACTTCCATGTGGGAAGGGCCGAACCAGGATAAATCCTTGTGCATTTCTTTGTGTGATTGTTTCCGCCTAGTTTACCCTTGAATCCACACACCACACACTAAGTACTAACATATTCATCTAGTGTTGTGTTTTTTCAGAAGAAAGTTTTAAAAGGTAAAAAGTCCTATTCACCCCCCTCTACGACTGTTCGTTAGCCATTTCGATCCAACAATAACTGAATGGAGGAGTCTCTTTCCGCTGACAGTTCATTTACTAGGAGACCTTTCTTGCTGACTGTTCCCAGACTACCAATAATCCCCATTTCTGTTTTTCCAAAGCCACGACCTCGCTAAGCTTGTGCCCGAATTTGGACATTCCAAAATCTCTACCAACAGCTCTTCAGACACAGTGATCTTGGTTCCTTGACATATCCTGAGACTGAGCTTCCAGAGGATACTTGAAGGGAAACATAGAAGGCTTTGATGGCATTTTTCTACAGGGGGTTCGGAAATCTGACACAGCTTGGTCCAAGCCCATAGCATCTAGGGTTTCTTCTACCCAAGACAACTGCCACTCAAATGGGAGAAGTCTACCACTTTCCCTGGACTATAGGAATCTTAGCAAGACGCTGGAGTGGATCTGGGTCAACTGAACGGTTTCCGAGCCCTAGATGAAGCCACTAGAAGAGGGAAAAAGGAATGCTGGACAGGAACTGACAAGGAGATAGAAATACTGAAGAGAGTTCAAAGAACCTACCTTTCTTTGAAGAGGATGAGTTTTCAGAGTTCTCCTCAAACCATCGCCGGAGAACAGTAAAGGTGCGATGAGGAGGAAGAAGACAGGGGAGTTTAGATGAAGTTTGAAAAGGGTGTCATCGAATAGCAAAAGAGTTCTTAATTAGGAGACAAAAAGTACTGACCAGAGATTTCAGGGTGAACCGACGAGATTGAATGAATGGACCATTTCATCATAATGCGCCAAAAAAAAATAGTTTCAGTTATACAATTTTAATTGAAAGCCCTTTTCAAACTTTAACATGGTAAGTCGAATGCAAGATTTATACATGAGTCGAATGCACTTGACTTCACAAGTCCGCAGTGCTGAGACTTAGAATTTTTTACAAGATGATTTTCACAGACAATCCAAAATGAGATATTTCACAATAGTTTTCTTATCATACAGTTCAAGTATCATTTAACTTTAGCATTTAATCAGGATTGCACATACCTATTCTCGTTCTAATAAATGTGAATCTATCCTCAAGAAGAGGTTTTGTAAAAATATTAGTAAGTTGATTTTCAGTAGATGAAATTCATGTAAAATATTGCCATTACTTACATGGTCTCTGATGAAGTGATGTCTACCTCAATTGCTTTGTTCTTGGTGCTGGATAGGATTCTTGGTCAAGTTTATTGCACTTGTGTTGTCACACAGCATTTGAATATCTTGAAGTTGATGACCATAGCCTTCCGTTAATGTTTGATCCACAAAAGTTGACTACAACAACTTCCAGCTGTGATGTATTCAGCTTCTATGGTGGATAAAGCCACTGATTTTGCTCCCTGGTAGACGAAGATATTAAGCACCCTGCAAGAATTTGACAAGTACCACTGGTGTTTTTCTTATCTATTTTGCATCCCATAGTCAGCATCACTATATCCAATTAACTTGAAATAAACATCTGGGATACCATAATCCTAATTTACTGTATTTATAAGATATCTAAAATTCTTTTAACAGCATGAACATGAGATTCTTTTGGATCAACTTGAAATCTTGCACATAAACAAACACTAAACATTATGTCTGGTCTACTAGCATAAGATAGAGCAGTGATCCTATCATTCCTCTATAGATCTTTTGATCTACCTTTTTACAAGAGGATCACCATCTAACTTAATTCCTGAGCTCATGGGTGTTCCTAATGGCTTACACTGTCAAAACCATACTTAGAAAGTAAATCTGAATGTATTTGGTTTGACAATGTGAGTTCCTTCCTTCGTTTGCTTGATTTGCAACACACGAAAATAATAAGCTCACCCATCATGCTCATCTCAAATTCACTTTACATCATATATTTAAAGAACTTACAAAGTGATTCATTAGTAGAACCAAAAATAATGTCATCAACATATATTTGTACAATCAAGATTCCATCTAAAAATTTCTTTATAAATAGTATGCTATCATTTACCTCTTACAAAATCATGTGATATAAGATAAACACTCATCTTTCATACCAAGCTCTTGGGGCTTGTTTTAGACTATATAGTGCTTTCTTTAAACGGAAAACGATTAGGATATTTAGTATCTTCAAATCCTGGTGGTTGCTCAACATAACTTCTTCTTTTATAAAACCATTCAGAAAAGCACTTTTAATATCCATCTGAAATAAGTTAATATTAAGAGAGCATGCATATGCTAAAGCATTCCGATTGTCTCTAATCTAGCTACTGGAGCATAAGTTTCATCAAAATCTATGCCTTCCTCTTGGGAATATCCTTGGCTACAGTCTGGCCTTATTTCTAGTGATTGCTCCTGATTCGTCCATTTATTTCTGAAAACCCATCTAGTTCCATGACTGGATGGTCAAAGTCTAGGGACAAGAGTCCATACTCTGCGGTGGAACTGATTAAGTTCTTCTTGCATAGAAAGGATCCAAGATTCATCACCCAGAGCATCATCGATTGTCCTAGGCTCAATTTGCGAAACTAAAGCATAAAAATCATAGGGAATTTGCATACCTCTTGTTCTTACCCTATCTTGAGGATTTCCTATGATGTTTTCCCTTGGATGATCTCTATGATACCTTAGTCTCTAGGTAGTCCTTTGTTGTGGTTCTTCTTGTTGTTGTAGATCTTCTAGTGAGATCTTTCTTTTCTTCTTCTTTTTCTTCTTCTTCAAGAGAGGTTCTTTTTAGATCCCTGCACAAATCTTCAACACATTCTTATTCTTCTTCTATTCTTTTATAGAGGGGTTAGTTCATCAAATAAGATATGCACAAATTGTTCTATAGTTATGTTTTCTATTAAAAACTTTATAACCTCTAGGTTTTGAAATATATCCTAGCAGAAATCCTTCATCATTTTTAGCATCTAATTTTTCTAAGTTATCCTTACCATTATTTAAGATAAAACACTTACAGCCAAAAGGTCGAAGATGACTGATATTGGGCTTCTTTTCCTGTAAAGCTCATAAGGGGTCTTCTTTAGAATAATCTAATTATGCACCGGTTGATGATGTAGCTGGCTATATTGACTGCCTCTGCCCAAAAGTATCTTGGCAAATTGGTATTCATCAACATAGTTCTGGCCATATCTAGCAGTGTCCTATTTTTCCCTTTCTGCTACTCCATTCTGTTGAGGGTTCTTGGTGCTGAAAAGTATGCTCAATCCCATTTTCCTTCACAGAACTTCATGAACTCTTCATTCCTAAATTCTCCACCATGATCAGATCTAATACTTACAATCTGAAATTTCTGGTTTTTCTGAACTACCTTGCTGAATTTCAGAAATGTTTGAAAGGCCTCTGATTTGGCTTCTAGGAAAGGCACCCAGTGTATCTTGAGTAGTCATCAACTATCACATAGCCTTATACCTTTCCTCCAAGACTGACTGTCCTTATAGGTCCAAACAAATCCATGTGAATAACTCCGAAGGTTTGGAAATTGTAACAATTGTCTTGGACTGAAATGAATCTTAGTTTGTTTTCCTTTTGCACATGCTGACAAATTCCAATTTTTCTTTACTTTCATCTTTGGAACCTTCAAGAGTCATTAAGATCTCTTTATCATTTCTTGATAACTGAGTGCTTGCATGACCAAGTCTTTTATGCCACAAATCAGACTCTTCAGTTTTTAATGGTTGCAAGACATAAGTTCACTTCTTTTAATTCTACTACTTGCAATGTGTACAAATTCTTCACTCTTTAGGATTCGAACACTATTTTGTTGTCTTTCTGAATAACACACTTATCATTCTGAAATTTACTGAATGCCCTTTATCACACAACTGACTGATGCTTATCAGATATGCTTCAAACCTTCTACATACATGACATCTTCATTTGGTTCTTTCCCTTAGTGCCAATTGTTCCACATCCTAACACTTTTCCTTTTCCATTATCACCAAAGTGACTTGACCATTTCATCTCTAAAAGTTGTGAATAGCTTCCTATCTCCTGTCATATACCTTGAGAATCCACTATCCAAGTACCATTTGGATGCCCTCAGTTGACCCTGCAATAAAGCTAAGTTGTAACTTTTGGTACCCAATTTTCTTGCGTCCTTGATAGTTAGTTTTATGAATCCATCTCAAGTGTCTAGTGGTGCATGTGCTAACGGTGTGTCCTAGTTGATTACAATGACTACATCATAAATCAAACATGCTTCTTCTTATGTGCAATGTTGTTGAATTTCTGTTTTTGTCTGTACACATGCTGATTTACCTTTTTAGGATTTTTTAATTCCTTTTTCTGCTACAAATTTTGGGGTTGGATACACTTCAGGACGAAATAATATCTTCTTCATTTAGGTGTGTGGTGATCCTAATCCATATTTTTTCTTTCCTATTCTAGAACCTTTTATATTACAAACAAGAAGGTTTTACAATTAGAATTTTTTTCTATAGTAGCTTTCAGTAATTTTTTTCCTCTTGCTGTTTTTTCTTCATCTTTAAGTTCTTTAAGGTTGATTCCATTTCCAAATCTTGTTGTTTTTATTCTTTAAATCTTCGCACAGTAATTCATTAGCTCTTTTGGTTTCACTTAAACTTTTACTTAACCTTTCTGCTTCTTTTTTAGAAAGGTGTTAGCCTTTTCCTGGTTTAATAGGTTTAGTTTAACTACCTTCATTTGTTTTACTACTATTTTATATTTTTCATAGAGTTCATTAAAAGCATCTTCAAGGCTATCAGAATCCGATTCAGAACAAGAATTAAAGGAAGTTTCTTAATTTACCTGCTCTAGTCCTGCCATGAGGGCTAGGTTTGCCTTCTCTTCCTCTTCAGATTCTGAGCTTGATGATTCTGAACTAGTTGCTTCTCCGTTGTCCCATGTCGCTGCCATTGCCTTTTTCTTGAATTTTTTGAACTTCTTTTCTTTGCCTTTCTTCCTATCAGATCTTTCTGCTTGATCCTTTTTCTTCAGCTTGGGACATTCAGATTTGTAATGTCCAGGTTGGTTGCATTAGGCAAGTTGGCTCCTTCTTCTTATCTTTCTTAAAAAGCTTTTTGAGCCAAACATCTTCTTCTTTGCAAGGATTCTCTACAACTTTCTTGAAAGCATAGCCACATCACTGTCATCTCTTGACTTTCTTTAGAGTCTTCAGATGAGAGGATCTGTAATCTTCAAAGTATTTGACATTTTCTTTTTCGAAGAATTTTCAGAAAACCTTTCCATATTAATTTCATGAGCCATGAGGGATCCTATTAGTTTTATAGACATTATGTCAAATCATGGGCTTCCTCAATGGCTGTGACTTTAGGAGTCCAGACATTAGTTAGAGATCTTAGTATCTTTCTAACTGTTTCTTCATTTGTTAGTACTTTCCCTAAAGAGCTTAATCTGACATTATATTTGGAGAATCTGTTATACATTTGAGTTATGTTCTTATTACGGAGCATTTTAAACTATCATATTAGGATACAGGTTATCTATCCTAGTTTGTTTAACCCTATCAGTACCTTCATAATTACTTGAAATTTATCCCACATTTCTTTTGCTGTTTTATAAGATGAAGTCTATTAAATTATCTTTTAGACAATGCACAACAGAGATAATTTTTAGCTTTGTAGTTTAATGACATATTTCTTTTATCAGCTAGTGAAAGACCAGAAGAAGGAGGACTCACCAACGATTAGGAGTTGTTGGGTTGAATGTATTTCATATCATTTTCCTCCTATTTTGATGATGACAAGAGGTAATTTTAAAGCAATTCAAATGAAACATGTCAAAAACATCATACCTGAAATCAATGTTCAAAAAGCATATTCAAATCACATTTATCATTTATGTTCATGATAAATCATTTAACTAATGATATATGTGTTTATTTTTCAGGTACAACACTTTTTGCAAAGAGTGTCGACACACCCATCAATGTGTCGACACAACAACACAGATTCAAAGGCAAAAGATGAGAAACATTGAAACTGTGTCGATACGAGTCAAGAGTGTGTCGACACGAGTTGCAGTTTTTCAGAAATCAGTCCACCTAGGTCGACACACTCTAAGAGCAGGTCGACACTGGATCCCTCCACAGAACAAACTATTTGCAGATCTGGACAGCAGGTCGACACACTCTCAGAGCAGGTCGACACGGGACCTTCCTCCCAGAACAACAGTTTCCATATTTTGGGACAGTGTGTCGACACCACCACCAGGGTAGGTCGACACACTACGGAAAGTTTTCATCTTAAAGTGGATGGCTGCCACGTGTCAGCCCGGCCGATGGGTAATCAACCTAGGATCGTGTGCCCTTACCTAAAGGGTATCTTTGGATTCTTTTGGGTATAAAAACCCTCTATTGGCCATCCATCCAAAGAGAGACCCAACCAAACTCTTAGAGCCTCCTGGAAGTTTCCTGGCGGCTACAAGAGGTCGTCTCCCTCCTCTGCTCTCCCTGTGCTTCCAGAAGACCAATTCTCACGATCTCAAGTGTGAGAATTGGAGTGAGATTCCTGAAGAAACCTCTGAAGCATCCCAAGGAAGCAGATCCTATAGAAGCCTTCGTTGGAGAGAACTCAAGGAAGATCCAACAACTCCAAGTGCAGAGCATCGGTTTTGGACTTCAAGACTGCAAGCCTCTTCCCCCAAGCTTCTACAAGGGAGTACACTTGAAGAACGAAGCTATTTAATGCAATTCACTGTACTTCTGTTCTTCTGAGATATCTTTTGAGATTATGCAAGTGCTTCTGCATAGCTCTCATTAGTGCTCTCATTTTCGACTAGATCTGTGCTAGAAGGTCTATGTCTTGAGTTGGTGTCTAGCAACCATTGGTGAGCATTGTGCTCAAGTTGTGTGAGCATTGTGCTCAGGTTGTTGTGAGCCGTTGTGCTCAGTTTGAGTTGTGTCTAACTCAAGGGTGTGTTGAGCAGTCTTGCTCAGTTGTTCTAGAGTAGTCTTACTCTAGAAGTTGTGTTGTTGTAAGCTCTCAAGTGCTGGAGTTGTCAGGCTCCAGTGGGTGTGTTACCCAGTTGTTGTTAGTGAATCCTCATAGGGTGTGAGGGGTGGATGTAGGAATCACATGGGTGATTTCCGAACCACCTAAAAATCTCTGTGCTCTTGTCTATCTGTGGTTTGATCATTTCATCTGTTAGATGCTTGCATAGGATCGGTTAATATTCACTCAATCAACTTGTTTTCACATCTATTTCTACCCTCACTCAAATCTCATCAGATCTGGTGTTTTTCACTGATTAAAATAGCCTCTAATTTAAAAGTATTTAAATTGCTTAAGCTTCCGCAGTGCATAGGCTATTCATATTCATCCCCCCCCCCCTTCTAGATCTTATCCACACCTTTTCCTCGATCCTTCAATTGGTATCAGAACGGGTTTACCTTGATCTGATTTGATCTGAGTAGTTTTTGTTTCTGAGTGTTGTGTGTTTGAGTGTTGGCTTGTTTGTTTGCTAAGCATTTTTCTCTGCCTGCTTTAGAGTCATGATTCCAAAGGTTTCATAGCTGAGGGTCATTCCATAAATAGGCCACCATTCCTTAATGGGACGGACTATTCTTACTGGAAAAACAGAATGCAAGTATTCTTAAGGGCCCAGAACTATGAGATCTGGAAGTAGTAGAAGTGGGGTCCCTATGAAAACCATGGAGAAGAAGACACCTGGACTAGGGAACAAATAAGGAAAGCTACATTGAATTATAGTGCCATGAACATGATTCAATGTGTTGTCCATCCCAAGGAGTATTCGAGAATCTAAATGTGCAAATCTGCCAAAGAGATGTGGGATAAACTCGAATTACTCGATGAGGGAACATCTCAAGTAAAGGAGACTAAGGCAAATATTTAGTTTCAGAATATGAACTTTTCATGAATGTCTAACGAAATATTTCTGAAATGTTTGCCAGGTTCATGGTGATTTCGAATGGATTGAAGGCCTTGGGTAAGGATATACAGATGCAGACTTGGTAAAAAAATTTTACGTTCACTTTCTTCAATTTGGCATACAAAGGCCACTGTCATTGAAGATTCAAAAGATCTGTCCAAAATCTCTTTGGATGAATTGATTGGATCCTTAATGACATATGAAATCAACTTAAAAATAAATGAAGACCACATAATTAAGACCAAGCCTATGGCACTTAAGGCCTCTTTAAGCAATAAGATAAAAGTCAGGAGAAAACAAGTTCTGAGGAGTCTGAGTCAAATGAGGATGAAATTGCCCTCATACTAGGCAATTCAGAAATTCTTGAAATACAGAAAAGGAAAAATGTCTGGAAAAAGAAGTCTTTCTCAGGTAAGAAAAACACTTCCTTTTTCTAATTTCAACAAGAATCACAAAACTAACGAAAAAATTGTCTGTTACAGGTGCAACAAACCAGGACACATGAGGGGAGAGTGTCCTGAGAACAAGAAGGATAGCACAAGAATTCCAGAAGTACAAGAAGCCAAAGGCCATGGTGGCCACTTGGTCTGACGAAGACTCAAGTGAGGAAAAAGAAGAGAAGAAATCCTCAAGCTCTGAAAGTGAGGAGGTTTGCTTCATGGCCAACAGCACAGATGAAAAGGTAAATACTCCTTTGAAGACTATACTGTTGAAGATTGGCATGATGTGTATGCAGAACTGGTTGAAAGATATTCTGAAATGAGAAAAGAAAACAAACACATCCAAAAGAAAATTGAAATCTTTACCATAACCAATCTTCAAACCATAGAACTTGTGAACTGGAAACTGAAGTAACAGAATTGCTTGAAGAAAAAGAAATCTCCTGAACCTTATTGATGAACTAAAACTGGCTCTCAAAAGGCCTCCCAAGAATTCAGAAACTTAACTGAAAAGCTGAAATTGAAAAACAAGAAAAACAATAGAAAATTGAAGAAATTGAAGATCTTAAAAACCAGCTAAAAAAAGGGATGATGTATCCAAACCTTCACAAAGGTAAAGATAACTTAGAGGCATTGCTAGGAACCACCTCTCATGGATTAGGATTCAACAAAAAGAAACCCATAAAAGACAATCTGGTGAGAAAAAGGGTAAAGCACCATTAATTAAATTTGTCAGGGTCCTAATCTTGAGAACACAGAAGTTCAACAAACAGCAAACAAATCTCAAACAAATTCAAAACAAATTAAAAACTAAAAAACAAAAGAAGACAATCAGGTCGACTCAGTCTCCTGACAGGTCGACCTGCTCAACATCAAAAATTTCAACAACTCAAATAAAAATTTGAAAAACAAGAAAGAATCAAGAAAATCATTGGTAAAGACCTTGGACATCAAGAGAACTTTTCAAATGATTGGATAATCCTTGGAGCCAATGGTATAAATAACCCATGTTGGTATAATCCTCATTCTTTCATCCAAACCTTTGGATGTACCAACAAACCCCTGGATTCCACCTCCTTATCTGAACTCCAATTTTCAAATGAAAACTCCCCCTCCCACTAAAAACAAAAATGTTGGTGCTTTCATCCCTAAGAAAAAGAACAACCCTAAAAAGACTGAACCACCAATTTAACAAAACAAAAATAAAAACAAGTCAAATTTGGGTGAGAATGATTTACTAACAATGTCCAAACATTCTGATGGTCTCAACTCTGTTTGGGTACCAAAATCTTCTCTCCACTGATCTTGTTGCAGGAAGGTCGTGCACCCAACACCAATGTATGGTTTCTTGACAGTGGGTGTTCACGACATATGATTGGAGATAGAGCCAAATTCTCATTCTTTCTGCTTGAAAAGGAGGGAGGGTTAGTGACATTCGGAGGTAAAAATAAAGGAAATATCATAAGATCTGGAAAGGTTGGTCAAACTTCTTCAAACTCAGTAGATAATGTTTATTAGTTGATGGTCTTGATTATAATTTGCTCAGCATCAGCCAACTATGTGACAATGGTCACAAGTTGTGTTTGAATCTGATTTTTGTAAGATAATTACTCATCATCTGATAAAATCAAATTTATTGGAAAAAGGAAAATAATGTCTACATGATCAACCTTATAAAAACTTTTCTGAAAATCTTTGTTTTGTTGCAAATAAAGATGAAATTGCATGGACTTGGCACAAAAGACTTGGCCATGCAAGTTTCAACAATGGATAAGTTATTAAGATTGAATTTGGTTAAGGGTCTTCCTGAATCCTTCTCTAAAGTTGAAATCAAGTTTGTGGGATATGTGCTAAAGGAAACAAACTAGGAAATCTTTTAAAACCTTCAATGAGGTACTTACATCTACCCACTAGAACTTCTTCACATGGACCTTTTTGGGCCAACAAGAGTTCTAAGCTTAAGTGGCAAAAGATATGGGTTTGTAATCATTGATGATTTTACTAGATTTACTTGGGTTATCTTTCTATCCCACAAAGTGATACTTGCCTTGAATTCAGGAATTTCTGTACCACTATCTTAACAACTTATCCATATAAATCAAAAACATTTAACTGATCATGGGGGTGAATTTGATAACACATCCTTTTCTGATCTATGTGCTGAATTTCAAATATTTCACAAGTTTCTTCACCTAGAACTCCAGAACAAAATGGAGTTGTGGAAAGAAAGAATAGAACTCTTGTGGAAATGGCTAGATCCATGCTCTTAGGAAGTAATCTGCCCAAATCCTTCTAGGCAGAAGCTGTTAACATGCCAATCATATCCTAAATAGAGCTTTGATCAGACCAAGATCAGAAAAACCCCCTATGAATTGTTGAAAGACAAAAAGCCAACTGTTTCTTATTTCAAACTTTGGGTGCAAATACTTTGTACACAATAATAACAAAGAAAACCTTGACAAGTTTGATGCTAAGAGTCAGGAAGCTATCTTCCTTGCTATCTAAAGTGTCAAGGGCTTTCAAATGTACATTCTTAAACCAAAACTGTTGAAGAATCTCCACATGTTATTTTTGATGAAATTCCTTTTCCACTAATGATTCTAAATCTTGCAGGGAAAGAAAGACAATGAAGAGGATGCCTCATTGTGGATTCTTCACCAACTGTTGGAGCTTGTCCAATAATGAAGAGAACCTGAACAACAACTCTCCATCTTCAAGTGGGTCAGGTACATTGCTCCAGAAGTAGGTACTTCTCAACAGGTAATTTTTGAACCTCGATATCTGAGAGATCACTCATTAGACAGTGTAGTTGGCAATCTGAATGATAGAGTAAGGACCAGATCATCTTTCTTGCAAAATATTGAAGAAGACCCACTAGCTCTAATTTCCCAAATTGAACCCAAGTCAATTGATGAAGCCTTATCTAGTTCTGATTGGATTGATGCCATGCATGATGAGCTTCATCAATTTGAAAGAAATCAAGTATGGGAATTAGTACCTAGACCTAGTGACCAAGCAGTGATTGGTACTAGATGGGTTTTCAGAAATAAGTTAATGAAACTGGTCAAGTAATAAGAATAAGCTAGGCTAGTTGCAAAGGGTATAACCAAGAATTTGGAATTGACTTGAAGAATCATATCCCCTGTAGCTAGACTAGAAGCTGTCAGAATCTTCCTTGCTTTTGCATCCTCCATGAAATTCAAAGTCTATCAAATGGATGTCAAAAGTGCATTCTTAAATGGATATATAAAGGAAAATATTTTTTGTTGAACAACCTCCTGGATTAAAATGAAAAATATCCTAACCATGTTTTCAAGCTTAATAAGGCTCTCTATGTCTTAAGCAAGCTCCAAGAGCTTGGTATGACCGGTTGAGTTCCTTTTTACTTGAAAAAGGATACTCTAGAGGTAATGTTGATCAACTTTGTTCACAAAAATAGTAAAAAATCAAATAATTGTGGTCCAAATTTTGTTGATGACATAATTTTTGGCTCCACCAATAAGGCCTTTGCACAGAATTTTCAAATCAAAGAATGATTTGAAATGAGCTTAATGGGAGATTTAACATTCTTTTTGGGATTGCAGGTGAACCAAACAACTGAAGGAATCTTCATCATCAAACCAAATACGTCAAGGAGCTATTAAAGAGGTTTGACTTTCAGAACCTTAAGCACTCAAGCACACACCAATTGCAATTAATGCTAAACTAGAAGAAGATCCATCTGGTAAGTCAGTAGATCCAAAGACCTACAGAGGTATGATTGCTCTCTGCTCTATCTTACAACTTCTAGACCTGATATTCAGTTTTTGTGTGTTTATGTGCTAGATTCCAATCTAATCCTAAAGAAGTCACATGCTTCTGTTAAACGAATCTTCAAATAACTTGTTGGAACATGTGACTTAGGTATTTAGTATCCTCTGGTTGCAAATTAGATCTGTTTGCCTATTGTGATGCTGATTATGCTGAGTGCAAATTAGATAGAAAAAGCACAATGGCTTATGTCTATTTCTAGTGGTGCCTTATCTCTTGGGCTTTTAAGAAGCAACATTCAGTTGCTCTGTCAACTGCAGAGGCTGAGTATGTTGCTGCTGGTAGATGTGGAACTCAGATTCTCTGCGTGAAACATCAACTTCTTGATTACACCCAGATTTAGGGTGTGTACCCATCCTATGTGATAAAAACAAGTGCAATAATCTATCTAAAACCCCATTCAGCATTCTAGAACAAACACATTGAAATTAGGCATCATTTCTTGAGAGATGAGGTTGCAAAGAAATCTTTTGAACTCCATTTTATTGAAACTGAAAAACAAATTGCAGACATATTCACTAACCCCCTTCCTGAAAATAGATTTTTCATCCTTAAGGAGAGAACTTGGTCTTTGTAAATGTCCACCTTCTTGATCTCTCTCAAGTTTGGGTTGAGTGTTATGCATTGTCTAAGGGGAGTTCTTTACATTTCATAATTCTTTGCTTCCTTGAGTTACATTGTTCATATCTCTCTCACTTTCAATTCTATTCCCCTTTTACAATAAATTCTCCAACTCTTATTGTGTTGAAATTTCTTGGTATATCAAATGGTGATTTGGAGAAGGACAAGTTATTTTGTCTGGACACTTTCACTATGCGAGAGTATATGTCTCCGCCAAGTACTAAGAAATTGATATGCAATTGTTGAGGGGAGCTTTTATTGTTAAAAGAGGATACTTTTTCTGATTTAAAAACTTGCTTATTTTCACTTCCATTTATTTTTGATAATGAATTCTTCAACTCTTATTGTATTGAAATCTCTTGGTATATCAAATGGTGACTTGGAGAAGGACATGTTATGCTTGTCTGGACACTTTCACTATGCGGAGTATTTGTCTCCGCCAAGTGCCAAGAAATGGTTATGCAATTGTTGAGGGGGAGTCTTTGTTGTCTAAGAAGAAAACTTTTCTGATTTCAAAAATTTACATCTCTTTATTTTGATGAAAAGTGGTTGAAATCATCATCTCAGGGGACGCTAGAAAATTCACAAGTCATGACTTTGCAAAATTCAAAACTTTTCTTGAATCTCATCAATTTCTTGCATGATGTCATCATTTAGAAGTCTAGAGTCTCAAAATGAACCATTGAGTGATCTATTATATTTTTTACTAATCAACTTTCAACTATATCTCTCAACCACAGAAATTCAGATCTCTTCCTAGACTAAACATCAACTTGTGCTTTGAACTTAAAACATTTCCTTGTTTGCAACTGAGATTGATGTATTTGATTTCTATCTCACAACTCTCCAAAATTATTAAAATCCAACAGAGCATGGCAATTGTGCTGAGAAACTGCACACCTTCACAATGAATGAAGTGCCATGTATGTCATGAGGCTATTGCTAGCTGTGTTCAAAGGGGAACAAATAAAAATAATTCCAAACAAAAGCAAAATGGGCTATGTTTTTTGATGATGACTGAGTAACTGGAAATATTGGCGTCTACAAAATGTATATTTTCATGTCAAAAGGCCATCATTTACCTCTTGAGACTTGACAATGACTAAATCTTAAGTATCCAAGGACATGGTGTGTAAAAGCACTATACTTGATTGAAGAGATTTATATCATTTGACAGTTTGTTAAAGAACAAAATGTGACCATTATTGGAGATTTGTCTAGAAAGAATCATCTTCATTCCTCATTAATTTGTTCTTTAAGATTGTGGTTTTATTTTCAAAACAATTGCATTTGGTCTAGATGACATCTTTAATTCTTTAAAGTTGAGAAATATGGTAGTTTATAGTTGATTGTTAGATTTATTATATCCCTCAATTTCTCATTTTGTTGATTCAAGTCTTGGAATGCTAATATCCTGTTGGAATTGTTTGAAAAACTTGAATTGTGATGAATTTTTGCAAAATAAAAATGAATTGTTTAAGGCCTCTTAAAAATCCTTGAAATGATAATTCCCTCATTGCTTATCATTCTAAAGATCTCCCAAAATTCCTCAAAAATTTCCTCTCAAAAATTCAAATTTTCTTCAAAGGTCAGGTCGACACTAGTGTGACTCGTGTCGACACACTTTCGGTCAGGTCGACACAACCTTCATCCTGTGTCGACACTAACCCCTTGCCTGATTGTTTTTCAAACCGTTCAAGTTCAGATTAGCCTTGTTGTTCCTGCAGGGCAGTGCACCACTGCACCTCTTTTAGGTATCAGGTCGACCCGACGGCCTCTTTCTCATCTCTTCGGCAAGAATCTTCACCATTTCTCTCAAACTCTCATCCTTCTTTCCATCAACCTCCACTCTTCCATCCTCTCCGATTCCACTATTTCTTGCACCATGGTCAGGAAGTTGGGTCCCCCGCCGTGGCGCAAGGTCCAGGCCTCTTCAAGGCCGATTCCGGCAGACAGTGCCGTTGCCCAATCCGAAGAAGATCTAGAGAAGGATGATCCTGCCGAGCAACCAGGATCCTCTTCAGCACCTCAAAGGCAGCCAGAGAGGTAGAGACTCCTCTTCAGCACAGGTAGAAGTCCTTCAAACCCTAGAACATAAATTTCGGGCGATTCTTCTGAGAACCCTGAGGAATCATCTTCCTCCTTCTTCTGAGTCTTCTGATCCCAAGAGGATATTCCCTCAGAGTCAGTCAGTGAAGCCAGTTAATTCTGAAGCCCCGAATTCTAGACCTATAAATATTCAGCTAGCAGACTCATTTCCAGAAACTCAGACCTATTTTTCCTTTCAGTCTTGGTTGCCATTCATTTTTGAGTTTCAAATTTCTTATCCAAGACTAGTTAGAGAATTCTACAAGAACCTCACCTGCACAGAAGAAGGGTATGAATCCAAAGTTAAGGAATAGCTATAGATATGCCCAACTGAAAAAGCTGCCTCCATTTTCAAAGTGCAGATGACGGGGCAGATTATCATGAATTTGAATTTGATCTTCATGAAGCCTATTCCATCTTGACAGGCCTTCCTGCAGATGCATCAGATCCCAAACAGACCTATGTAACCAGGTTCAATGCCAATTCATTTCCTCCTGTGTTAAAGGTCATCCACCACATTTTGACCACCATAATTACTCCTCAAGGTGGTGGAAGGGATAGGTTGACAGACATCCAGAGGTTCATTCTCTATTGCATGGTGAAACACCAAAAATCAAATCAACTCCATGTAATTCTCTATCAAATCATATCTGAAAACAACAAGGACTGAACTAAAGAGATCACTTCCTTATGGAGCACATCTGACCTCAGTGTTCCAGCACTTTTGTGTGCCCTTGGAGAATGAGAGTCCCAGTCTATTCCCAGTCAAACATCTACACCCTTAAGAATATCCAGGTTTATGGATTTAGACTGGAGGGCAATCAATTAGAAGAGGGCCAGTTGTGGTTTGAGGCCCCTCAACTCAAGGAAGAGCCTCAAGATCAAGGGAATAGCCCCAAGCTCAGGAGGACCAGCCTCAGGTTCAAGGGGACCACCAAGCACAAGAGGAACAACCTCTAGCTGAAGGGGACCAGCCCCTAGTCAGAGGATCAGCCTCAAGTCCCAACTGAAGGTGAAATTCCAGTTCATGCCCCTCTCTCACCTCAGTTTCAACCCTCCTTCATTCACTCTGATTCTCCACAACACACTTTCCAACCATCCACATCTCTGGTAGGCCCTTCTGTTCCACCAGAGTTGTTCTCCTTCCTCAATGAAAATTTGAAACCTTGAACTCTTCCATTCAAACCATGTCCAATCATTTGAGTTGAGGATACAAAGACTGGAGAACACAGTATCTGCCAAGTTTATAGAGCAGAAGCAGCCTCAGATTATGCAGCTCAAAGATTTATAGGCTTATTGGCACCTTGGGAGATGCATCAATTGAGCTAAACAACACTCAAAGAAACTAGAGCAGGTTCTTAAGGAATTTTGGCAAATTCCCAAGCTGATGTGTTTCAACCACAAAGCAACTCTACAGGATCACCAGCACTAGACTCTCCTTTGCACACTTTGTGGATTATTTGGAAAGCATAGAAACTTCAATGAACATATTGACAAGAAGATATCAGATTTGACCAAGGAATTCAAGATAATGCAAAGACCTGGTTGGTCAGCTGGATCATCATCATCTTCATCTTCTCACCCCTTGCAGCTGATCTAGCCAGGATTCAAGCCACCTTGATCGAGAATTCAAGATAGAATGGAACACTTTTGGTCACAAAAATGACACCATTCAAGATCAAATTAAGACTAGCTGCACTTCATGGGGAAAAGATTGTCTGACATAGAGACCATTCTTCTTCCCATTCCTCCTCCTCCTCCATCTTCTACATAATGTAATTTCTCTTTTGATGATGTCAAAGGGGGGGGGAGAAGAAAGAAAACAAATGTTTGTAATCTTTTGGAATGATTGTAATGGTTCCTTGTAATGGCTCTCTTGTTGAATGAAATAAAATGTTTTGCTTGGCTTGAATGATTTTCTCAATTGTGTATTTAATGTGATTGAAAATCTTTTTGTGAATGTGATTGAATGATTACTTGTCAAGTTGCTTGACTTCTGTGTACAAAAATTCTCATTTCAAGTAACATTGTGTTTCACAAGTACATCATCATCTGTTACTAAAACATATCAAAAGGTCTTTGACAAGTTAAACAAAAAGAAAAAAAAATATGTAAATAACAAAAATGGCTTAAAATCTCATTTCATCAAAACCACATTGTAATATGGATTTATTGTTGCCATCATCAAAAAGGGGGAGATTGTTGGTTGAATGTATATTCATATCATTTCTCTCCTATTTTGATGATGACAAGAGGTAATTTTAAAGCAATTCAAATGAAACATGTCAAAACATCATACCTGAAATCAATGTTCAAAAAGCATATTTCAAATCACATTTATCATTTATGTTCATGATAAATCATTTAACTAATGATATATGTGTTCATTTTTCAGGTACAAACACTTTTTACAAAAGATGTGTCGACAACCCATCATGCTGTCGACACAACAACACAGATTCAAAGGCAAAAGATGAAGAAACATTGAGACTGTGTTGACACGAGTCAAGAGTGTGTCGACACGAGTTGCAGTTTTCAGAAATCAGTCCACCCAGGTCGACACACTCTCAGAGCAGGTCGACACTGGATCCCGCTCACAGAACAGACTATTTGCAGATCTGGGACAGCAGGTCGACACACTCTCAGAGCAGGTCGACACGGGACCTTCCTCCCAGAACAACAGTTTCCATATTTTGGGACAGGTGTCGACACCACCACCAGGGCAGGTCGACACACTACGGAAAGTTTTCATCTTAAAGTGGATGGCTGCCACGTGTCAGCCCAGGCCGATGGGGAATCAACCTAGGATCGTGTGCCCTTATACCTAAAGGGTATCTTTGGATTCTTTTGGGTATAAAAGGCCCTCTATTGGCCATCCATCCAGAAGAGAGACCCAACCAAACTCTTAGAGCCTCCTGGAAGTTTACTGGCGGCTACAAGAGGTCGTCTCCCTCCTTTGCTCTCCCTGTGCTTCCAGAAGACCAATTCTCACGATCTCAAGTGTGAGAATTGGAGTGAGATTCCTGAAGAAACCTCTGAAGCATCCCAAGGAAGCAGATCCTGTAGAAGCCTTCGTTGGAGAAGAACTCAAGGAAGATCCAACAACTCCAAAGTGCAGAGCATCAGTTTTGGACTTCAAGACTGCAAGCCTCTTCCCAATCCAAGCTTCTACAAGGGAGTACACTTGAAGAACGAAGCTATTTAATGCAATTCACTGTACTTCTGTTCTTCTGAGATATCTTTTGAGATTATGCAAGTGCTTCTGCATAGCTCTCATTAGTGCTCTCATTTTTGACTAGATCTGTGCTAGAAGGTCTATGTCTTGAGTTGGTGTCTAGCAACCATTGTGTGAGCATTGTGCTTAAGTTGTGTGAGCATCGTGCTTAGGTTGTTGTGAGCCGTTGTGCTCAGTTTGAGTTGTCTAACTCAAGGGTGTGTTGAGCAGTCTTGCTCAGTTGTTCTAGAGTAGTCTACTCTAGAAGTTGTGTGAGTTGTAAGCTCTCAAGTGCTGGAGTTGTCAGGCTCCAGTGGGTGTGTTACCCAGTTGTTGTTAGTGAATCCTCACAGGGTGTGAGGGGTGGATGTAGGAATCACATGGGTGATTTCCGAACCACCTAAAAATCTCTGTGCTCTTGTCTATCTGTGGTTTGATCATTTCATTCGTTAGATGCTTGCATAGGATCAGTTAATATTCACTCAATCAACTTGTTTCACATCTATTTCTACCAACTCACTCAAATCTCATCAGATCTGTGTTTTTCATGATTAAAATAGCCTCTGATTTAAAAGTATTTTAAATTGCTTAAGCTTCCGCAAAAAGTGGCATAGATCTATTCATCCCCCCCCTTCTAGATCTTATCCACACCTTTTCCTCGATCCTTCAGAAGTCACCTTGTTCTATTACTTGCCATAAATCAAAGTCTGTACCTCTGATAAAACACTCCATGCACATCGTCCAATATTGATAATCTTCACCATCAAAGAATGGTGGCCTTGTAACGGATTGGCCTTCATAGTTGTGAGCTTCAGCTGCCATTTCTTCTTAAATCTTTTAGATTCTTCTGAGAAGACCTCGCTTTGATACCACTTGTGGATCGAAATGACACAATAGATGTCCTAGAGAGGGGGGGGGTGAATAGGACTTCTTGCTTTTAAGATTTTCTTCTGAAATTGCACAACACTAAAAACATTGGTTAGTACTTAGTGTGGTGTGTGTGATTCAAGTGTGAACTAGGCGGAAATAGTCACACAAGTATGCATAAGGATTTATCCTGGTTCGGCCCTTCCTACATGGAAGTCCTACATCCAGTCCTCAAGTCAACCACTTGAGATTTCCACTAATCTGCCAATAAACTGGTCTTCTCTCACCCTTGAGAGGAAATACAATCCCACTTCCTCCCAAGCAAGTCTTCCCAAACAGGGGTACAACGACTGCCTTACACAAAGGTCTTCTCTGCACAGGAGGGAAAAATGCAGAACAACCTTCTGCAGAAAATACACAAGAAAACAATAAAGAGACACTTGTATGTTTGCCTCAGAGCTGAGCATAAACATACACTAAATTCAGAAGGATCTTAACAGATCAGAAATTAGACTTAAATCCTATCTAAATGAGCAGGGTGGACTTCAGAGATTGAGCAATACAATTGCCACCCAAACATAAGACTTCTATGAAAACTTAGAGAGCTTCAGAGACTTTCTGCTGAAAAGGGGAGCTCTCAAACTGGCTTGCAAAAAGGCTTGTGTATTTTCTGGCTTGAGGGAATTCGAAGAGTGTAGCTCACAGAAGTTGCAATGTAGTGCCTAGAAAAGTTTCTTAAGTTATTTTGCAAATTGTATGTTTATTTCTGCATGAATTTGAATGCTGGTTTGCGAGGAACTTGGCGTCAACATCTCTTGGCGTTAAGTCATGTTAGCGGCAAGATCGCCTGCCGTTTATTTTCTGTTAACGACATACTCTTGTGTCATTAATTATTTTCTGAATTCTTAAATTTGGGGCAAGCCTGTAAATGACATCATCGATGGACGTTACGCGGAGGCTGACGACATCTTATGTTGACGTTAAACTGTCTTGCCTGTTTTTGATATTTCCGTTCGGGGAAAGAGAGATCGGCATTTTTAGTGGGTTTTAATGCGTAGATCTGAGCGTTTCGCATCCAAGGGTCAGGATTGGGGCTGCCATTGCAGGAGAGGTCTTTATAAGACTGGATTTCGCATCTAGATAAGGGTTTTCACGCTGGTTTTTGGAAGAGAGAAAGAGGGCCGAGGAAAGGGGTTGCAGTGCTGGTTCGTGCGTTCTTGAGGCTTCTAGACCAAGGTGGCGCCTCTAGCTTCGTGATCAGGAACTCATCCAAGTGAAGGAGCCACGTTGGAGGAGGATGGAGTGGTTGAAGTTGAAGGAATGGGACTGTCTCACATCCGAGGCGGGCATCTTCGAGCTTAGATTCATCACTCCTGTGGGAGGGAAAGAGGCAAGTTACATGGCGGTTCAGTTTAGGATATGATATATTATAGATTTACCATTTTTCATATTTTTAAAGCATGTAAGTAACCACGGGAAGGGGTAGAAGTGGCGTTATTTCATGTAGGGTTTTCTGTGTTTTCTGCCCATAAGAACTAGACGTCTAGATCGCTTGTCGTTGACATCTTGTAAACGGCGGTATCGACTGCCGTCTACTTCATGTGAACAACGTTCATTTTCTGACTTTTATTATATGTAAACAGCACTATGTGCCGCCGTCAGTATGTGTTAACGGCGCTATGTACCGCCGTCTATCGAGGCTTGACGACGGTGTGTGTGGACGTCGACTTCAGTAAACGCCATATACCCAGCTGTTAAGTTTATCAGTACCATGTTCGCCTGAAAAATTGATTTTAATTGCCTATCTATGATCCATGATGATATGGGGTTTCGGCCAGGTTATGAATTGTGAGTTATTACTGTTATATTATGGACATGTTGTGTAATGATGTTTAGACCGCATGAACGTGTGAATAAACATTTTGTTATGTTAGTGAGATTAATAAAAAGAAAAGGAAACTGATTGTCGATGTGATTCATGCTAGAAAGTTATAGTTGAGACTGCAATATGGTGATATACTAGTTCCTGTACAGAATTAGATAGTTTTCTCACTGAATGTAACATGCTAGTTAGGTTAAATTACTGAAATTAATTATGAAAAATAGTTACGTAGTTCAGAAAAATGTAAAATTTTGCATGTGCATAGTATATACTGATTCTGAATTTTTATTAAAATTTCGGAATTTTTGGACATGTGTACCTACTGTAATAAATTTCCAAATAGTAGCTATCATGTAGAAATTGAATAAATATGAGAATATGTGCATGAAAGAACGTGATTACATTTAGTGCCAAGTTAGGGGTCTGATAAACATGAAACGAAAATTTTGAACTAAAAGGAAACATACTATAGATCATTTCATTTTCATATGTTAGAATTGCATGTAATGTAAGGATACTATATATATATATTAGAACATGCAATGAAATGAATGCCAATAAGACATGCTATATTAGAGATTCCTACAGGAACTACACCATAGATGCCCCTATGGTAATGGTTCACCTACATGTAAATGATCTATTGAATCGTAGGCAATGGATTGAAATCCTAGAGGTAGACAAGTTCTACTGGTTAAGGTGGAAAGGACTTTCCCCGGTTTTGCGCAAATACCATGACTTCATCACTATATTGCCTAGGTGATAAGTGAATGTTAATGATTAATGATCTCTATTATAGTGCGGGCTATGTCTTGACAATTAATTGAAAATGTCTACATGTCTACATGACCTACATGCTATATGCTACAAGTTACATGCTACATGCCTACATGAACATTGTTTACATGATTACAAGCCATATGTTAATGTGTTAAATGTTACATGCAAATTGTTATGTAAAAGAGTTGCCACATGTTTAAATGTTCAATTGTTATACGATAACGGTACATGTTGCATAATGTAGCATAAGACTTTCATTAAAATGGTTTATATGTTACATGACAATAAGTAGATTCCATGATAAGAATGATTACATGCTATATGTAGGAACTTGTTGAATTAATTGTTAAAGAATAAGATGTGAATTTTATGCATTACATGACATGTTCCATTCCATGATAATTAGAAGTGTTATGAAATATGCGATTGCCAATGGAATTAGAAACATGCTAGTAGGAAAAAGTATATGTTACTAATGATGTGAATGATAATATACTACCATGTTTTCAAATCTATTATACCCTTAATATCTTGAACTGTCTTTCATGTAAATTACTGAGTCTTGTCAACGCATACTTGCTTAACAATTTCAGGAGAACTAGAGGATACTTAGGAGTTAGTACACTCTGACTCGGAGCGAGAGGACGTGGAGACTTAGATTGGTTGAGAGATTTTAGAATGACTCTTGTATGTGAGGACTATATGTATTTTCCTTTATGCATGGACTATGAATTGTAATAAATTCGGGACTATTGTCATTATCTTTTATGCACTAGACTTTATAATTGAGTATAATGTTGATTACCATCATTTAGTTCCATGTTCCGTTGCTTATTATTGGAATTGAATTGTCAATTGTGTATATCTCAACCTGTACCGTCAAATGTTGGATTCGTTCCACTGTAATCTTCGGTTAGATCCAATGTGGTTGGTACAACTGTACTGGGTCTAAGAGGGGCGTTACAGAGATTGGTATCAGAGCGATCCAGGTTGAGCATGTACATAAATGAAATATCAACATTGTATTCATGTTTTAAGTCTGCATAAAGAATTACTCCAAAATTATGTAGAATGATAGGTCATTAAATTGGATATTTATTTTGTAGACTACGACGACTCGTGGACGTAGAGGAGCTGTCTCGACCGGGGTGATGAGTCAGCATGGGGTTCGCAGGCTCCAGCTTAGCAGGCCCAGGACCAGACTGGAGTACCTTTGCCACCCCCACCACCACCTGTGGACTATGGAGCATTGATACAAGGGTTGGTGCATGCGATGCAGACTCAAGCTCAGACTACAGCGGCATTGCAGGTGCAGGGTCAGGTTGACAGTTGAGAAAATTAGTGAGGTGTGATATAAGGGAATTTATCTAAGAGCTTGTCTTGGATTGTAGGCACAGGCACCTACTCATGAGGCAGTCTTTGGAGGAGTGCTATGATGGAGAGGTTCAGGGGATGACCCCACCCTTCTTTAAGGGGGAGAGTGATCCTATTCTGCCAGAGAGTTGGCTTAGGGATACGGAGAAGATCTTTCGTGCCATTCGTTGTGCAGAAGAGGAGAAGGGTACCCTAGCTACTTATATGCTGCAGGTAAAAG
This sequence comes from Colocasia esculenta, assembly GCA_014218235.1. Classification (NCBI taxonomy): domain Eukaryota; kingdom Viridiplantae; phylum Streptophyta; class Magnoliopsida; order Alismatales; family Araceae; genus Colocasia; species Colocasia esculenta. The sequence continues at coordinate 8,568,209 of CM024756.1, forward strand.
TTGCTTTTGAAGGTTATGTGTATGTTGTTTGAAATGTACCCTTAGTTGTATTGATCTTTCTTCTCAGGGGTGTGCCGATGTGTGGTGGTCCTGTACTACGCACACAGTTTGCAGATGGGGCCATGGAGGTTGCTTGGGCTGAGTTCGTCCGTTGTTCAGGGCAAAGTACATTCCAGAGCATGTGCAGAACCGTATGGAGTAGGAGTTTCTGACCTTGACCCAAGGGTCAATGAGTGTACTTGAGTGTGAGGCGAGGTTTGCGGAGCTGTCCAAGTATGAGCCCCACATAGTGGCAGATGAGCGGAGGAAAGTAAAGAAATCATTAGGGGTTAAATCCGTCCCTGAGGACGAGATTGGTGGCTTTGGGACATCGTACCATGGAGGAGGCTTTGTCAGCGGCATGCGTGCAGGAGGCAGAGATGGAGGTCTATCTGGAGGAGAAGAGGGCTTCTTTAAAGAGGCCAACATCAGATTTCCAGAGACAGGACAGAAAGAAGAAGGCTCCAGCTTTCCAGTAGAGAGCAGTTGCACCGGAGAGAGTGGCTACACCAACACCAGGCGGAGGCACAATTGCAAAGAAGCCAGTGTGTACCCAGTGTGGGAAGCGCCACGGAGGCGAGGTATGTTGGGTGACTTCCAGGATATGCTTGAGGTGTGGTGATAAGAACCACAAGATCATAGACTGTCCGAAGATGGCGCAGCAGACTACAATGGCAGCAGCGAGACCGGCACAGAGAGCAGTAGGGAGACTGAGGGCTCAGGCTCGAGTGTTCGCCTTGGCGAGAGAACGAGGCAGAGTTGGCAGAGTATGTCACCAAAGGTATAATTTTAATTATGGGAATGCATGATAGAGTCTTGTTTGATACTGGTGCCACGCATAGTTTGTTTCCGAGGGTTTTGCCAAGGTCTTGATGAAGGATGATTGTTTAGTTCTGGAAAAGTTGGAGGTTCCCTTGTCTGTGCATACTCCAGCATGAACTATATTGACCGAGCAGTGTTTTTCTTCACTTCCGGTGAGCATTGGGGAGCATATTTTGCCTGATAGTTTCTATTGTTGAAGATGAAGGATTATGATGCTATTTTGGGCTTAGATTGGCTTGAGGAGCATTATGCTCTGATGGATTGTCGGCGGAAGCTTATTATTTTCCGAATTCTTGGTAGGGAGGAGTTTGTTCATCCTTTGCCTAAGAGCATGTCGGGCATGTTTGTTATTTCTGCTTTGAAGGCAGCCCGGATGTGAGCAAGGGTTGTAGTGGTTTTCTGGCTAGTGTGGTTGTGTCCGAGGATTCGAAAAAGTTGTTATTTGTTGAGGATATTGAGGTGGTCAGAGATTTCAGCGATATTTTTCCAGAGGATTTGTCTGGTTTGCCCCCGGCTAGGGAGATTGAGTTTGGCATTGAGCTAGTCCCTGGCTCAGCACCTATTTCCATTGCACCTTATCGTATGGCACTGGCGGAGTTGGCAGAATTGAGGAAGCAGCTGCAAGAATTGCTTGATAAGGGCTTCATCGGCCAAGCGTTTCGCCATGGGGAGCACCTGTTCTCTTTGTGAAGAAGAAGGATGGATCGATGAGGCTGTGATTGATTACCGCAAGCTCACCAGGTAATTGTCAAGAATAAGTACCCCTTACCTCGTATTGATGATTTGTTTGATCAATTGCAAGGAGCTTCGGTGTTCTCTACGATCGATCTTCGTTCTGGCTATCATCTACTCCGAATCAAGCCAGAGGATTCTGCTAAGACGGCTTTTAGGACGAGATGTGGCCATTACGAGTTCCTTGTCTTACCCTTTGGTTTGACGAATGCCCCAGCAGTTTTTATGGATTTGATGAACCAAGTTTTTCAGCAGTATCTGGATCCTTTGTTTGGTCTTCATAGATGATGTGCTAATCTATTCGCCTGATGAGGAGACTCATAGAGGCATCTGAGGATTGTGTTGGATGTCCTGAGGGAGCACAAGCTGTATGCTATGTTCTGCAAGTGCAACTTCTGGATGAAGGAGGTCCATTTCTTAGGTCATGTCATTTCTGGTGAGGAGTGTCTGTGGATCCGGCTAAGGTGGAAGTTTCCTTGGCTGAGAAACACTGAGATCATCAGCTGACATCAAGAGTTCTCGGCTTCGTTGGCTATTATAGGAGATTCATCGAAGGATTCTCTTCTATTGCGGCTACCTTGACGAGGTTAACAAGGAAAGGCGTCAAGTTTGAGTGGTCAGAGGCTTGTGAGAAGGCATTCAGGAGCTGAAGATCGTTTGACCTCAGCACCAGTGCTTGTTTTGCCAATGGTGTAGATTCTCTCTATCTACACAGATGCTGCGAAGATTGGGCTGGCTGCGTTCTTATGCAAGGAGGTCGAGTTGTGGTGTATATTCTAGGCAACTCAAGGAGCATGAGCGCAACTACCCGACCCATGATTTTGAGCTCTTACGATCCGAGGAAAGCCATGTGGTGGTAAATGCTTTGAGCAGGAAGAGGCAATTAATGAGGCAAGATTGGAAGATGCTAGAAGATGCTTCGGGTGCTTTGGCTGTTCTGGAGCCTCAGTTGTGCAACTTGTTCATGGCTCAGTTGTCATTGAGGTCGTCTATTGTTGATCGGGTTATTGCTTTGCAAAAAGATGACCCATTATTGCAGGAATTGGTTGGAAAGACCAGTATACCAGAGATGAGGATGATGTGATTCGCCTGAATCTTAGGGGTGTGTCCCCTATTGATGCTGATCTGAGGAAGGAAATTTTGGAGGAAGCGCATAAGTCTCAGTTCTCTATTCACGCAGGCAGTGGGAAGATGTACAAGGATCTGAAGCATTCCTTCTTGTGGTTTGGCATGAAGCGGGATGTGGCTGATGTGTGTGGCGAAGTGTCTGATTTGTCAGCAAGTGAAGGCAGAGGTCAGCGACCTTCAGGTTTGATGCAGAGGCTGGATATTCCTCAGTGGAAGTGGGAGCAAGTAACCATGGATTTTTGGTCTGGATTGCCTAGATCGGCTAGATGAAATGATTCCATTTGGGTGATCGTTGATAGATTTTCAAAGAGTGCTCATTTCCTGCCATGAAGAAGAAGCAGTCTGTAGAGAGCTTGGCCAGACTTTACATTGATGGCATTGTGAGGCTGCATAGGATTCCGAAGTCGATTATCTTAGATCGTGATCCGAGATTCACTTCTAAGTTTTGGCAGAGTTGCAGCAGGCTTTTGGCAGTTAGTGAAGCTAAGTTCGGCATTTCATCCACAAACGGATGGACAGTCCGAGAGGACTATTCATACGTTGGAGGATATTCTTCGGGCTTGTGTTTTGGAGTGGAAAGGTGATGGGAGCGCCACCTAGCTCTAGTGGAATTTGCATATAATAACAGTTTCCATTCGAGCATAGGCATGGCACCATTTGAGGCCTTGTACAGGAGACCCTGTAGATCCCCATTGTGTTGGGAGGAGTCAGGAGATCGCATCTGGTTGGACCAGAAGTGGTGCAGGAGACTTCAGCGAAGATCCAGAGGTTGTACAGAGGTTAAAGGCAGCCCAGGATCATCAGAAGAGTTATGCGGATACAAGAGGAAGGATTTGGCATTCGAGGTGGAGATCATGTTTTCTTAAGGTTTTGCCAACCAGGGGTGTAGTGAGGTTTGGAAAAAGAGGCAAGTGAACCCGAGGTCATTGGTCCATTTAGGATTTTGAAGAAGATCAGAAATGTGGCATACCAGTGGCCTTGCCACCATCTTTAGAAGTGGTGCACCCAGTATTCCATGTGTCCATGTTAAGGCGTTATGTTAGAGATCCAGCTCATGTGATCAGTATGAGCCAGTGTAGTTTCAGCCAGACTGTCTTATGCGGAGCAGCTGTAGAGATTTTAGATCGGAAAGTGCAGGAATTGAGATTGAAGTCTATTCCATTTGTGAAGGTTCTATGGAGAAACTTCTCACGTGAAGAAGCGACGTGGGAGCTTGAAGAAAGGATGAAGAAGCTTTATCCGTCCTTGTTTAGTGAGTATTCTAACTCAATCTTCGAGGATGAATTATTTTTAAGGGGGAGAGGATGTAGTACCCTAGAAATTTTTCTTAAGTTATTTTGCAAATTGTATGTTTATTTCTGCATGAATTTGAATGTGGTTTGCGAGGAACTTGGCGTCAACATCTCTTGGAGTTAAGTCCTGTTAGTGGCAAGATCGCCTGCCGTTTATTTTCTGTTAACGACATACTCTTGTGTCATTAATTATTTTCCAAATTTCTTAAATTTGTGGGCAAGCCTGTAAACGACATCATCGATGGACGTTTATGTTGAGGCTGACGGCATCTTATGTTGACGTTAAAACTGACTTGCCTATTTTTGATATTTCCGTTCGGGGAAAGATAGATCGGGCCTTTCTAGGGGGTTTAATGCATAGATCTAAGCGCGTTCGTATCCTAGGGTCAAGATTGGGGCTGGCCATCGCAGGAGAGGTCTTTATAAGACCAGATTTCGCATCTAGATAAGGGTTTTCATGCTGGTTTTTGGAAGAGAGAAAGAGGCAAAGGAAAGGGGTTGCAGTGCTGGTTCGTGCGTTCTTGAGGCTTCTAGACCAAGGTGGTGCATCTAGCTTCGTGATCAGAAACTCATCCAAGTGAAGGAGCCACGTTGGAGGAGGATTGGAGCGGTTGAAGCGAAGGAAAGAGACTGTCTCACATCCGAGGCGGGCATCTTCGAGCTTCAATTCATCACTCCTGTAGGAGGGAAAGAGGCAAGTTACATGGGGGTTCAGTTTAGGATATGATATATTATAGATACCATTTTTTCGTATTTTTAAAGCATGCAAGTAACCTACGGGAAGGGGTAGAAGTGGCGTTATTTCATGTAGGGTTTTCTGTGTTTTCTTCACATAAGAACTAGAAGTCTAGATCGCTTACTGTCGACATCTTGTAAACTGCAGTATCGACTGCCGTCTACTTCATGTGAACAACGTTCATTTTATGACTTTTATTATATGTAAATGACGCTATGTGCCGCCGTCAGTATGTGTTAACGGCGCTATGTGCCGCTGTCTATCGAGGCTTAACGACAGTGTGTGTGGACGTCGACTTCAGTAAACGCCATATACCCCACCGTTAAGTTTATCAGTACCATGTTTCGCCTAAAAAAATGATTTAATTGCCTATCTATGATCCATGATGATATGGGGTTTCGGCCAGGTTATGAATTGTGAGTTTTATTACTGTTATATTATGGACATGTTGTTGTAATGATGTTTAGACCGCATGAACATGTGAATAAACATTTTGTTATGTTAGTGAGATAATAATAAAAGAAAAGCAAACTATTGTCGACGTGATTCATGTTAGAAAGTTATAGTTGAGACTGCAAAATGGTGATATACCAGTTCCTATACAGAATTAGATAGTTTTATCACTGAATGTATCATGCTAGTTAGGTTAAATTAGAGAAATTCAATTATGAAAAATAGTTACATAGTTCAGAAAAATGTAAAATTTTGCATGTGCATAGTATATCATGATTCTAAATTTCTGTCAAAATTTCGGAAATTTTGGACGTGTACCTATTGTAATAAATTTATGAATAGTATCTATCATGTAGAAATTGAATAAATATGAGAATATGTGCATGAAAGAACGTGATTACATTAGTGCCAAGTTAGGGGTTGATAAACAGGAAATGAAATTTCAGAACTGTAAAGAAACATACTATAGATCATTTCATTTTCATATGTTAGAATTGAATGTAATGTAAGGATACTTATAGATATATATTAGAACATGCATTGAAAATGAATGCCAATAAGACATTGCTATATTACAGATTCCTATAAGGAACTACACCGTAGATGCCCCTATGGTAATGGTTCACCTACATGTAAATGATCTATTGAATCTGGGCAACGGATTGAAATCCTAGAGGTAGACAAGTTCTACTGGTTAAGGTGGGAAGGACTTTCCCCGGTTTTGCGCAAATACCATGACTTCATCACTGTATGCCTAGGTGATAAGTGAATGTTAAATGATTAATGATCTCTATTATAGTGTGGGCTATGTCTTGGAATTAATTGAAAATGTCTACATGACCTACATGCTATATGCTACAAGTTAGATGCTACATGCCTACATGAACATTGTTTACATGATTACATGCCATATGTTAATGTGTTAAATGTACATGCAAATGTTATGTAAAAGAGTTGCCACATGTTTAAATGTTCAATTGTTATACGATAACGGTTACATGTGCATATTGTAGCATCAGACTTCATTAAAATGGTTTATATGTTACATGACAGTAATTAGATTCCATGATAAGATGATTACATGCTATATATAGGAACTTGTTGAATTAATTGTTAAAGAATAAGATGTGAATTTTATGCATTACATGACATGTTCCATTCCTTGATAATTCGAAGTGTTATAAAATATGTGATTGCCAATGGACTTAGAAACATGCTAGTAGGAAAAGGTATATGTTACTAATGATGTGAATGATAATATACTACCATGTTTTCAAATCTATTATACCCTTAATATCTTGAACTATCTTTCATGTAAATTGTTGAGTCTTGTAGACTCATACTTTCTTAACATTTCAGAAGAACCAGAGGATACTCAGGAGTTAGTACACTCTGACTCGGAGCGAGAGGACGTGGAGACTTAGATTGGTTGAGAGATTTTAGAGTGACTCTTGTATGTGAGGACTACATGTATTTTCCTTTATGCATTTGGACTATGAATTGTAATAAATTCGAGACTACTGTCATTTCTCTTTTATGCACTAGACTTTATAATTGAGTATAATGTTGATTACCATCATTTAGTTCCATATTCGTTGCTTATTATTGGAATTGAATTGTCAATTGTGTATATCTCAACCTGTACGTCAAATGTTGGATTCATTCACTGTAATACTTCTGTTAGATCCAATGTGAGTTGGTATAACTGTACTGGGTCTAAGAGGGGCGTTACATGCAAAGACTGTGTTTTTCACTGAATAATGTTGTTTCTTTCAAACTTCAGCTTCTTTTAAATAGCCTCAGAATATAGCCGTTTGAAAGATGGTGTTGGAATTTGCCCATTTGAAGAGAGCTCTAAAATTATTTGGATTTTGAAAGGCTTGTTATCCATTGGTTCTTCTCTTGCTTCTTTCCATGTCTTCAGATGGGGTTGCATCTTCACAGCTGGACAGATATCTTCTCAACAGGTGGACTGTGAAGGTAGCATGCTATAAACGTGCTCCAATAAATGTCTGCAACGAAGACAAGACAAAAAGAAAGAACATCTCCATACTTTGAGGTAGGTAAGTCAGAGGAGTAGTACAAAAGAAGACATGGAAATCTCGTATAGGTGTGTTTTCAGACAGAAAGAGTAGACAGATAGATTGCTAAAAAGGTAGGGCATGGGTCTACCAGTGGTAGGTAAGTCTGCAAGATGCCATACGCCTGTAATTTCATAAATGCACTGTATCTTTTTGTATCCAAGAAAATCCAGAACAAAGACTTGAAGAACACACAGCTCAGTTTAAAAATATTTCAGAAATAATCTGTACAGGATTTAGATGAAAATTATAAGTATAATATGACTTGTCCTATCAGAGAATAATATAAAATAATAATAATCTGATGGATCAATAAGATGTTTAATGAATGAAGATCTCATTAAAAAAATGTTCAAGATGATTAGGAAACAAGATTAGATTAATTGTTAAACTTAGTGACAAGAAAGTATTAAGTATAGAACTGATAGTGAAGTCAAATTCATAAGATCATATAATTCGACTGTAGAAGTTGTAGATAGAATAGGAGTGATTCGACACAATAAAACAAAACAATGCAATTCGACTTAGGCAGACATATAGAGAATTTGGAGTTCTGAAACATCGACTGTATCAGTCGAAGATGACAGTCAGATAATGAAGTTAGATTTATGAAGCATTCGACTGTAAGAGTCAAAGTTGACAATCGAATCATGTATAATGGTGTGTACTTAGAAAAATTTCTTGGTTGTTTTGACTTTGATTCTGAAGGAGTCAGAGTCTGAAGTCGAATTCAGTATGATATAGGGAGAGTCTGTGGACTTACACAATTTTCTAAGATGGAGTTTTGTCATGTTATTGACTGTAGTATATATCTGTATAATGTTTGTGATATGTATTGAATATTGCTTTGTAGAAAGTCTATTTAAATGTTTTGTCATAGCAAAAACATTATATATACTAAATTAAGTAAATCTTAATTTCCTTAGGGGTAGTTGCTCAACAGTTTGTGTTGATATCCCTTGCGAGACTTTGGCCTATTCGTAGGAGGCAGAGTCGGATCAAGCTCGTTATTAGGTTAATAGGTTTGAATGACGAGGACTACCATTGTTGGTATCAGAGCAAAGTCCATGTGAATATAAAGGAATATGAGACTTACATAGCATGGTCTCTACTTTAGTCCACTGTTGGTAGTTGGCCATGGTTTTGTATTGATTGTTTGTATGTTACTTGGTTGGAATGATGTATGTGCAGGATCAGAAATGGCCGACAGAAGAGATTGGGGAGGTGGTGGAGATGTGCCAGAGGAATCTATGCATCAGTTGATGAGAGGTTGTGGGAGAGCATTATAGAGATTCAGACTATGTTGGATTAACAGGCACCGATCTAGCTGGCAAGAATAGCACCTCAGATTGCAGAGGAGATAGTACTAGTACTAGTGGCACCATGCCACCACCACCAGATGTTGAGGTATCACCTATCGTACTGGTTCCCCAGTTGTACCAACACGTCCAGCCAGTGTGGAGGAGCCTACAGTACTAGTAGAGAGGTTTTTGCAGCCGCAACCACCTACATATTCAGGAGGTCGAATCCGGATATGATAGAGCACTGGGTACATGAGATTGAGAGAGTTTTTGTTACTATGAGGTGTCTGTAGGCCGACAGGGGGTGTTTGGCTACATATCAGTTGCGTGGGTTTGCACAGGAGGAATGGTTGAGGCTGAAGATGCAGACAGTATTTATAGGCAGGACAGAAGACTCTATCACTTGACTAGTGTTTTTTGTGAGTGTTCAATGATACATTCTTTCCAGTCCAGATTCAGTAGGCAAAGAAGGAGTAGTTCATAACATTACAGCAGGGGAATTTGTCAGTGTTAGAGTACCAGATGAGATTTATGGCATTGAACAGATATGCATCGTACATGGTTACAAATAATGTTATGATGGTGGAGTACTTCATTGAGACTTGCGACTAGAGCTGTAGGATGCGGTGATTCCCCTTATGTGCAGGACAATAGAGTAGGCAGCGTAGTGGGCAACCATTTTAGAGAGGACTGTGCAGGCTAGGCAGTCGGGGGAGACAGGTAGTTTCCGGCTTCCACAACATTCCCTAGGTATTAGTAATGGCAAGGCGCCTTCAGGAGCATCATCATCAGGGTTCAGTAAGTGGGGTTCCAAGCTGAAGATGATATTTAGGGGATGAGGAGGTGGTAGGCAGCAGGGTTTTCAGCAGGGTCGTGGCTTCAAACTAGAGGCAGAGGAGTCTCAGAAAAGCACAGTGAGGCAGCCTGTGGTTCCTCCAGGCTATAGGTGTTATAATTGTGATCAGCCAAGACATTTGATCAAGAATTGTCCTTATCTCAGGCAGTATAGCTATGGCAGAGCAGCACCACATCAGTAACACCCACCTCAACAGCCATCGATAGAGTGAGGTAGAGGCCCGCCTTTCCAGAGAGGCCGAGGATGGGTCATGGCTATCACCAGAGCATATTATCTCTCTTTGAAAGTATATTATCTCTCTTTGAATTGATTGAAGGTATATTATCTCTCTACAATTTGTTCTATTTGATTGAAGGTATATTATCTCTCTTTGAATTTTCTGCAAGAGGTTTGATTGATCCAGGTGCATCGCATTCTTTTATTTTCGACGATTTTATGATAGCATGGTTCACTCTTTAGAGAAGAGGCAATGTGAATCAGTTGTAGAGGTTCCTTCAGGTGGTTTCTGTTAGGATCGGAAAGGTGACTGAAATAGTGTTAATTAAGAATGTGTGTGTTTGGCTGTGGAATTAAAACAAGTTACACACAAGTCAATTAGAACAAATTGTAGTGTGTGAATAGAGAGTGAAATGAGACAACAGACCACAAGCAAACCACTATGCACGAAGAATTTTAAGGTGGTTCAGAAAACACAACTCGTGTCTCCTACGTCCACCTCCACACAACAGAGGAAACACTAGCACTTGCAATTACAACTTGGAGCATGACGACTCCAAAACCTTTGAGTGCGATGACTCAAAGGAAACCTAGGAGATAGGTACGACGACCTACTCCACAGACCACTTGTGCGTGCTACGACTCACAAACACTTGAGTACAATGAGTCAACCCCAAAGCACGACGGCTCCAAACCAGAGCACTATGGCTCCAAACTAGAGCACACTGTGCTCAAAACCTTTAAACCACGATAGATCCAAGTATGCTAGAACAAACCCAATTAGGGAGTAGATCCTCTAGCACGATCTATCTTAGTACAACGATGAAATTAGAACAAAAACAATTAGGTAATGTGTGTAGAACACATACACAGATCACACACAATGAGAATACCAAATAGACAAATTACAAACTCTGAAACATCCATCTATCTTTTAGATTTGTCTTCATCAGCAGAAGCTTCTTCTTATCACGATCTCTTCCTCTTCTTCTCCATCCTCTTCTTGGCGGCGCTGCTCTGCTCCTCTTTTTGGACGCATACACTTTTTCTGCTCTCCCCAGAAGATACTCGTCCTCGCCTACTTTTTGTACCGTGCCTTTTTCCTAGAAAGGAATAAGGGTACATTTATACCCAGATGTCCAAACCTCGTACCTAGGGTTGCGTGTACCCAGAGCCCTTAGGTGTGACACGTATACAACACATAATATCCTACACAAATGGCATTATAAGGCATTCAAGATAAACAATAATCATATAACTTTCAACAACAATCGATGTTATAACATGAAGCAATTGATGAACCAGACTTTGACTTTCATGAAATTGTAGTAAGCCAGACTTCGACTTTCAGTAAGTCAGAGTAAACCAGACTTCGACTTTCAAGAAGTTGCAGTGATGTAGACTTCGACTTTCAAGAAGTCAGAGTAAGCCAGACTTCGACTTTCAATAAGTCGCAGTGATACAGACTTTGACTTTCATGAAGTCAGAGTAAGCCACACCTCGACTTTCAATAAATCGTAGTGATCCAGACTTTGACTTTCAAGAAGTTAGAATTTCTGAGAGTTGCCACAACTTTGAACTTCTTTGTGAGTAGATATAATCAATCATCATCAAAACATTGATTATCAAATCAATCATCATCAAAACAGTGATTATGGTTATTCACATAACCATAACTCAACATTCTCCCCTTTTTGACGATGACAAAATTTTTCAACAAATGCAACAAACGAAATGTTCTCCCCTTTTGACACAACAAAAAAAGACATCTCTCCCCTTAATAGAACATACCTCTCAAAAGATGGTTCCAAAAGAATAAATAGTGAATGATATTGTCACGCCCTCCATTTTAGCAGCGGAATAAATCAGAGGAGAACGTGAACAACGAGTATGGTAACGTGTATTGCGCATACAGACGCAAACATCAGAGCATCTAACGAACAATAATTGAAATAAATTCTTCATTCATTATAAAATCACTAATACTATTACAACCACTAATTCGGAGCCAATACCTAGGGCTCAATGACATCATTACATTGAAAGGAAATCTAAAGCAATAACTATTAGACTCCATAGTACTAGGGCAACTTCATCAAGGGACTCCAGGTCACTCATCACACTGGTCCCGTCCCATTGGTGTGTGTGACGTCATTGTCTGACTTACTTGAGACACAATAACAAATAACGAAGGGTGAGCGATAACGCCCAGTAGGACTTAAATCTCAAGATCAAGTAGGCTTTAAATAATTAACGCATTTAATGGCAGAGTATCTAAAGATAACAGGTACAAGAGAGTCAAAATATAGCAAGAGATAGCACAATAGGTAACAAGATAGCACAATAGCCCGAGATCGAGTATAGTTTCCAAGAATAGCACAAGTATCGAGTATAACACGAATAGCAGGATGGCCATAGCACACTAGCACAAGTATAATAATAGCACGATGAGTATAGCACTTGTTTGTCATTCTAGACATTGAGAGAGTATAGCACGTTTTGTGTTTTGATTGTCATATAGATAGTCGAGATAGATAGCACTTGAGTGTAATGCCAAACACTCTGATCATTTAACTCCCATGGGCACTAGCACTTTCGGGCGCACATCCCAGGACCAGATTGGGCCCTTTATATATTGCCAGGCATTGGTTATATGTATCTTTAGACAATCAGTCAATGGCCAATATAGAGTACCAAGAATAGTTAAGAGCACTAGATGAATAAACGAGATAGTAGAGAGAACGTGAATAGATGAGCGAGTAGAGTATAGATGAGATCTTATGGTCATTGCACGTGAAATGTTGATTAAAGAACGATAGTAACAGTTGCACAACACGCGCACTTGGTGTTGGCAGTCAGGTGGAATACACTACCTTCCGCTGGCCATGTTTGTACAGGTCCAGAGGCCGGCGTGAAATCAAGGTAAGAATGAGAGCAAACTAAGGCTGTTTGGATCTTGTCGATCCCTAAAGGGTATCATAGGTGTTAGGGTACAACCAACTCGTCGACCATGTGGGAATCCATGGACAGAGGAGACTTACGAAGGTCTAGAACAAGGATTCACTAGTCCGTCAAAGGAATATCTGACGGAGAGTTCGTCTAAGTCAAGGAAAGGTGTATATAGAAACAGTGCCCAATGTTCTAGAGAAATTCTAGAACAGTGGAGCGTCGGTAACGGTATTCCCAAACAACGCGAGAAACGAAGACAAGTTCATTTAAAATAGAGCAATTTAATGTACATTATTGTAATAAATTAACAGATACATTATGAGATATTTTGTGCCAAGTCAAGCCATATTGGATGGTTCAAGTGTGTGAATGTGTGAGAGAAATCATAGATAGAAAGATGTCGTGTTATTACATTTTAAATCATTCAATATGACTCCATTTTATAACATGTGTTTTTAGCAAGTTTGACAACAAGGCAAGAAGTGCATAATCGGCAAGTAGAGAGCATGATCATGAACTTAAAATCAATTAAAAATAATGTAAACATGTTTTAACTTTGATATGGGTTGATAAATTCATGTTAAGACTTTCTAGAACCTTCTTAGAAGAGATCAAACTCACCAATGCAAGGAACGATGCAAAACGACGGAAACCAAGATGTATGCCTTTTAGAAGGCAAATGCAATCCCATCCCTTCACTTCCTAAGGTCATAACTTATTGATTTTTCATTCAAATCTCACACATGAATATACCAAATTGAATCCCTTTGAATGATGAATCCAGCAAAGAAACTGGATCATCAATCCGAGGTCTATAAAAAAAGTTATGGCCGATTAAGCTAACACAGGCAGAACGCGACGCATTGCCTGTCGCCTTCTGAAAGTGAATGCGACCATGAACTTGTCGCCTTCTGAAAAAGACCACGAAACATCCTGATTTTTGGTATGGGTCACGACCATGATGTTTTCACGTTATGGTAGTGACGTGTCGACCTGTCGCTACCTGAAAATGACGTTTGGGTTGCTTTTTCTACCTATTTCCAACTTCGACTTGGATTGGGTTTGACAGCTGTGGGTTTGAAAAATCAAAACAAATGCTAGGGTGATCCAAATCGAGTGAAACCACCTTTGTTAGTTAGATTACTTCCAATACTAGAAAATAATTGAGAAACAAAGATCGTTTGACTAGGTAATAAAACGTATTGTGACTGACTGTGTGAATCTGACATAGTGTTAATGTTCGTGCTAATACTCTTAGTATGATAAAAAAAAATTGGGGAAAATAGTGCCAAATGAAAGTAGACTCATGAGGTAACAAGTTCTCTGTTGAACACTAGGTCTAAAAATGACCCCCAAAGAGGTATGAAATTGTAACACAAGTCAAGGTTAAACCGCAACAGTACATTGTCGAAATCATGCAAGATTTAATTGTGACAAAGGATGGATAAAAATTAGGGCTTTTAGGGGCAAAAGATGCCTCCATCCATCAGTAACTCAAGTTAAAATTTGAGAGCACGAGGTTGAGTATACATGGAGATCAAGAATAAAGAAGAAGGGTCGGGTTCATCATATTTGCAGAATTTCAGAAATAGAGATCAAACGATTGGCCCGATGAAAAAGCGTGAAACAAGAGGGCTTTTGTCTGATGTATGGAACAATCTACAGATGGATTTAATTGAGTTTTACTCGTGAGAATGCCTACCTTTAGTCATTTTACTCTTCTAGGGCTAGAACCTGAAGAACTCGGGATAAAGCTTGATGAAGCCTTCTCCCCATGAATTCCTCCTCTTCTTGGCTTCTTCTCCACCTTCAGCAAGTCCCAGCAACGAGCTAGGGCCGGCCTTGGGCGATTAAGAGAGTATTTATGCTTCTTTGCTTTCTATTTCTTAGTAGGACTCTAACTCCTATTTAATTCCAGAATTTCCTATTTCCTCTTCCCTTTCTCAGTATTAGAGCTTCTATTTGGGTTGGGAAGGGAGCTAAATTCATGGCCAAGCAACTAGGGTAGGTTAGGAATCCAATCCAACCCAAATTGCTTATTTAATGCATTAAATGCCTCTTTCTATTTAAGTAATATTTAAGTTTCGATTTAGGGTATTTTCCATTATTCTTCTTTTTAAAATCCTTATTTTGGCCCACTAATTCTAATGGTCCATTTAACCAAGCCCATTATTATTGGAATTTATCTTATAGGTTTTCCCTTTTTAATTAGGAATAATAGAGTTATGTTCATAGGCTATGAGTGGTCCATTGGTCCAAACCCAATAAGGGTTATTTATTTCATGATATTGGAATCTCTTCGACATGTTCGTTTAATTTATGGGCGTGCTATTTTCCATGTTAACGGTTTTTCCGACTTAGTTTCCTAATTTAGATAATTAGTCCGTTGTGACGTATGTTTGGCCAATGGATTTTTCGTTGCATGAATTCATTCGTGGAACACTTAGGGATAATATTTGGAGTTGATTTACAATTTTTACTAAATTTTTAGATGTGTTCTTGCACATACGATAATGGTGCAGGTTCTATTATTCCATTTTTATAGAAATTTATTATTTCAATTTTTTAAATACGAAATTTCCGGGTACTACAGATATCACAGAGATGTAATACCAAAGAACCAACAGATTGAAGTAATAGAAGGAGAACATGAAAATAAGGAGTAGATTAGAGGAGGGGTGTAGCAGAAATGATCAGAACTCAAGAGAAGTTAGATATTAACATATGAGAGAGATTATTATGTTTTGTGATTGAGCAACAAAGTTTATAACAGATACATTCTCTCACAGCATATGACAAAGTTTAATAACCTGAATACATTTAAAAGGATGACACAAATGTGAGGAGAGTGACTATATGAGTTGACAAGAGTGTTTAGCACATGAGTTTAGTATCTAAACATTTAACACAACGTAAAATAATAACTCTAAACCCAGTGGTCATGAATACATCTAGGTCAATGTTATGTTGTTCTTTTTTTTATTTGATTTTTTTTAAGTTGTAAGAGAGAATACAAGAATAAATTGATCAAATCACACCTTTTAGTACAAGCGTCACATTTACCCAATGCAAGACCCTCTGATTTCAGTAGTTTGTAGCACCTGAGAATTAGAGTAATTGAAAATTTGAGATAAATAGAAAATATGACCACTTAATAATTTAAAAAAACTAGTTAAATACATATACATCATTATCCGAGATGTAAAAAACATCTAAAATGTCGTAAAATATAGTAGACTTTAATAGTGTTCTCTAGTGACCCATAAGAAATTTGGGCCAAGAAAAATATTTGGATTGAGTTTAAAATTATTGCGACTATTATCGTAATTAAGGAATAAGTCGAAAAAATTCTTTGACACGTACTTAGATGAGTTAGAAAATTAAATAAAACTCATAGATGGACTTTAAATAATATCCTCTAAGGACCCATCAAGACATTTGGGTCAATAAAAAATTTGGTCTAGGTTTAAGAGTATTGTGACTAAATCCTAATTAGGAAACCAAGTCGAAAAACCGTTACCATGGAAATAAACGTGATCATAAATTAAATAAAAATGTTGGAGAGACTCAAACATCATGCATTGATGACCCATTATTGGAATTGGGCCAATGGACACTTTTGGCCCAAGAATAAAATGAAGCAAGAAAAATAACCAGAAATTCGTAACCCTAATTGAGCTAAAAATAGAAAGAGGTAATTAGGGCAAATCCCAAGGCAATTAGCCTTCTTGGCAACCCAAATTCGTGTCTAACTATGGTGGGAGGTTTTCTAAAACCTCACACACTCTTTTGGGGTAAGAAATCATCAAAAAATGGAAGGTGTAACCCAAAACCGCAAACCCTTCCTTTCCTACACCAATGGGACTTCTAAAAACCCTAGATGCATATAACTTGTCATGAAACCCTAGGGGACAAAATTACACATTGTTCGGGTCGTGGGAGGCTGTTCTTGAGCACCAAGGTGGAGGAAATCGCCCCAACTTAGAGTCTTCTTCCCTGCGTCTGCATCGATCTGTGCAGATAGCTCTTTGGAGTCGACTTAAGGTAGGACAAACCTTAACCAAAACGTGCAAGAATATACCTATGGGAAGAGGGTCGGGTCTAGTTCCTAATCCCACTTCTTTACCCAATTTTCATCCAGTGAGTCGGGAGTATTAAGCGTTCTCCTCCAGGCGGTCGAACTAGGACTTTCTGGAGAGCGAATCTTATTCAACTCCAAAGGTAGGTCATCTCCTGCCAACTCTATTAAACTCGTCCATGCTTGCATCCATATGTATAGATCATGTTCTTACTATTTTTTCACAATTTTTATCTTGAGAGTTTCACGAATTAAATCTTGCATGATCTGACGCTGTACTGTCATGATTTAACCTTGACTTGTCTTGCGAGTTCTATACCTCTTTGTGGAGTCATTTTGAACCGAATGTACAACATAGAACATGTACCTATGAGTCTACTTTGATTTTTCACTTGTTCTAAATTTTTGTTGATTGTAAAGAGAGTATGAGCCAAAAATGAACACTGTGTTAGAATTACGTAGTCAGGCACAATACATTTTAGTACCTAGTCAAACGACCTTTGTTTCTCGATTATTATACTGTACATGTATTGGAGGTAATCTGAGTAACAAAGGTGGTTTCACCCGATTTGGATCACCTAGCATTTTTTTGATTTTTCAAACCCACAGGTGTCAAACTAGTGTTGAATCGGACTAGGAAAAACCCCTTATAAAGCACCCCTGGGTAGATCAGCCTGTTTAGCCCGTTTGACGTCATTTTATGCCCGTTTCTCCTATATGAAGTTAGTTACTGATATCATGTATATATTCAACCCATATAATGATTTAAAAGATGTTTACATGAATTTTAATTGATCTTAAGTCATGATCATATTCTCTACTTGGCGATTTTACTTCTTTCCTTGTTATCAAACTTGCTAAACATACAATGATACTTGCTAAAATTGGTCATGCATGATTAGTGTTTTCCTAATTTAGTACTCATGATACTTGCCAAGCATGAAGTTTCATAAATGGAGTTTTATAACTGGAGTTTCCATAATCGGATTCACACATGCACTGGAGCGATTCTCACGCGTGACATGCACATACCTCTAGCACGATAGGAAAACCCCTTCTTGGTTGGGTGAACTCTATGTCGATATTCCTTCTGCCGGACTAGTGACCCCTTGACCAAGGCCTCCGTAAGTCTCTGCTGACCATAGATTCCCACATGGCCGACGAGCAGGTTGTACCAATGAAGTACCAGAAGTTAGTGTGCACGTATCTCTTCTCTCTCAGCATTCTTGACGAGATCTTCTCTCCTCCTCTTGATTTTCTCGAAGTGATCGAGTATAACATAGGAAACCAAGTTATTAAAGATAGAATCTATGTAAATGTCGTTATGCTTCCGGATTGAACTCTTGACTCGATATTCCTAACGTACCCTTGAACTCTATATCATTATTGACATGACACTCTCGAGAATCATTACTATTGACATGGTAATCCTGAACTTTCTCGATAGTCTATCCTTATTGACACACATGCCTCTTCTTACATTCTTGAAGTAAATAATGATATTGTAGTCATAGACTCAAAATCATTCTTGTCACCCATGAGTCGACGGGCTCATTGGGACACATGCCAGTGTTGCGCAATACGAACCTGACTGAGGGCCCGTATCTGGTCCTGGAGATTCTGGAAAAATCCTGTTACCGATGGGTGTGATTGTCGGATTCGCCCCTGACAAAGTCTTGTTTACCCCAAGTTGTTGATTGCCCAGTTTTCCCAAAGAGGTTCGTTACCCCTGGAGTTGATTGTTAGGTTGATCCCTTAACAAAGTTGTTACCTGCTACTGTGTGCTGGTCATTAATCGGAGTGGCTGAAGGACGTACTTGCATGAGGCACTAGTAGATGTTGCGTGATATTCTTGTGGAGTGCTCCGAGTGTGTTACTCAAATTGTTGTTAGTGAAATGGCCATCTTGTTACAAGTTATCTTGCTCTTGTTCATGAGTTACCATCTTGCTAGATCATTGTTCACAATATCTTGAACTCTTGAATACAACCTTATTGCTAGATTGATCTTTACATCTCTTGATCTCACAATCTTGAGATACACTACACACGTGTTACTACCGCCGTATTTAAACATGTACATAGCATGTTCATACCTTCTAGCTTTTAAACTGTTAAATACTTATATCTTTTCTAGAAGATGTAAATCCTACTGGGTGAGTGCGCTCATACTGCTCTCTTTAACATTTCAGGTAGTAAAGGTAAAGCTAAATGATGGGACTTGTGCATCGAGCGTGGAGTACACTTAGAGATTCCATTATTATTTTTATTTAGATTGGTCATGAATGTAATTTCCCTTTTCTTTGAGAGATAGATAGATTGGTGAGCAAGGAGTGTTTCATTCGACATGGAGGTTGTAATATTCATTTTAATAAATAAAGGAAGAAAATGTGATTATTGCATTGTGGGCCCTATTTGTAAAAGCTTGGTATATAGCTTCTGAATGCTTGCTGTTCGTCGCGTCTCCCATTTATTCCCCTGCTAAAACAACATTGGGGCGTGACAGAATGGTATTAGAGCCTAGCTTTCTAAAGTCCTTGGATACATAGTGGCTAAGTTATGACCCTACGTTAAAGGATCATGTTGTGAGGATCTAGGTTCCTACGCTATTTGTGTCTAGCACTAAACTAGGTCTTTGATAGTACATAGTGAGATGGGTAGAGCCCGTGGTTAGAATAGTTCAAAAGTTAGTAAAATTCATATTCACAAAGGATAACTTAGACTAAAGTAACTATTAATCTTCTCTCAATCCTAAACCTTCTTGGAGATGGCATCCAGGCGTGGCTAATAGCGCGATATGCATAATACAGTACAGGAGTTGGCACAGGCCTTGCAACAAGTCGCACAAGGTGGAGCTCATGCCAGGGTAGAAGAGTTACATAGGAATTTTCGAGGGACGGATCCTCCCAAGTTTGATGGATCTCCTGACCCCGAGGAGGCTGAAAACTTGTTGCAAGAGATGGAATGTGTGACGGCCCTAGATATTAATGCCTAATAAGGCTCCATATCTAGATCCGTCTCCCGCGAACGGATCGAAGTCTCGAAAGGGAAAGCTCATACAAGTATCCAGTAAGAATATAAAGACAAACACAAACAATATAAGACAAGAAAAGTACATGTGCTTACCTATATATAATAATTTACAACTGTCCCAATACATTATTACATGTCCAATTAAGAGAGTACAACTACCTGGAGCATACCCCGAGGGAGCAAAGCTCACACAACACGTAACATCTACTGCTGATGGTACAAGTCTGCCACAACCGCTCAAGCCCACAAATGGCAAGCCCTGAAAAGAATGTAGGGGAGTGAGCCTCAACAAGTCACACTCAGTAGGGACTACCCAAAACAACACACAACACCGAAGAACCTCAACCCCAGAGGGTCTCACTGGCTACAGCGATAGCCAAACCATATCATCACATCAAAGTATAATTAATAACAACTAAACACAATTACATCAGCTAATACCAATCCCAGAAAGGAAGAGGGGACAACAGGACTAACACACCACCACTAGTCCACTAAACAACTGTAATGCTTAGGCCATAAGGCCCACAGGCAAAATCATTACAACAACTGGTCGCTGAAGCTACAAGCTTCACAGGCAACCTACCCACGTAGGGTACAGGACTGGCATCAGCTAGCAATCCACCTCACACAACACCTCACACCAAAACATAATCGAAAACTTAAACAGAGGCGAGTAAAGCACCTCAAATGGAAGGCCACTTCACAGACCACCACAGAACACAAGTCCACCTCAACACTTGAAAGGACTGGTACACAATGTACACAACACAAAACTACCCGCAAAGGGTACATGTACCTACAACCATGAGGTACCACCACAGATCCACAACCAGTATCGTGCCACCACTAGGGCACACCACAACGTGTCGAACCACAACCAGCAAGTCATTATACGCAAGCCATGACCACTGGCAAAACACGAGTTGGAAAGAACGACGCCACCACACCGAGAACGGACTACTAGTTCATGACGCCAACATCCAACCTGGACAACACAACACGAGAACTACCTCTCAGTCTTGCAGTCATGGACGAAAGGTTCAACTGCCGCTCCACCACCACACAATAAGGCCAAAGAACAGTGGAGACCAACCAACACCACACCTGCAGACCACCCAGCTACAGGCCCATGCCTGGCACCTTTAGGGACTCTGGCCCGAGCTCCCTAAAGTGAGACACTGGAAACACAGGACTAGTTGGGGCCCAGTATCTCTACTGGTGTCCGTACCCCCAACCACGAGCGTACTACAAGCGACTAAACACAAACTCTCACAAGTCATTGTCCCACTGTCGTCTTTCCCTCAGCCAGAGGTACATCTCAAACACTGGAGTGACGGTGTCTGGGACAGACGACATAAACCTCGACGGTACACACAGTACCGGGACAAACCTCGAGCACTAATGTGCCTGACTCACATAAAACCTGGGGCACCCAACTGAAGAGGCATTTCAGAATTGGCGTCGGACCACCAAACTCAGCAACGCACAAACCATGATATATATATATATATACTTGTATATTCTTTATTACAGACCACAATTCAAATATGAGGAATAGCTTGTCCTGGTCACACTGTGACCTACAAGCTAACCTACACAGACACATACATAAATCTCAGTAACCAGTCATACATGGCCTATCATTAGTCATCTCATGACCTCCATTGCCTCAGAAACACAACATATGATAACCATACGTTAACTCTTAACTCTACTCAAATTATAATATCTTAAATAGCCCATAAATGACGTCCAAGGACTGAGGCTAGGCTCACACTGGAACCTCACTACCTAACCACCACGACCAACAAGTTAAACCATGATAGAGTATGTGCCACGCAAACACTGAAACCACGTAAACACCACGTCAACTACATGCTAACTATGTAAACGACACGCTCAAGGAGCACTACAGGTGCCAATGCACCTCTCACCACTGCCATGCACAACGAACCACGATAATCGGATAATCACACCAACATGCACCACATAAAGCCCCTCAGACCTGTTAACACGACAGGACTCAACGTCGCCATCAAAACGTGACCCTTCGACATGTCGTGTTCAAAATCTGAACGCGACGGGGGGGCTGTCGCGTTCAGAATGTGACACCCCAGGCCATCGCCTTCACAGCGAAACCCTCTCCGGATTCTCCATGCAAACCACCCCAAACAACTTTCTAACCTATTTTCATGCTCATTTCATTACCCTAACATGATATCTATCATTTATAAAGCGTTAGACAAAACAAACATGCACCACACACGTTCCATACAACGAAACAGGGTGGAATCTCCCTACCTTCATGATGAACGCAAAAACTAACCACGATACGGCATCTTCCCCACTCCACGCGACGTCCTCATGGCGAGACCACATCGAAAACTATTGCAAAACACCGAATAGCCTGAAATCCCCCACAGCAGCTCCTCCCCTAGCTGAGTAGAGCTTGTGAAAGCTCTGTTTGGCCAAACTTGCTTAAAAATGCACTGCGGTTGAGAACTCGACGTAGTCCTGCGTCGCGACCTGAACGCGATGTAGGGGGCCGTCTCCATCTCAAGGTCGACTTGACCGCCCAGCGCGTGACACGCGGCGCGTATGCAGACAAAGACCGCATCTCAACGGCAACTGGAATATGACCACCAGGGCTGTCGCGTTTAGAATGCTACACATACCCTTGCCGCGTTCACAGGAAGAAACCTGTAAGCACTTCGGGCCCAACCAACCAGCCCACAAAGCCTCACAACCAACGCACCCACCTGAAACACAGATGAATGGGCCACACACTGGCCACCAAACCCGCTAAGCAAGGATCCACGAAGATCCGAAAAAATGCACGACGTTACAATAGAGCTTTCACAGAACATTAAATAGAAGTTGACCTCTAAGCTGAGAAGCTACAAGCTTGGTCTGAAGCCATTGGAAAGCTAAAAAAGCTGAAGAACTAATGGATAATCAAAAATCATCTGCACCCAAAGGATCAAAGACCACTCCTCAAACGGCTAGATCTTCAACGGATAGTTTCAAACAGACACATCCTCTGAAGCATATATAGAAGCCGAAGTTTGAACAAGATACCACACCAACAAGTGTGTGTGATCAGCTAGCATTTCATTCAACTCACTCCTGCCTTCGGCTAGCAAGAGCTTCTACAAGCTTTCTCCTGAGCTACAACAATTGAGAGCCTCTTCAATCAGAAAATCTCCAAGCTCTCTTCCTCACAGAAGTCTTGTGAGTGTTGGGTGGAATTTGTAATTAGATATCATTTAGTACACCCTTCCTGATTTTGAAAGGATCACAACTGTAGTTCTTATTTTACTCCTTTCTGAATTTGCTGTGTTTGCTCATTCTTTTGAGTAGACCAACTAGTGATTTTCAATTCTGTCTGTGTAAACCCACATGAGGTTTGTTCCTGCAGTACCCCTCTTGTGAAGGGAAGACCTTGTATAAGGTAGTTGTTGTACCCTTGTTGAGGGAGGACTTGCTTGGGAGCAAGTGGGCTTGTAATACCTCTCAAGGGTGAGAGAAGGCCAAGTATTCTTGGCAGTTAGTGAAATCTCAAGTGGTTTGCTTGAGGACTGGATGTAGGACTTCCATATGAGAACGGCCGAACAGGATAAAATTCCTTATGCATTTGTATGATTGTTTCCGCAAATTTACACTTGAATCCACACCACACTAAATTCTAACAGTTCTATTTAGTGTTGTCTAATTTCAGATAAAATTTTAAAAGGTCAAGAAGTGCTATTCACCCCCCTCTAGGACATCATTAGTGGCATCTCGATCCAACAAGTGGTATCAGAGCGAGGTCTTCTCAGAAGATTTGAAAGATTTGAGAAGAGATGGCGGCTGAAAGTCACAACTATGAAGGCCAGTCTGTTACAAGGCCACCGTTCTTTGATGGTGAAGATTATCAATATTGGAAGATGCAGATGGAGTGCTTCATCAGAAGCAAAGATTTTGATCTATGGCAGGTAATAGAACAAGGTGATTTTGATATTCTTGGGAATCTACCTCTGCTCTCTCCATAGCTGATAAGAGGAATATGCCCATGAAATAAGGCTAAAAATTATCTATGTTGTGCTCTATCTAAAAGAGAATTCAATAGACTATCGGCTTGTAGAACTTCTAAAGAAATGTGGGATAAACTACAAGTTACATATGAAGGAACTAATAGAGTAAAACAACTAGGATAGATATTCTTGCATCCCAATAAGAATAATTTAAAATGCTTCCAATGAAAATATAACTCAGATGTACAATTGTTTCTCAAATATAATAGTAGGACTGCGTTCTCTAGGAAAAGTTCTTACAAATGAAGAAACTGTAAGAAAAATCCTAAGATCATTAACAAATGTTTGGACCCCCAAGGTCACATCCATTGAGGA
Organism: Colocasia esculenta; assembly: GCA_014218235.1. Lineage (NCBI taxonomy): Eukaryota > Viridiplantae > Streptophyta > Magnoliopsida > Alismatales > Araceae > Colocasia > Colocasia esculenta. The sequence continues at coordinate 8,592,314 of CM024756.1, forward strand.
AGCACATGATGTAACTCAACTTTCCATTGACAAGCTAATCGAATCCTTAATGGCTCATGAAATTAACATGGAATGATTTTCTAAAAGTTCATCGAAAAAGAAAATGCCAAATGCTTTGAAGGTTGCAGATTCTTCCTCCTCTGAAGATTCAAAGGAGAAATCAGATGATAGTGATGATGAAGCTATGCTGTCAAGGAAGCTGCAAAGGATCCTTGCAAGGAAGAAGAAGTTTGGTTAAAAGAGATTCTTCAAGAAGGACAAGAACAAGGAACCAACATGCTACGAGTGCAATCAACTAGGACATTACAAGTCTGAATGTCCTAAGCTGAAGAAGAAGGATCAAGTAGAAAGATCTGAGAAGAAGAAAGGCAAAGAAAAGAAATTTAGAAGGTACAAGAAAAAGCCAATGTCAGCAGCATGGGATAATGAAGAAGCCACCAGAGACTCTTCAAGTTCAGAACTTGAAGAAGAAGAAAAGACAAATGTAGCCCTCATGGCAGGACTAGATCAGGTAAATTCTGAAACCTCTTTCACACCATGTTCTGAATATTATTCTGATAGTCTTGAAGATGCCTTCAACGAATTATATGAAAAATATAAAACATTAGTTAAGTAAATAAAAATAGTCAAGCTAAATTTTCTAAATGAAGAAAAGGGCAACACCTTCTCGAAAAATGAAGCAGAAAGGTTAGGATAAAGTTTAAATGAAACTAAAAGAGTAAATGAATTACTGTGTGAAGACTTAAAAAATAAAAATAGTAAAATCATGGAAATAGAATCAAATTTAAAAGAACTTAATGATGAAGAAAAATTAAAAGAAGAAAACAGCTATCTATGAGCTACCATAGAGAAAAATATCAAACTGTAAAACATCTTTGTTTATTAGACTAAAAGGTTCTAGGACAGGTAAGCAGAAATATGGAGTAGGATATACACCTCCACATAATGTAGAAGATATTGTGTATTCTGAAAAGTATCTAACACCACAATTTGTAAAGGAAAAAGGAATTAAAAATCCTAGAAAGGTTCATCAATATGCTTACAAACAAAAAACAGAAAATTAACAACACTACACACATGAAGAATGCTTTTGATTTGTGGTGTAGTCATTATAACCAGCTAGGAGACACTGTCAGCACATGCACAACTAGACATTTGCGCTGGATCCCTAAGACTAACCATCAAGGACCCAAGAAAATTTGGGCACCAAAAGTTACAACTTAAGTTTGTTTGCAGGGTCGCCTGAGAACATCCAAATGGTATTTATATAGTAGGTGCTCAAGGCATATGACAAGTGACAGGAATTTATTTACAAGCTTTAGAGATGAAAGTGGTCAGGTCACTTATGGAGATAATGGAAAAGGAAAGGTCTTAGGATGTGGAACAGTAGGAACAAAAGAAAAGAATCTGATAGAAGATGTCATGTATGTAGAAGGATCAAAGCACAACCTTATTAGCATCAGTGAACTGTGTGACAAAGGTCACCTAGTAAAATTTTAGAATGATAAATACATTATTCAAAGGATGGAAAAATAGTATTTGAAGTTCAATGAGTCAAAAATATGTACACCTTATGATTAGCAGAACTAAAGGAAGTAAATTTATGTCTGCAACCACCAAGAGTGAAGAAATTGACTTGTGGCACAGAAGACTGGGACATGCATGTACTTCAGTAATCAAGCATGATCTAGTTGACGGTCTTTCGAAGATGAAATTGAAGAAGTCTGGAATCTGTACAGCTTGTGCAAAGGGAAAGCAAACCAAGACATCATTTCAGTCCAAAACAGTGGTTACAACTTACAACATCTAAGCCTTTAGAGCTCATTTATAGGGACTTATTTGAACCTATAAGAATAGTTAGTCTTGGAGGAAAATTGTATGGCTATGTAATTGTAGATGACTACTCAAGGTACAGTTGGGTATCCTTTTTGGAAACCAAATCAGAAACATTTTCAGCATTTCTGAAGTTTAGCAAATTAGTACAGAAGAACCAGAAGTTTCAAATAATCAGTATCAGATTTGATCATGGTGGGGAATTCAAGAATGAAGATTTTGTGAAGTTCTGTGAAGAAAATGGAACAGAACACATTTCTCTGCACCAAGAACACCTCAACAAAATGGAGTAGAAGAAAGGAAGAACAAAACACTGCTAGATATGGCCAGAACTATGCTTACAGATTACAATTTACCAAGATACTTCTAGGTAGAAGCAGTCAACAAAGCCTGCTACATTATCAACATGTGCATGATCAGACCAATCCTAAAGAAGACACCTAATGAGCTATACAAGGAGAAAAAGCCCAACATCAGTCATCTTCGACCTTTTGGTTATAAGTGTTTTATTTTAAATAATGGTGAAAATAACTTAGGAAAATTAGATGCTAAAAGTGATGAGGGTTTTCTGTTAGGATATATTTCAAAACATACAGGATATAAAGTGTGACGGAACACCTCGGCCAAGCCCGTTAAAACAATAACGAACTTGATCCGAGTCCGCCTCCCGCGAACGAGCCGAAACCTCGCAAGGGATACCAAACCACAGTCCGTGTAAACACAAAGTGTTGGGTTCTTCATATATCATGTTTTTGATGATCACATTAACACCCTTGAACATTGATTTAATGCAAAATTGATGTGCTAACTAACATGAAAAACACCATGAAAGTGATTGAGTTAAACATTGCTAAATCATACAATGTACATCACTAACATGTATTTGCATGTAGGTGTACAAGCATGAAAGAGAACTTTGAAGAGGCATTGAAAAGGAGCAAAAGGCACAAAAATCTGTCAAGAGGTGCATCTGTCGACAGATGCAAACTGCCTGTCGACAGATACACACAGACAACCCAAGACAGAACTCAGGTTTGCATCTCTGAGTGTATCTGTCGACAGATGCAATGTACCTGTCGACAGATACACAGACAACCCAGGACAGAGCTCAGGTTTTCAATTCCTGAGTGCATCTGTCGACAGATGCAAACTGCCTGTCGACAGATACACTTAGAAACTCATTTTCCTGAAACCCAGTTCTCAGCCTGAGTCTGCCTGTCGACAGATGCAAGTGCACCTGTCGACAGCCGACGGAAACTTCAGAGTTTGGGTTTCCAATCCGGCCCCACTTGGTGTTCCTTCCTCCACGACCCCCACCTATACCTAACACTATATAAGCATCCTTTTGGAGCCAATTTCGCAGAGAGCAGCCTCCCATCCAAGAGCCTCCAAGGGACCAAGAGGAAAAGCCTCAAATTGCTGCTCTGCTTCAACTTTCCGCCCAGATCGACGTGGAATCACCATCTATGCGAGCTGAAGCCGGATCGTCATCAATTCAACCTTCTACATCGAGCAATCTACATCCAATCGAAGTTTGAAGAGTGTTTGGACGATCCACGAGAAGAATTCCAACGGATTTGTTCCCTAATTCCCAATTCTTCTCCATTTCATAATTTCCATTCCATCATGTGTGTGTGTGGTGTGTTTCGAGCATCCCTTGTGCTTCATTCACGTTCTTGTGGTTGTTCTGATCGTGGTTCATCAGACAACGTGTGTGTGGTTGAGTTGTAGTGTTGAACTCGCTCATAAGCAGTCGTTTCTGCGTGTGTGTGTGGACGGTGGATGTAGGATACACGAGTTGTGTACTCCGAACCACCTTAAATCATCGTGCTCTGTGGTTTGTTCGCGTTTTGCGATAGATGATTGGTAGGCACGGTGTTCATACGCATGTTTGATTCCCTGTTTTCTCTTAACTCAACTCAAGCGGTCTCACACTTAATTGAATTTGAATCAAATTTCATTAAGATCGCTGTAGCATCGAAAAGAAGCCATCAATAGTTTAAAATTGCCGTAATCTATTCAACCCCCCCCTTCTAGATTACCGTATTGTGTACTTCCGCATAACTCTTCACAAAGGAACACACCACATTTTATATATAATTCACAGGTTTACATAGCCAAATTTCCACAAAACTTAAAAGAAGTACAAGAGCCTGGGGCATACCCCGAGGTACAACTGAAGAAAGTAAACAACTAACTAAACTACACTGCTGGAGTACTACACAGCTGGAACTACACCACTGGAGGTACTGACCCTGTACCGCTATGGCGCAGCTCTGAACCGGACGACGGTCGTGAAACGTCCTCCTCGCTCTCACATGTGGGGGTAGGGGTGAGCCTCTCTAGTCACTGGCTCAGTAGGGAACTCCCCCAACACCGAACAAACCAAAACCACAGGTACGAAAGCAGTAAACAACCAACAATTTATAGAACAGCTAAGCAGGATATTAAAGCTGTAAAGTACTCACCCTCTGCCGTCCACGAGAACAACTGTAATAATTAAACGGCAAACCAATACAGGTGCACAGGATTAAGTAGACTGCCAACACGAGCCACGTGAACTGGTTCGCGACACCAGTAACTGTCTCGGACAAGCTAACATAGGTCTACCTCTCAGTCTTGCAGCCACGGACGAAGGTCCAGCTGCCGCTCCACGTGAAAAGGTCAAGCAACTGTGGAGACCAACTACACCACCACCTGCAGACCACACGGTCACAGGCCCATGCCTAACACCTCTAGAGATCCTGGCCCGGAGCTCTCTAGAGTGAGGCACTGGAAAAGGACTAGCTGGGGTCCAGTACGTCTACTGGTGTCTGTACCCCCAACTACGAGCGCGCTACAAGTGACTAAAGACAAACACACAAGTGTCATTGTCCCACTGTTGTCTTTCCCTCAGCCGGACGTACAACTCAACACAGGAGTGAGGGTGTCCAGGTCAGACGACACAGACCTCGACGGTACAACACAAGTACCGGAACAAAGCCCCGAGCTAACAGCCTAGCTCACAAAGAACCTGGGGCACCCAACTGGAGAGGTAACCACGGTAGCTCGTACTACTACTCGCCACGTACACAGAACCATGTGCACGTCACTCACAAACCACGTGAAACCTCAAGTAAACCACAAGTAACAACGGTCCACTACACGTGAACCCAACTGACTCACGTAAATAACGCGCAGCCACGAAAGTAAGTACCTTGTATGCTAAACACGAAAACTCAGTGCAGTCAGTGCACCTCAGGTATCAACGCATAAGCATTATCGATAATACCATAATTAGTTATTTATGTTTACAACCAGTAGGCGGCAACATCGACTGCCGCTACAAGGAGTCAACGGCAAGGGATCTGGCTGTCTACATCCTGGCTGAGGAGGTTGGCGACAAACGATGTTGAGGCCAAGTTCTTCGGCCTCAAACCCTGCAGAAACCCTAATCCGGCTCTACGGGTTTCCCAACCATTTATACTACAGAAAAACATATAAAGCAGTTCCTTTAACATACTAGAACCCAAAACAACTCATTACAACATGCTTTGCTTGCTAAATTACTCAAACCATCCATTTTCCCCGTATGGTGCAACTTTACCGAAAATGCATTATCATGCTAATTCACGTGGTTACGTCGTGTGTTTATATTTCTACGGAGTTAACCGGGTTCGTCCCCTACCTCAGAACACGCTAGAACCTCCCGCAATCTCCTGGTTCACTCCGAACCCTCCGCGAACTCCCACGGGAATTGCACCACGCCGCGACGTTTCCTCACGCAATTCGGCAACGCCACGCGTTCTACGATCATCCAACCACCCTTCGTACCTGCTGGAAGCTTTAAAACCACTGGGACAAAAAGCTGGGGCAAGACGGAAGAGAACCAGGTAAGAAACCTGCCCTCGGGTGAGCCTATAACCTGCAGAATTCTCAGGTTGGCGTCAACCCCTCTGCCGCCAAGACAACTGCCACCCTAAACGTCCACATCTACTGCCGCCAAGATCATGCAGGCAACGTCCACTCACCTGGACGCCAACCAGTCAACGGCCACCCCTGGCCGCCAACTCCAAATGAACTGCAGCAGGTCCTATTTCATTTCAGGACCAAACCTGCACTTCACCTGCTCAAGCCACACATCCACACCACACATTCCACACAACCAACTCACATTGGCCTCACAACGGCCTACACAACCAACGCACACATGATCCGCATGGATCCGAAAAGCACGCGACGTTACATTACTATCATCTAAAAAGAAAATTTTGACCTCGAAATTCATAACACAATTCAAAGTTAAACAACTTATACATACATACCTTTAAAAGCACTATCATCTAAAAAGAAAATACAAAAGCTCATGCAAACAAATAGGGATACCCTTTAGTCGTTTCCTCTGCTAACTCCTAGGTATCCTCACCACCCAACCTATTTTCCCATCTCACTTTAACCAACTCAATTTCTTTATTCCTCAGCTTCTTTATCTTTCGATCTGTGATCTGCACCGGATACCCTCGCATAGTCATGTCCGGTCTCAGGTCACCACCTTGATATCTAATTATTTGAGCTGGATCTTCAATACACTTTCTCAACATGGAGACATGGAAAATATCATGAACATCTGCAAAATTAGCTGGCAAATCCAGCCTATAAGCTACTTCCCCAATTCTTTCGATCACCTGGAAAGGTCCTACATACCTTGGACTCAACTTTCCAGTCTTACCAAACCTCATAATACCTTTACTCGGGGAAACTCTCAAGAAAACAAGATCTCCCACCTCAAACTGAAGTGGTCTCCTCCGCACATCTGCATAACTCTTTTGCCTACTTTGAGCTGCTTGCAATTTTTCTTTAATAAGCTTACTACTTCAGTGGTTTGCTGAATCAATTCAGGACCCACTACTGCCTTTCTCCCACTTCATGCCAGTTTAATGGGTTCTACATGGCCTTCCATATAAAGATTCATACGGTGCCATCCCAAGACTGGTATGATAACTATTATTGTAGGCAAACTCACCATTCCAAATGATGCTCCCAGCTACCTCCCCAAACTAAACAACAAGCTCGCAACATATCTTCAATTGTCTGAATAGTCCTCTCTGTCTGACCATCTGTTTGGAGATGATAAGCAGAGCTATACCTCAACTCAGAACCAATTACTCTTTGCAAACTTCTCCAAAAACCAGAAGTAAATCTTAGATCTCTATCAGATACAATAGTCTTCGGAATACCATGCAGTGGAACAATTCTTTCAACATAAATATTTGCTAATATGTCCACTGTCCAAGACATACTTACTACCACTAATCTGCACACTTTAGTCAATTTGTCAACAAATACCCATATTCCATTATGCCCGGAACTCGACCTTGGTAAACCTGCCACAAAGTCCATGGCAATATCATCCCATTTCCACTGTGGAATGGGTAACGGTTGTACAAACCTCCAGGCTTCTGATGTTCCGCTTTAATCTGCTGACAGATAACACATCTCGCAACAAATTCTGCTATTTCTTTCTTCATATGAGGCCACCAGAAATGCTTCCTCAAATCGTGGTACATTTTAGTACTACCCGGATGGATAGTGTACCTAGATTTATGAGCCTCTTCCAACACTCGCTACTTTACTTCTCTTTTAGCTGGAACAAACAACCTGCCTCGGAGCCTGACCATACAATTATCATCAATGGAAACTCCTTCCATTTTCACAATTTCAGCTAAACTTGCATCTGCTTTCTGAGATTCAATAATCTGTCAATACAAAGACGGCTCTACAGCACTAGCAGCTAGTACCGCCCGTCGCTGACTACTGGGCACATACAAGGAATTCTCTGCTACTTCTTCATACAACTTCCATTCTTTAATCATCATTAGATTCATATATGCCTTTCTGCTCAAGGCATCAGCTACAACATTGGCCTACCCGGATGGTAAGCCAAACTGAAATCATAATCCTTCAAATACTCAATCCACTCTGCGGGGGAAGGTTCAAATCTTTATGCGAGAAGATATACTTCAAACTTTTATGATCTGTAAAGATCTCAAATCTCTCGCCATACAAATAATGCCTCCACATTTTCAAAGCAAACACAACTGCAGCCAATTCCAAATCATGAGTGGGGTAATTCTCCTCTGCTGGCTTCAATTGCCTGGATGCATAAGCTATACTTTACCATGCTGCATAAGCACTGCGCCAAGTCCTCCCTTGAAGCATCAGTATACAATACAACCACCACTCCCTGCCGTAATGTCAATATAGGTTCTGATGTAAGTCTTTTCTTCAATTCCATAAAACTTTTCTGACATTCACCGGACCACACAAACGGCACACCTTTTCTGGTCAACTTGGTCATAGGTGCCGCAATCTTAGAAAAATCTTGAATGAAGCGCCTATAATAACCTGCCAATCCCAAAACTTCTAATCTCGGTTATTGTCTTAGGCACTCCCCACCTCATCACTGCTTCCACTTTACTTGGGTCAACTGCTACTCCTTTAGCTGAGATAACATGACCCAAAAATTAAATTTCTTTCAACCAAAATTCACACTTACTGAATTTGGCAAACAACTACTTTATCCATTAATAACTGCAGGGTAAACCTCAAATGAGTTGTATGCTCCTCTTTAGATGCTGAGTAAATTAGAATATCATCATAAAGACCACAATGAATTGATCTAAATATGGATGAAAAATTCTATTCATCAGATCCATAAACCTGCAGGAGCATTAGTCAACCCAAAGGCATACCACAAACTCATATGACCATATTTGGTTCTGAGGCTGTCTTATCTATACTTCCTTTAATTCTCACTGATGGTACTGGACCTCAATCAATTTAGAAACACTTTTACTGATTGCAACTGATAAAATATCATCTATCCTTGGCAATGGGTACTTTATTCTTAATGGCCATCATTCAAACTTTCTATAATCAATACACATCCGAAACTTCCATCTTTCGTTTTCACAAATAAACCGGCGCTCCCACAGGGAAGGACTCGGTCTAATAAAACCTTTCTCAACAATTTTTCTAACTGCTTTTTCAATTCCTTAAGTGTTGGGTTCTTCATATATCATGTTTTTGATGATCACATTAACCCTTGAACATTGATTTAATGCAAAATTGATGTGCTAACTAACATGAAAACACCATGAAAGTGATTGAGTTAAACATTGCTAAATCATACAATGTACATCACTAACAATGTATTTGCATGTAGGTGTACAAGCATGAAAGATGGAACTTTGAAGAGGCATTGAAAAGATGAGCAAAAGGCACAAAAATCTGTCAAAGAGGTGCATCTGTCGACAGATGCAAACTGCCTGTCGACAGATCACACAGTCACCCAAGACAGAACTCAGGTTTGCATCTCTGAGTGTATCTGTCGACAGATGCAATGTACCTGTCGACAGATACACACAGACAACCCAGGACAGAGCTCAGGTTTTCAATTCCTGAGTGCATCTGTCGACAGATGCAAACTGCCTGTCGACAGATACACTCAGAAACTCATTTTCCTGAAACCCAGTTCTCAGCCTGAGTCTGCCTGTCGACAGATGCAAGTGCACCTGTCGACAGCCGACGGAAACTTCAGATTTTGGGTTTCCAAATCCGGCCCCACTTGGGTGTTTCCTTCCTCCACGACCCCCACCTTTACCTAACACTATATAAGCATCCTTTTGGAGCCAATTTCGCAGAGAGCAGCCTCCCATCCAAGAGCCTCCAAGGGACCAAGAGGAAAAGCCCCAAATTGCTGCTCTGCTTCAACTTTCCGCCCAGATCGACGTGGAATCACCATCTATGCGGAGCTGAAGCCGGATCGTCATCAATTCAACCTTCTACATCGATCAATCTACATCCAATCGAAGTTTGAAGAGTGTTTGGACGATCCACGAGAAGAATTCCAACCGGATTTGTTCCCTAATTCCCAATTCTTCTCCATTTCATAATTTCCATTCCATCATGTGTGTGTGTGTGTGGTTTGTTTCGAGCATCCCTTGTGCTTGATTCACGTTTTGTGGTTGTTCTGATCGTGGTTCATCAGACAACGTGTGTGGTTGAGTTGTAGTGTTGAACTCGCTCATAAGCAGTCGTTTCTGCGTGTGTGTGTGGACGGTGGATGTAGGATACACGAGTTGTGTACTCCGAACCACCTTAAATCATCGTGTTCTGTGGTTTGTCGCGTTTTGCGATAGATGATTGGTAGGCACGGTGTTCATACGCACGTTTGATTCCCTGTTTTCTCTTAAATCAACTCAAGCGGTCTCACACTTAATTGAATTTGAATCAAATTTCATTAAGATCGCTGTAGCATCGAAAAGAAGCCATCAATAGTTTAAAATTGCCGTAATCTATTCAACCCCCCCCTTCTAGATTACCGTATTGTGTACTTCCGCATAACTCTTCAATTGGTATCAGAGCGGGTTTCTCCGATTTACAGCTTTTCGTAATTTGATCTAGCGATCAGGAGATTTTCGATCTTATGGATTCTAGCAAAGGGTATATGGCCGAGGGACATTCAGTAACCAGGCCACCCTATTTTGATGGCACTGACTATTCCTATTGGAAAAATCGTATGCAGGTATTTTTGAGAGCTCAAAACTACGAGCTGTGGAAGATCAGCAAAGGACCATATGTATTGCCCGAGGACGAAGACACCTGGACGAAAGACCAAATAGCCAAGGGAACTCTCAACTGGAGTGCACTAAACATGATGCAATGTGCGGTGCATCCAAAGGAGTTCTCAAGAGTCTCCACATGCTCAACAGCAAAAGAGATGTGGGACAAGCTTGAACTTATCTACGAAGGTACGTCCGAGGTAAGGGAAACTAAAGTTAGCATGTTAGTGTCTGAATATGAAATGTTCAAGATGAAAACTGATGAAACCATATCAGACATGTTTGCAAGATTCATGCTAATAGTTAACGGGCTAAAAGGTCTTAAGAAGGAATACTCTGAAAGTGACTTAGTGAGAAAGATCCTTCGATCTCTTACTTCATCTTGGAATACTAAGGCCACTGTCATTGAGGATTCCAAAGACCTTTCCAAAATGAAATTGGATGAACTAATTGGCTCTCTAATGACATATGAAATCAACATCAAAAGAAAAGAATTAGAAGAAAATCCTAGAAAGTCAATTGCTTTAAAAGCATCCAATAAAACATCAACAAGCTCCAAGAAATCTATTCAACAAGATAGTGATGAGCAAGAAACATCTAGTGAGAGTGATGATGGTGAAATGGCAATGCTCACTAGACAATTCAAGAAATTTTTGAAGTTCAAGAGGAGAGAAACAGGTAACTCCAAATCCTTTCCTAAAAAAATTTTTCACAGAAATATGAGTCAAACAAAAAATCTGACATTGTTTGTTATGAATGCAAGAAACAGGGGCATATGAGAGGAGAATGCCCGGAACTCAAGAAGAAGCTGAAGAAAGACAAATTCACCTCCAAAAAGGCCAAAGCAATGTTGGCCACCTGGAGTGATGAAGATGAAGATGAAGATGCACAAGAAACATCCGATGATGAAGAAGTGAAATGCTTGATGGCCAGGAGTGATGACTCCAGCGAGGTAAATTTCTCATTTGATGATTTCACTGCAAGTGAATGGGAGGAAGCATACACTACTTTATTTGAAAAATTTCGTGAATATAGATCTGAAAATAGAGCATTAAAAAGAAATGCAACTCCCTTGTGCATGATAAGAACAATGATGAACGAATTGCATTCCTGACAAAAGAATTAGAAATGATGAAAGTTGATGAAAGACTCATAATGAAGAAATGGATTGCTTGAAAATGAAATTGCAAGAAACACAAAAAGAAAAAGACTGTTTAAGACATTCTATTGAATTCCTTCAAGAAGAACAATTGGAAACCAAGAAAAGTTGGAACAAACTGAAAAGGAATTGAAAGAAAAATCTGAGGACTTAATGAAATTTGTAAAAGGGAAGCAAAATCTAGATGCAGTTTTGGGCACCAAAATACATGTAACCAAGCATGGGTTAGGATATCAACCAGTCAAACAAAAGAAAATAGGAGAATCATTGATCACTCCTTTATTGATTCTAGCCCAAGCACAAGCAAGCATGCTCCCACAAAGCATAATTCAAGAAAGTCTCAGACCAAGCCAATATCACACAAACAAAATGTTCCCAACAAACAAAAGAAAAAGCCACCTGTCGACAGATACAATGGTGCCTGTCGACAGACAAGAACAGTTTCAATGAATAAACAGTCTATCAAGCAACAGAAAATTGAAAAGAAAATTCCTTCATGCAATGTGTGTAAAAAGATTGGTCATCATGAAAAACAATGTTGGAATAATCCAAAGAAACAAAAGTCAAACAAGTTTGGATTCCTAAACATCTACTTTGTTGCATGAATGAATTTTGGGACCCAAAGTAATTTGGGTACCAAAACCTCTTGTCTGATCCACATTTGCAGGAATGCCTAGCAGCCCAACATCAAAACAAATGGTACTTGGATAGCGGCTGTTCGAGGCACATGACGGGCGACAAAGGTAAATTCTGTTTCCTAGTGGAGAAAGACGGAGGACAAGTCATTTTTGGAGGTAACAACAAAGGCCAAATCATTGGCACAGGTAATGTTGGTAAGTGTCCTCCAATTCAATTGAAAATGTACTGTTGGTTGATGGCCTTAATCACAATTTGCTTAGCATAAGTCAATTATGTGATAGAGGTCACAACGTCATTTTTGAATCAAATTCATGTCAAATTGTTGATAAAGAAACAGGAAGTGTAAAATTTTCTGGAAAAGAGTGAATAACATTTACTTAGTTGATTAGATGATCCAGAAAATGACAACTTGTGTCTTGTTGCAAATAGACAGGATGAATTGACCTTGTGGCATCGTAGGCTTGGCCATGCGAGCTACAACGTGTTGCACAAGATCATGAAGCTCAAATTGGTAAGTGGACTTCCTGACATCTCTTTTAGCAACAACGAAAGTTTTTGTGATGCATGTGCACAAGGAAAACAAACCCGGAAGTCTTTCAAATCTAAAGCACCGGTAAGCACATCTAAACCATTTGAACTGTTGCACATGGACCTGTTTGGACCAACTAGAACTCTAAGTCTCAATGGCAAACGTTTTGGTTTTGTCATTGTAGATGATTTCTCTAGGTTCACATGGGTCAAATTCTTGGCACACAAAAGTGAAACACTCACAATCTTTCAAGAATTCTTTAACAAGATTGAGCATGGCAATGTGAATAAAATATGCTCAATCCGCACCGATCACGGGGGAGAATTTGATAACAATGCATTTTCTGATTTTTGCAGGCACCAAGGGATTGAACATCTGTTCTCTTCCCCAAGGACTCCAGAACAAAACGGAGTAGTGGAGAGGAAAAACAGAACATTGGTGGAAATGGCTCGCACTCTTCTGGTTGAAGGCCAACTCTCCAAAAGATTTTGGGCAGAAGCAGTGAACACTTCGTGCTACATTCTAAACAGAGCCATGGTAAGACCTGTGATAAAGAAAACCCCCTACCAGTTATTGAAAGGTAAGAAACCCAACCTTGGGTACTTCCGAGTTTTTGGCTCAAAGGTATTTATTCACAACAATGATAAATCTGATTTAGATAAATTTGAAGCCAAAAGTGATCAAGGTGTTTTTCTAGGCTACTCAGAACACTCTAGGGCATATAGGGTGTTTAACAATAAAACACGAACTGTGGAAGAAACTCCACATGTCATTTTTGATGAGACTTATGCCAAGTCTAACAGATTGAATGTTAACAGGATTGAAAAAGAGGATGAAGGAACATCGCTTAAGGATCTACAAGTCAAAGCAAAAGACAAATCTGAAGTAGACTCCAAGACCAAAGGTGGATATCTTCACCGGGACTACGATGAAGATGATGAAATAGCATTCAGAAAACAAGATGAAACACTTGAAGAGAATCCACCAGAAAGTGATCCTCCTGAAGAACAACATTCACAAGATCAAATTCCTCAAGGACAAGATACTCCCGGCCCTTCAACAATCACAAATGTGAGGTATTCCAAAGATCACCCACTTGATGATGTGATAGGTAGTTTAAATGATTCTGTTCAAACGAGGTCTCAAGTAAGAAAAATAATTGAACATGATCTTTTTGCCTTTGTCTCTCAAGTGGAACCCAAAAATGTTGAAGAAGCCTTAAAAGACAACTCTTGGATTGATGCTATGCATGAGGAACTTGGTCAATTTCAAAGAAATAATGTATGGAGTTTAGTTCCTAAAACCCCTGAAATCTCTATCATAGGAACTAGATGGGTGTTTAGGAATAAACTTAATGAAGAAGGAAAAGTGATAAGAAATAAAGCAAGACTCGTAGCAAAAGGATATAGTCAAGAATTTGGTGTAGACTTTGAAGAGTCCTTTGCTCCTGTAGCCAGGTTAGAAGCAGTCAGAATTTTATTGGCATATGCATGCTCCCATAAGTTTAAACTCTATCAAATGGATGTTAAAACTGCTTTCTTAAATGGCTATATCAAAGAAGAAGTCTATGTCTCTCAACCACCAGGTTTTGAAAATTCTGAAATGCCTAACCATGTGTATAAATTGCACAAAGCTCTTTATGGTTTGAAACAGGCACCTCGAGCTTGGTATGATAGACTAAGCAATTATCTGGTAAGCAAGAGCTACTCAAGAGGTAAAGTAGACCAAACACTCTTCACTAAGAAGTTCGCAATCACATAATTGTTGTTCAAGTTTATGTGGACGATATCATATTTGGTTCTACTAACCCTTCACTGTGTGAAGAATTTTCTAAACACATGCACAGTGAATTTGAGATGAGTCTAATGGGGGAGCTTCAATTCTTTCTTGGTTTGCAGGTGAAACAACATAAAGACGGATTCTTCATAAATCAAGAAAAGTATGTCAAAGAGCTTCTCAAACGATTTCAATTTGAGCAAGCTAAACCGGCCTCCACCCCAATGAGCACAAGCATCAAATTGGAAAATGATGAGAAAGGTAAACCGGTAGATGCAAAGCACTTCCGAGGTATGATTGGCTCACTCCTTTATCTTACTGCAAGTAGACCGGATATTCAATTAGTGTTTGCCTTTGTGCTAGATATCAATCTAGTCCAAAGGAAAGCCATTTAATTGCAGTCAAGAGAATTTTCCGATATCTCTCCGGAACATGCAATTTGGGTTTTTGGTACCCAGCAGGCAGTAGCTTTGATTTGATTTCATATTCTGATGCTGACTATGCTGGATGTAAAATCGATAGAAAAAGCACTAGTGGATATTGCCAATTCCTTGGCGGTTGCATGGTTTCGTGGGCATCCAAGAAACAACACTCGGTTGCACTCTCCACTGCAGAGGCAGAATATGTCGCTGCAGGAAGTTGTGCAGCTCAAGTGTTGTGGATCAAAAGTCAGTTAGCTGACTATAATGTTCAAATTGGATGCACACCTATCCTATGTGACAACACAAGTGCTATCAATCTTTCAAAAAACCCTGTCCAACACTCACGGACTAAACACATAGAAATCCGTCATCATTTCTTGAGAGATGAAGTTGCCAATAAACCTTGAACTCATTTTCATTCCCACAGAAAAACAATTGGCTGATATTTTCACCAAACCCTTGTCTGAAGATAGATTCACATCTTAAGAAGAGATTGGGTTTGTGTAAAATGCAATGAAACTGACTATCCATTTTGAATACATGCTCTTTATGTGTGAATGACTATGTGGTATATCAAATGGTGAACTGTGGAAGAACAAGTTCGGCTTGTTTGGAAACTATCATCATGCGTGAGAAAACATTCTCCGCCAAGTATCCATAGTCCCATTACATATAAAGGTCCTGTACTTCACATAGGATTTTTAGTTTCCTTACATTTTATCATGTTAACTCCATGAGACAATGTTTTTTCTGTGACCATGTGCTTGTGTATGACCTTCCTTTCATGAACATGTTTGTCTTGTATCAAGTGCTTGTTGAATCCTTGCTTAGATGTTGTGTCAACACGTGCACACACTATGGGGGAGTGAGTTAAGGATAGATGAGTATCTTTGAGGAAACTCCTCATACATCTACTTGTTGAATTCTCACTTCCTTGAACTCAAAAGTGCAATCAATCTGAAACAAGAAAAATCCACTCTGTTCCTATCTGTCGACAGACACATTCCATCTGTCGACAGATTCAATCAGTCTTGCTCTGGCAGAAACTTCAATTCCTCAGTCTGTGTGCATCTGTCGACAGACAGACTTCCTCTGTCGACAGATACACCCATTCTTCTTCATTTTTCAAATCCTTCTTCATACTTTTCAAGAAAAGTGTTCCTTAATTGATTTAAAGGTAAACCTTGGTTTGTTTGTGTGCAATATAACCCTTCATATCCACTTCATGTCGAAGTCATGAACCAAGTCTAAATGTTGTTTGATGCATGACCTGATTAAGGTCTTTTTAGATCATTTTGAACATAATGAGCAAACCAAATGATTTTTAAACATCTCCTTTGAATAACTCCCTTGTCGTTAAACATGAATCTAAAATGATTTGAAAAATCAGAAAACTCTTGGATTTAATGTTCCACATTACAACTTGCCTAAAGAAATCTCATGTACTTGACAAAAAGCAAAAATAAAAAAAAAATAAAAAAAAAGGAGAAAAGCTACCTATTTCTTCAGTTCAATCAACAAATTTGTTTTTCATTTGTGGGATGGAGGTAGAGCAATGATGAAATTCACTAAGTAACCGGGGACATGGGCATCACAAATGTCAGTCTTCGCGTCAAAAGGTTTTTCATTATCTCTATACAATGGCTTGATGGACACTCACATTGAGTAACTGGGGGTATGGCATCACAAATGTCTACCTTCACATGAAAAAGTGAAAGTGCTCCTCATTGCCACTCTTTTCCATCTTCGTTGCTTAAATCTTCCAAGATCATACCAGAAATAGAGTGAAGCCTCCGAAATTTTTTTTTTGTCAAGTCCAATGTGTTTCTTCGGTAAGACATTCTTGTGGGCATTTAATTCAATTGTCATCTGACTATCATCTCTATTTAAATGCATGTTTGTCTTCAACGGCCTTAATCAAAAGAGTTATTTAATTTTCACTGGCTTTTGTGAAATGTGTTCCTCATGATCTAATTAAAGATCTTATCTTTTTTAATTCAAAATCTTTTTAGATTTGTGTCATGTCTTCATCTTAATGGATATGGATTTTTGTCTTGCACATACACCCATTTTGCCTTAAAACAACAAATGAACACTTGTCCCGTTGAAAATTTTGACAAAAAAACAAGTTTTCACCAAAAAAGGAGCTATCTGTCGACAGATAGACTGGCATCTGTCGACAGACGACGGCCCAGATCCGTTTTTTCAGAAAACCCTCGCGCCGGTTCACCTCCTTTTTGTGGGGCCTTCCTTTAAAAACCCTCCAAGTCCATTCTAAGGCCACCCACGACCCTTTTCACCCCTCCTCTCTTGTTCCTCCTCCTCCTCTCCAAACCCCCTCTCTTTCCCCCTTCAGGGCTCCGTCTCCGACGATCCTGCTCCTCGTCTGGGATCCCTCCACTCTGCCTTCACACCATTCTCATCCTTCCTCCTGCGATGGCACCCAAATCGAAGCTTCTCGCTCGCCGTCGTCGCGCTCCGACGGACGCCGGAGAAAGCTCCAGGGTCCTTCTGAACGCCGTAGCAAGCATCGTGAGGATCGGTTACCGGAACTCATCGTTCCTCAAGGTCTCCGTCTTATCCGACCAACGGCACCTTCAAGAAGATTGTCCAATCCCGGTATGTGGACTTCGAGTCCTTAGCACCGATGTTCCCCTCACTCCTACCTTATTTTGACACTCAAGGGTGGACATCCTTCTTGTACTCCCACTTGCAATACTCTCCAACTGCCGTATCCGAGTTCTACAATAACTTAGGGCTTTCCGATCAGGGAGATATCTACTCTTCGGTGAAAGGCACTCGTTTTCGCCTCACCGCAAATCTTCTCTCCACAGCCCTTGAAATTCCAAACTCAGGAGTTGAAATCTTCAACCTACAATCCCTCTGCTTCTGAGTATTATGAGCTTCTCACGTTGGAACCTTATGACACTACCAAGGAGATTGCTCGTCTCAACGCCAACTCCTTTCCTCCCTTGATCCGGATGATCCATCACATCTTCACTACCTTGATCGTCCCGAAGGATGGAAGTCGAGAGTTAGTCACCGAGGTCCACAAATCCTTGTTCATCTTTTTCCTCAAGTGTCAAGAAATCAATCTTCCTGAACTCATGATAAGCCTCATCCGTCGGTGTTTCTCTAACACCAAAAGATCAATGCCATATGCTTGCCCCATCACTTCTCTTCTTATTTTCCTTGGCATTCCTATCCCTCCAAGTGAGCTCATCTCACTAAAATCCCGAAGTGCTTTTGACCTCACTGCCGCCAACCGCATGGGCTACAAGATTGTAGATGGCGTCGTCACGAGGACTCTCAAGGGACAGGAACCACAAGGAGCTGACGTGTCAACTGGTGAAGAAGACAATGAAGGCGATGAAGCAAATGAAGGCAGTGATGAAGAACCTGAAGATGAGCAAATGCCTGACCAAGCTCAAGAGTTTGATGATGCCTGTGCCTCCACAACAATCCGTTCATGATTACTTGGCACAAATCCATCAAGAAATGATCTCCGGATTTGCTCAGATGACTTCAAGATTTGATCAAGTGGATGCTCGCCTCAACACTCTGGATGACCGGATTGACCACCTCTACTCCGAGAGAGATGGATCCTGTCACCCTCCTTCTGCTGGACATGACGATGAATAGAGGGTCTCAGGGTCATTAGAGGTCACTAAGAGTCTTAGATGAGAATTAGTCTCACTTGTCTTATCATCTTTTGCTTGTTCATGTTATTTCCCTTTCTTTTTATTGAGTCATGCAATGATTATCAAATGTACTGTGAAATTTCAATGTCAATCAATGAAACTCAGTTCATGTTTATTTGTGCTTGACTTGACCTTTTGCATGTTGTCAAAAAGGGGGAGAACATCAATATATGCATCAATTGAATGTTTTTGTCATCATCAAAAAGGGGGAGATTGTTGGGTTCTTCATATATCATGTTTTTGATGATCACATTAACACCCTTGAACATTGAT
Source organism: Colocasia esculenta (assembly GCA_014218235.1). Lineage (NCBI taxonomy): Eukaryota > Viridiplantae > Streptophyta > Magnoliopsida > Alismatales > Araceae > Colocasia > Colocasia esculenta. The sequence goes on from CM024756.1 coordinate 8,611,249, forward strand.
TTAATGTTAAGTTCTGCTAGTGCCATCCGATATGGAGCTTTAGAGATCGGCATGGTACCTGGCAGCAACTCAATAGAAAGTCCACCTCTCTATGTGGAGCTAAACCAGGCAAATCCTCAGGAAAAACAACAGCAAATTCCCTAACCACGGGAACGGCTTCTACTACTGGCTGACTGGCTTCTACAGACTTACTGAGGCTAAATAAGCCACACATCCAGCATTTATCAACTTTCTAGCTTTAATTGCAGAAATTAGAAACTTAGAGGTATAAAAAGGCATACCTTGATATTCAAATACTGCACCACTAGGATGACAAAATCTGATTCTTTTCTTTCTGTAATCTAACATTGCTCCATACATCTCAAGCCAATCCATACCAGAATAATATATAATCTGACAACCGCAGGGCATACAACTGACCCCGCATCTGGTTCCCTTCAATCATAACAGGAGCTTCATATATATAGCTGGAAGTGAGTAAAAACTCACCTGAAGGAACCTCCACTACTAACTCACAAGACTTCTCTTCTAAAGGATGAGCTATACAATCCAGAAATTCTTCGTAAAAAAAGAATGAGAGGCACCCGAATCAAATAAAACTCTTGCTGAATATTCATAAAGAGGTAAAGTACCTTCTATCATATTCGATGCCTCCGCCTGGGCTCGGGTGATAGCCATAACCCGGCCTCTTCCTCGCTGTTGTGGTACTCCTCTGCCACGACCTGACTATGGCTGCTGAAACTGCTGAGGTTGCTACTGCTGCTACACACCTCTTCCATGTCCATATTCTCTCGGATAGGGACAATTGCAGATCAAATGTCCCGGCTGATTACAATTATACACCGATACCCTGGTGGAGTACTAGGCTACCTGGCATACTCTGCTGCGACTCCTCCACCTCAGTCTACCTCGCCCTGCTGAAACTGCAGACGACCTCCCCATCCTCTTCCTTTTCCTTTAAATGCTTGCTTTAATTTCTGACCCGATTTTCCAAAGACAGATGAAGAAGGTCCTGCTGGTGCTTTACCCTTACTCGCACCCACTGACTGCTGCAGTAGCCGGAAACTACCTAAACCTGACTCGCCTACCTGACGAGTCCGAATAGACCCCACCAAAGTAGCTGCTCTCTGAGCTGCCTCTTCCACTGTCTTGCACATGAGGGTACTATCGCATCCTGCAATTCCACTCTCAAGCCTCTGATAAAATACTCAACCATCATATTATTATCTGAAACCACATATGGCGCATAACGGCTAAGTGCCATAAATCTCATCTCGTATTCCAAAACTGAAGAATTGCCTTGCTGGAGAGTCCGAAACTGCTCTCTTTTTACTTGCTGCACTTGGATCGGAAAGAATGTATCAATAAATACATCGAGAAATTCCGACCAAGTGATGGCTTCCTCCGTCCTACCTGCAAAGGTGGTCTGCATCATCAGTCGCCACCATTCCAAGGAAAATCCCCTCAACTGATAAGCAGCTAACACAACTCTATCTGCTGCTGGACACCTCATAGTCGTAAAACTCTTTCAATTTCATGAACCCAGTGCTCTGCTGTATCTGGGTTCGGCCCTCCTGAATAAGTAGGCGGCTGCAATCTCATAAACTTCCCCACCTGCATCACAGGTTCTTCTGCTATCAACACTGGCGGTGGTGGTGGCACAGGTGCTGCAAAAGGTACCTCTACTCTGGGCGGAACTGGAGCTACAGGTACAACCTCTCCATCTCCAGGTGGCAATGCAACCGGTGGTACCGGCGCCTGTTGATCCATCCTCGCCCGATATCCTGAGGCTCTCCCAAATTCTTTCTATCATACGCTGGGTACTTTCCTTCGGATCATTTCCTCCACCACCCCAATCTCTTCTATCAGCCATACCAGGATTTCTACATAAACACAAATCACCAAACAAAATCAAAACAACAAATTATCAAAAACCAGGGTCCCTATGAGCAGTGTACAAAGACCGAAATAAGGCTATGTATCCTTCTAATTCCCTTATATTAACACGGACCTTGCTCTGATACCAACTGTGACGGAACACCTCGGCCAAGCCTGTTAAACCAATAACGTACATGATCCGAGTCCGCCTCCCGCGAACGGGCGAAGCCTCGCAAGGGATACCAAACCACAGTCCGTGGAAACACAAAGGAACACACCACATTTTATATATACTTCACAAGTTTACATAGACAAATTTCCACAAAACTGAAAAGAAGTACAAGAGCCTGGGGCATACCCCGAGGTACAACTGAAGAAAGTAAACAACTAACTAAACTACACTGCTGGAGTACTACACAGCTGGAACTACACCGGTGGAGGTACTGACCCTGTACCGCTACGGCGCGGCTCTAAACCGGACGACGGTCGTGAAACGTCCTCCTCGCTCTCCCCTGTGGGTGTAGGGGTGAGCCTCTCTAGTCCCTGGCTCAGTAGGGAACTCCCCCAACACCGAGCAAACCAAAACCACAAGTACGAAAGCAGTAAACAATACCAACAATTTATAGAACAGCTAAGCAAGATATTAAAGTTGTAAAAGTACTCACCGTCTGCCGTCCACGAGAACAACTGTAATAATTAAACGGCAAACCAATACAGGTGCACAAGCTAAAGTAGAGACTGCCAAACACGAGCCACGTGAACTGGTTCGCGACACCAGTAACTGTCTCGGACAAGCTAACACAGGTCTACCTCTCAGTCTCGTAGCCACGGACGAAAGGTCCAGCTGCCGCTCCACGTGAAAAGGTCAAGCAACTGTGGAGACCAACTAAACACCACCACCTGCAGACCACACGGTCACAGGCCCATGCCTAACACCTCTAGAGATCCTGGCTCGGAGCTCTCTAGAGTGAGGCACTGGAAAAGGACTAGCTGGGGTCCAGTACGTCTATGGGTGTCAGTACCCCCAACTACGGCGCGCTACAAGTGACTAAAGACAAACACAAGTGTCACTGTCCCACTGTTGTCTTTCCCTCAGCCGGACGTACAACTCAAACACAGGAGTGAGGGTGTCCAGGTCAGACGACACAGACCTCGACGGTACAACACAAGTACCGGGACAAAGCCCTGAGCTAACAGCCTGGCTCACAAAGAACCTGGGGCACCCAACTGGAGAGGTAACCAAAGTAGGCGTCGTACTACTCGCACGTACACAGAACCACGTGCACGTCACACACAAACCACGTGACACCTCAAGTAAACCACAAGTAACAACGGTCCACTACACGTGAACCCAACTGACCCGCGTAAACAACGTGCAACCACGAAAGTAAGTACCTTCTATGCTAAACACGAAAACTCAGTGCACTCAGTGCACCTCAGGTATCACCGCATAAGCATTATCGATAAATACCATAATTAGTTATTTCTGTTTACAACCAGTAGGCGGCAACATCGACTGCCGCTAACAAGAAGTCAACGGCAAGGGATCTGCCGTCTACATCCTGGCTGAGGAGCTTGGCAACAAACGATGTTGACGCCAAGTTCTTCGGCCTCAAACCCTGCAAACCCTAATCCGGCTCTACGGGTTTCCCAACCATTTATACTATAGAAAAGCATATAAAGCAGTTCCTTTAACATGCCAGAACCCAAAACAACTCATTACAACATGCTTTGCTTGCTAAATTACTCAAACCACCCATTATCCCCGTATGGTGCAACTTTATCCGAAAATGCATTATCATGCTAATTCACGTGGTTACGTCGTGTTTTAATGCTTCTACGGAGTTAACTGGGTTCGTCCCCTACCTCAGAACACGCTAGAACCTCCCGCAATCTCTCGGTTCACGCCGACCCTCCCGCGAACTCCCACGGGAATTGCACCACGCCGCGATGTTTCCTTGCGCAATTCGGCAATGCCACGCGTTCTACGATCATCCAACCACCCTTCGGTACCTGCTGGAAGCTTTAAAACCACTGGGACAAAAAGCTGGGGCAAGAGGGGAAGAGAACCAGGTAAGAAACCTGCCCTCGGGTGAGCCTATAACCTGCAGAAATCTCAGGTTGGCGTCAACCCCTCTGCCGCCAAGAACAACCGCCACCCTAAACGTCCACATCTACTTCCGCCAAGATCATGCAGTCAACGTCCACTCACCTGGATGCCAACCATTCAACGGCCACCCCTGGCCGCCAACTCCAAATGAGCTGCAGCAGGTCCTATTTCATTTCAGGACCAAACCTGCACTTCACCTGCTCAAGCCACACATCCACACCACACATTCCACACAACCAACTCACATTGGCCTCACAACGGCCTACACAACCAACGCACACATGATCCGCATGGATCCGAAAAGCACGCGACGTTACATAAAGTGTTTAATAGGAGAACTTTAAATATAGAGCAAATAGTGCATATTTTATTTGATGAGACTAACCCTTCTATTAAGAGAATGGAAGAAGAAGAAGATTGTGTTGAAGATCTGTGCAGGGATCTAGAATAGACATCTCTTGAAGAAAGAGAGAAGAGAAGAAAAGGAAGATCCACCACTAGAGGAACTTCAACAAGAAGAAGAAGCACAAGAAGGACTCCCTAGAGAATTGAGATATCATAGAGAACATCCAAAGAAAACATTATAGGTAATCCTCAAGATAGGGTAAGGACAAGAGGTATGAACATTCCTTGTGATTTTTATGCATTTGTGTCTCAAATTGAGCCTAGGACAATCAATGATGCACTGGCTGATGAATCTTGGATCCTTGCTATGCAAGAGAAACTTAATCAGTTCCACGCAGCAAGGTTTGGACTCTTGTCCCGAGACCTTCTGACCACTTAGTTATTGGGACCAGATGGGTCTTCAGAAATAAAATGGATGAATCAGGAGTGATCACCAGGAACAAGCTAGACTTGTAGCACAAGGGTATTCCCAAGAGGAAGGCATTGATTTTGAAGATACTAAATATCCAAATCATGTTTTCCGTTTAAAGAAAGTATTGTATGGTCTAAAACAAGCTCTAAGAGCTTGGTATGAAAGGCTAAGTATTTATCTTATATCACATGTTTCATAAGAGGTAAAGTAGATACCACATTATTTATTAAGAAATTTTCAAAAGGAATCTTGATAGTGCAAATATATGTTGATGATATTATTTTTGGTTCTACTAATGAATCACTTTGTAAATTTTTTGAAAATCTTATGCAAAGTGAGTTTGAGATGAGTATGATAGGTGAGCATAATTACTTTCTTGGGTTGCAAATCAAGCAGACCATGGAAGGCACTCACATTGTCAAACCAAATATATTTCTGATTTACTCTCAAAAGATGGTTTTGAACAAGTATAAGCCCTTAGGAACACCC
>CM024756.1:8616642-8702262 GCA_014218235.1 Colocasia esculenta
TCCGGTACTTTCTTTTCAAAGTCGTGCGAGAAAACGATACGGCAGGACTTCCGGGGCTTGGTTCTCGAAATCCGTGAAGGGGTTGAGCCTCGAATTTTGGGGACGACATCCTTCAAGTATGGAGAATAGACCCATGAAGTCGGATCGATCCCAGATTCCAGCAGTCCGGGACTTCCTTTTCAAAGCCGTGCGAGAAAACGATACGGCAGGACTTCCGGGGCTTGGTTCTCGAAATCCGTGAAGGGGTTGAGCCTCAAATTTGGGGGACAACATCCTTCAGGTATGGAGAACAGACCCATGAAGTCGGATCGAGCCCAGATTCCAGCAGTCCGGGACTTCCTTTTCAAAGCCGTGCGAGAAAACGATACGGCAGGACTTCCGGGGCTTGGTTCTCGAAATCCGTGAAGGGGTTGAGCCTCAAATTTGGGGGACAACATCCTTCAGGTATGGAGAACAGACCCATGAAGTCGGATCGAGCCCAGATTCCAGCAGTCCGGGACTTCCTTTTCAAAGCCGTGCGAGAAAACGATACGGCAGGACTTCCGGGGCTTGGTTCTCGAAATCCGTGAAGGGGTTGAGCCTCAAATTTGGGGGACAACATCCTTCAGGTATGGAGAACTGACCCATGGATTCAGATCAAGCCCAGATTCCAGCGGTCCAAAACGTCATGCTCGAATCCTCATGAGAGAGAAACGATACGGCAGGACTTGGTGCAGTCCCGAGGAGGCAATTTGCAGCAGACCCTGGTCACAAGGAGGGGAAGAAAATGCTTTTCTGGGGTCTTTTACGGTGGAAAGAACATATCAGAAATGGAGATGGGGTCCGGGCATTAAATTGTCCTCCCATTCTCATCCAAACTTATAAACTGCAAACCTTAATACAAGGAGAGAAAGGGCAGCGAACAGGAGGTACTGGTCTCTTAAAGCTGAGCAGAGGGGAGGGTTGGAGAGCCATGCATGACAGTAGCAAGTCCCCCACATTTCCCTACTCAGTACCATTTGATTAGGGGTATGAAAAATGGGTAGAAAAGAGCCTTTCATGCGTTGTCACCTGCTGGACAAAGGGGCGCCCAAGCCTCTTATGATGGCCTCCTTTAGGAATGAGGGGAGGCACCAGTTAGCCATCCTCACCACTTAAGATGGGGGCAAAACACCACGGTTGCAAGCAGGTTCAAAGAAACTCACAACAAAAGGGAGGAAGCTTTACTACACACACAAAACAAAAGAAAGGAAAGAAAACAAAACACATCGGTTTCATACAAGAGAAGAAAAGAAAATGCAGCTAAACAGGGGAAGAGGGGAGCATGCAAACAACAACAAAGAATGGGAGAGGAAGATCTTTTCACTATTGCTTCCTTTTAATGAGGAGTATTACACAAGAGGTAAGAAGGGTAGAGATATAAGGGGGAAAACGCAACTGTGGGGGGAAGAACTGCATTGGCAGACTCCCCCCCTCCTCCTGCTCTCCATCTCCTCTCACTCTTCTCCTTTTTTTTTTTTGCTTGGCAGCCTGGTCCTCCTTTGGACTGTAACCAGCCAACAAGGATGGAGAGGAGGCCTCCTCCTTGCTTTACCTCCGATGCTTCAGCCGATGAAGACTTCTGCCACCCTCCTCCTTGCAACCAGCCAACAGGGAGGGAGAATAGGGAGCCCCTCCTGCTTTCCCTTGACCCCAGCCGGATGGGTTCTTCAGAAGAGAACCAGCTGCCTGCTTTAGGCCTTATCCTCTTTTTTGGACAGCAAGAGAGTGGGGGGGAAGAAAGAATATCCCAGCCTCCTTTGCAGTCGATGGAGAGCTCCTGCTTGACTGCTCTCCTCCACCAGCACCCTCTCTGGGAAGAAGCTCTAGAACTCTCCCACTTCTCTTCTTTTTTTTAGCAGTCGGATCCCCCTTGGAGAAGAGGATAAGACTAGCAGCCCTCTGCTCTTTTTTTGTTCTGGGAGAAAACCCCTCCTTAAACCGACCTCCTCCTTTCCAAAACCGGCCAGCCAGGGTCCTCTGCTACCCGAGATGGCCCAGCCCAAAAGAGTAACCACTCTCTGCTACTTCACCTCCTGCCACCCAGCAGAACTTGTTGGGGAGGGAGGTGTTGCAAACTCTTAAGATGACCTCCCAAAAAGTAGATGGGCCATCAGAACTGTGGGCTTAGTTTGAGCCTGTTTGAGAGGCCTCTTGCTGGGTCTTTTTAGATGGCTTTTGCTTGGGGAAACCGGGATGCCATCCCTTGTATTTTTGGTGTCCACACCTGCCCTTCTGGAATTTGGGACTAGTGTCGACCTGCTTTGAGCTAGTGTCAACCTGCCCTTCTGAAATCTGGGACTAGTGTCGACCTGCTTTGAGCTAGTGTCGACCTGCTGTCCCAGTCTGGCAACTGGGTCTTCTGGAATCTGGGACTAGTGTCGACCTGCTTTGATCTAGTGTCGACACTACCAAGATAAAAATGTGTGAACCTGAAAATTTAACACATAAACCATTAGTACAAGATATTATCATTAAAATATGAGATATTAAACATCAGAAACATGTTGTTTAAGCATTATTTTGATATGTATAAAATGTATAACATGTTCAACATATCATCATCAAAATCACAACATGTCACAATATCTCATCATTAAAATCACAATATGTCATCATCAATATCACAGTATGTCATCATCAAAATCAAGGTATGAGTGATGTTCATTGGATATCATTAAATTACAACTTTAGGAAGTTCCAAAACACACTCAACCCAACAGATATGGGTGCACATGCATCGCCGATATAGTCACCCCTTCAGGATTATTCCCACCCCATCAGCGAAAGAACCGGGCATGACTTTCCACTCGGGTATCAAAATCACTTATGTGACCGTAATTTAGAATCGACACTCCGAGACAGTCTATGAGGCGCTAGTTTCACGGAATTCTGATCCGGGGCCGAAATTTCGCCACGGAGCGTGTGTACTAGTACACAGATTGTCGTACCCCTTGGGTAGGATGCGGATATTTGTTCGTCTGGTGATCGGAACGGCCCGCGAGACCCCAATTCGGAATCGATACTTCGACCCGGTCGGCACAAGGTCGCATTCTGAGATTTCCGGTCCGGCGCCCAAATTCCTCTCTGGGAGCGCGGTCACTGGCTGCCGATGCGATCGCATATGGACACCCCTTCACTCAAAAGAACATAACTTTCCGCTCAGTTATCGAAATCACTTATAAGACCCTAATTCGGAATCGACACTCAGAGGCGCCCGTCACCCTTTTATCGCCTCAGGTGATAAGACTTCATTTCGGGGTCAAAAACCTTCGTTTCGCACATCAAAATTGCGATTCCAGCCAATGATCATCTTCCCGTTTCCAAGGTTTTCTTGTAGTAGCATCCCCCTCGATTACACGAATCACTGGCGGGGCAACCACAAAGAGTCGGCCTGTCACAGTGATCGGAAGTTATGTTCAACTCAGCACGAGAACTCCTCCCTATGTCATAGATATGGGTGCACAAACATCACCGATATAGTCACCCCTTCCGGTTTATTCCCACCTCTTCAGTGAAAGAACTGGGCAAAACTTTCCGCCCGGGTCTCGGAATAGCTTATGTGAATGCAATTCATAATCAGCATTCCGAGTCGGTCGACAGGGCACTAGTTTTGCAGAATTCTATTTTGGGGCTGAAATTCTGCCACTGAGCGTGTGTACTAGTACACTGATTGTCGTACCCCTAGTATAGGACGGGGATATTTGTTCGACCAACGATGGGGCACTTCGACCCGGTCGGCACAAGGTCGCATTCGGAGATTTCCGGTCCGATGCCCAAATTCCTCTCTGGGAGCGTGGTCGCGGGCTGCCGATACGATCGCATATGGACACCCCTTCGCTTAAACGGGCATAACTTTCCGCTCGGTTATCAGAATTGCTTATAAGACCCCAACTCGGAATCGGCACTCAGAGGCGCCCGTCGCGCCCTTATTTCCTCAGGTGATAAGATGTCGTTTTGGGGTCGAAAACTTTCATTTTTCACTCCAAAATTGTGATTCCAGCTGATTATCTTCCTATTTCCAAGATTTTCTGGCAGTAGCATCTGTCTCGATTACGCAAATCACTGGCGGGGCAACCACACGGCGTCAGACTTTCACGGCGATCGGAAGTTGTGTTCAACTCGGCACGAGAACTGTTCCCAAGGTTGTAGATATGGGTGCACAAACTTCGCCGATATAGTCACCCATTCTGGTTTATTCCCACCTCTTCAGCGAAAGAACTCGGCATAACTTTCCGCCCAGGTATCGGAATCGCTTATGTGACTACAATTCGGAATCGACACTCAGAGATGGTCGACAGGGCGCTAGTTTCACATAATTCCATTCCGGAACTGAAATTTCGTCGCGGAGCTTGTGTGCTAGTACACCCTTTGTCGTACCACTTGGGTAGGACACAGATATTTTTTCGCCCGGCGATCGGAACCACCCACGAGTCCCCAATTCAGAATTGGCACTTCAACCCAGTCGGCACAAGGTCGCATTCAGAGATTTTCGGTCCGGCGCCCAAATTCCTCTCCGGGAGCGTGGTCGTGGGCTGCCGATGCAATCGCATACCGACACCCCTTCACTCAAACGGGCATAACTTTCTACTCGGTTATCAGAATCATTTTTAAGACCCTAATTCAAAATCGGCACTCAGAGGCGCCATCGCCCCATAATTGCCTCAGGCGATAAGATGTTGTTTCGGGGTTGAAAAACCTTCGTTTCGCCCTCCAAAATTGCGATTCTAGCCGACGATCTTCCCATTTCCAAGGTTTTCTGACAGTAGCGTCTCCCTCGATTACGCGAATCACTGGCGAGGCAACCATATGGAGTCAGCTTGTCACGGCGATCAGAAGTTGTGTTCAACTCGGCACGAGAATTATTCCACAGATTGTAGATATGGGTGCACAAACTTCGCTGATATAGTCACCCCTTCTCGTTTATTCCCACCCCTTCAGCGAAAGAACTGGGCATAACTTTCCACCCGGGTATCAGAATCGCTTATGTGACAACAATTCAGAATCGGCACTCCGAGACGGTCGACAGGGCGCTAGTTTCACAGAATTTTGTTCCGGGGCCGAAATTCCGTCGTGGAGCGTGTGTACTAGTACACCGATTATCGTACCCCTTAGGTAGGACGCGGATATTTGTTCGCCCGGCGATCGGAACCGTCCGCGAGGCCCCAAATAAGAATCGGCACTTCGACCCGGTCGTCACAAGGTCGCATTCGCAGATTTCCAGTCTGGCGACCAAATTCCTCTCCGGGAGCATGGTTGCGGGCAGCTGATGCGATCGCATACGGACACCTCTTCGCTCAAACGGGCATAACTTTCCGCTCGGTTATCGAAATTGCTTATAAGACCCCAATTCGGAATCGGCACTTAGAGGCGCTTGTCTCCCCCTTATCACCTCAGGTGATAAGACATCGTTAGATTTCGCACTCTAAAATTTCAATTCCAGCCGACGGTCTCCCCGTTTCCAATGTTTTCTGGCAGTAGCGTCTCCCTCGATTACGCGAATCGCTGGCAGGACAACCACACGTAGTCGGCCTGTCACGACGTTCAGAATTTGTGTTCAACTCTGCATGAGAACTCCTCCCAAGGTTGTAGATATGGGTGCACAAACTTCGCCGATATAGTCACCCCTTCTGGTTTATTGCCGCCCCTTCAGAAAAAGAACTGGGCTTAACATTCCGCCCGAGTATCCGAATCGCTTATGTGACCACAATTCGGAGTCGGCACTCCGAGACGGTCGACAAGGTGCTAGTTTCGTAGAATTATGTTCCGGGGCTGAAATTCTGCTGCGGAGCGTGTCTACTAGTACAACGATTATTATACCCCTTATGTAGGACGCGAATATTTATTTGCTCGGCGATCGGAACCGCCTGCGAGACCCCAATTCGAAATCGGCACTTCGACCCAGTCGGCACAAGGTCGCATTCAGAGATTTCCGGTCCGGCGCCAAAATTCCTCTCAGGGAGCGTGGTCGCAGGCTGCCGATACGATGGCATACGGACACCCCGTCGCTCAAACGGGCATAACTTTCCGCTCAGTTATCGGAATCGCTTATAAGACCCCAATTCGGAATCGACACTCAGAGGCGCCCGTTGCCTCCTTCTTGCCTTAGGTGATAAGACGTCGTTTTGGGGTCGAAAAACCTTCGTTTCGCACTCTAAAATTGTGATTCCAGCCGACGATCTTCCCGTTTCCAAGGATTTCTGGCAGTAGCGTCTCCCTCGATTATGCGAATCACTGGCGGGGCAACCACACGGAGTCAGCCTGTCACGACGATCGGAAGTTGTGTTCAACTCGATGCGAGAACTATTCCTCAGGTTGTAAATATGGGTGCACAAACTTCGCCGATATAGTCACCCATTCCGGTTTATTCCCAGTCCTTCAGTGAAAGAACTGGGCATAACTTTCCGCCCGGGTATCGGAATCGCTTATGTGACCACAATTCGGAATCGACACTCCAAGACGGTCGACAGGGCACTAGTTTCGCATAATTCCGTTCCGGGACCGAAATTCCGCCGCGGAGCTATTGTGCTAGTACACTATTTGTCGTACCCCTTGGGTAGGAAACATACATTTTTTCACCCGACGATCGGAACCGCCCACGAGTCCCCAATTCGGAATCGGCACTTCGACCCGATCGGCACAAGGTCGCATTCGGAGATTTCCGGTCCGGCGCCCAAATTCCCCTTCGGGAGCGTGGTCGCAGGCTGCCGATACGATCACATATAGACACCCCTTCGCTCAAACGGGCATAACTTTCCGATCGGTTATCAAAATCGCTTATAAGACCACAATTCAGAATCGGCACTCAGAGGCGCCTGTCACCCCATTATTGCCTCAGGCAGTAAGACGTTGTTTCGGGGTTTAAAAACCTTCGTTTCGCCCTCCACAATTGTGATTCCAGTCGACAAACTTCTGGTTTCCAAGGTTTTTTGGCAGTAGCATCTCCCTCGATTATGCAAATCACTGGTGGGGCAACCACATGGAGTCAGCTTTTCACAGCGATCATAAGTTGTGTTCAACTCGGCGCGAGAACTATTCCCCAGGTTGTAGACATGGGTGCACAAACTTCACTGATATAGTCACCCCTTCCAGTTTATTCCCACCCCTTCCGGGTTATTCCAACCCCTTCAGCGAAAGAACTGGGCATAACTTTTCAGCCTGTTATCGGAATCGCTTATGTGACCACAATTCGGAATCGGCACTCTAAGACGGTCGACAGGGTGCTAGTTTAGCAGAATTCTGCACCATCGGGGGCGTCTGCCACTGCCTCAGGTGGATCTCTGGAGAAGAAAAATAAAATGGATGAGTCCAAACAAAAGGATTCTTAAGGAAATCGGCCCGGAGGCGACAACAAAGGGAGTTGGGTACTTGACCCAGAATGGAATATTTTAGATTGCTTTGGAATTTGGGGGCGCGAATGGCCTTCAGATTGGCTTGGAAGAGTGGTTTTCCACTGAGATTTCAATATGCATGTATGCTGGGCTAAAAGAAAAATAAGATAAAAAGAGGAGTAGAAAATAACCAAGGATAATATTGTCACGCCGGTGAGTCAGGACCGGGGTTTTATGCATGGGTTTGTCATCCTCACATGCCAAGCGTAATGGCCTATCCGTGCGGCTAAGGATCCACTGGGATAATCATTGTTTTTGATAGAGGAGAACTCAAATCCCAGATTCCTCAAAGCCACAAGGTCCTTGGTGTGCTCTAAGGGTATATCATATAGTAGATGCAGATAAGTGATGGTAGGAGGGAACAGCCGCCTGATTGCGCCAGATGAGGTAACTCGAATCCTGCACTCAAAACTCATTAGCCAAGAAAAATAAATGTCATGAAAAAAAAACACATTTATAGCATGGGACATACAACATGGATAAAGTGTTAAACAACAAGCATGGTTCATTCAATTGTTTATTTTTAACCATGAGGATAATTGGTCTTGGCCAAAGATATTGGAGTGCAAGGTGGGAGGAACCCATGATTTGGAAGAATTGATGCGATCTGACGCAGACAGGAGGCAATGTGCTGCCTTGTGCAATACCATCGAGGATTTTTTTGGATTTTTGAAAGATATTTGAATTTTTATGGGTTTGGAAAAATATTGAATTTTTAATGGGTTTTGGAAATATTTGGATTTTGGTGGTTTTGAAAAATATTGGATTTTTTTGTTTTGAAATATTTAGATTTTTTGCGGTTTTGGAAATATTGGATTTTTTGTGGTTTTGGAAATATTTGGATTTTTGTGATTTTTGAAATATTTAGATTTTTTGTTTTGTGATTTTTGAAACATTGTCATGCCATGGCTGCATTAAGGTTATGAAAATTAACGGCGAAGGGGTCCTTGTTACCTCCTGTGTCATTAAAGAATGCCTTGAGTAGGGCGTGCAGTTTAACGTGGTGCCCACGAGCTAATTACACTTGGTCGACGGTGCTACTGTCAAAGCCACACCTGAAAAGGCGACTAAGTCTTAGTAGGGAGAAAGGAGGAATATTTGGAGATAAGCTTGTAATGGGTTTTGAGGAGTTGGGTTTGACTTCCTTCCTTGGCACAACCGTCAGAAGGTTCTATCTCATTAAGCATTGGGGTTTTTCTAATTATTTTGGAATCTTGAGTGATGACCACTTGATTGTAGGCACACGCGTACGACCAGGCCCATTTGGGTCCCTGCGGGGACTTTGCCACTCTTTGCCATGCCCTATTATCATTGATTTGATTTTAATTTTTGCATGTATATGACCGAGTCCATTTGGATCTCCGCGGGGACTTTGCCGCTCTTGACATGCATTGGACTTTATTTTGATTGGTCATTTGATTTGCCCATTTTTAGGACATCCCCTTCATCAGGGAGTGCTTCAGATTGGTTTCTTCGCCCAAACTGCCTCTACTACCCATACTTCAGCCGAGTAGGGAGAGAAATAGACTTTTGTGCCATTCAGGCATGGCTGTGATGGTGACGGTGTCTACTGGGAGCAATCGGCTTAGGGCGTCGTGAAGTGTGAGCAGGTGTCTGTGCTAAGGGCAATCCTTAATAACCTGGGAGGGAATTTTGGACTCCTAGCGCGGAATTCTCATAACGGAAATGCTGTGACGGCATGGCAATGCTGAATATTCATTTTTTTATTTGATTTTCAATATAATAAGAGTTTGGAGGGTAAAAAGAGGACGAATGCCCGACGTTGGGGCGAGACTCGGGGTCTACAAGAGTTTACATTTTTTGTTTGAAATTAAAACGACGAGGGTGGGCTAAAACCCCGAAAGCAATGCGAGAAGGGTCGAAGGACCCAATTGAAGATGGAGAGGAGAAAGCAGAGGAAAGACTTTGGAGACTCCGGTGGGGCCGGAGGGATTTGGAGAAGAAGGAGGGCGCGATGCCCTGAAAGAGAGGAATCCGGATGGGCCGGAGGAGAGGAAAAAAAAAGCGGGCCGCGAGGGGCCAAAAATGGAGGTGCGCAGCGTAGGGCGCAGAATGGAGATGTGCCACGTGGTGCACTGGATGGCGAGGTGCCATGTGGGGCACGACAGGGAGTCGTGCCACGAGGGGCATGGGATGGAGATGTGCCACGTGGGGCACGGAATGGAGTTGTGCCACTAGGGGCGCAGAATGGAGAATGAGGAATACAAAAAGGGGCGCGATGCCCAGTGTAAGAGTAAGGATTATACAAAAGGTGAAAATAAAATGCCTCCCGTGGGGAGGGAATGTGGAGAACCCACGGAGAGGTGCTGAGGAGCACAAAAGATGATTGAAATGAAAAAGAGGGAGGTGGGCCCCCTTGGTCTTTTGCCTTGCTCGGCGTTTGAGCTTCCGTTTGGGAATCGGCGTTCTGACCCTCAAGTACTTCCTCATAAATTTTGCCCAGCGGACCGAAGGTCTTGCTCTTCTCCGAGAGATTGAGCATCTCTCAATGGCTGGATTGTTGATGTCATGCCCCGCCAATTTAGCAGCGGAATAAATCAGGGAGGCATGAACAACGAGTATGGTAATGTAAATAGCGCATACATTCGCAAATATCAGAGCAACTAATGAACAATAATTGTAATTAAAACTCATCATTTTATTGATATTTCTTCTAAACTATTACAACCACTAATTCAGAGCCAAAACATATGGCTCAATGACATTATTACATTGGAAAGGAAATCTAAAGCAAATATCTAACTAGACTCTAAGGTACTAAGGACATTTCATCTTTATGACCTCAGGACGCTCATCACTCCAGTCCAATCCCGTTGTTGTGTGTAAGGTCGTCACTTGACTTATCTGAAAACACAATAACAAATAACGAAAGGTGAGCGATAACGCTCAGTCGAACTTAATATCTTGTGTAAACAAGCATGCTTTAAGTGATTAATGTCTTGTAACGCAAGTTAACTAGAGAGAACGATCAAGTATAGTCAAGAGAGTAATAGTACAAGATAACAAGTGAACGATAATACATTTCTCAAGAGTATTGCAAAATTAGGATGACAACATAACGAGATAACGTGTAACAAGATAGTGTATAACAAGATAGCGTGTATCAAAATGACATGTAATAGGATAGCTTGTATCAGGTGGCGTGTAACGAGATAGCTTGTATATCAAGATAGCGTGTAACGAGATTGCGTAAAGAGATAGCATGTAAAGAAATAACATGTAATGAGATAACGTGTATGGTTGCACCACGGTGCACTAGTCGAGTACGGCAATAGTCACTTTGGGACAGTAGCCGTTTAACGATAGTACATTACGTCTGAACTCCTCAGACTAATGTTATAACAGTCAGTGCTAGCACACTAATAGCACAAAATTGGTACAATATGTCTGAACTCCTCAGACTAATAGTAAAACAATTAGATGTCTAGCCAATGTCGAGATAGTCAGAACCGGTGCAATGCAGAACACCGTCAATAGCCCCTGCAGGTATTTTCGGGTGGCTCTCTACTCCCAGGACTAGATTGGAGCCCCTCGGACACTCTCCGTGCCCTGCACACTATGCATTCAAGTCAGTAGGGTCACCGGACCCATATTATGGCGCTAGACAGTCATGTATAGTACAAGCAATGGGAGCCGCAACAGCTTAGGAGTCTCAAGAGAGTACTAGATGAATAGACGAGATAGTAGAGTGAACGTGAATAGATGAGAGTACAAGGATAGTAGACGAGATAGGGGTATAATCGTAAAACAATGTTAAACCACGATAGTAACGGTTGCACAGCACCAGGTCGGGTACCGGCAGTCTGGTAGAAGTCACATCTGCCCCACTAGCCGTGCTACGAACACAGACTAGATGGTCCGACGTGATCACAAGATAAGAGAGATCTCACTAAGGCCGTTTGGATCGTACTGATCCCTAAGAGTGTAACGGGATTTAAAGGTACAACCAGCTCGTCGGCAATGGACGTGCAACAAAGCCAAGAAGACTTACGGAGGCCTTGACAAGGAGTCCCTGGTCCAGTCGAGAGTATTCCTGATGGAGAGGTGGTTCAAGTCAAGAGAAAAGTGTGTAGAAAACGGGTCCGTCGTGCCTCGAGTGCTCGAAGGCCGAGGGAAAATGGTAACGATGTACAATCACGCGAATAAAGCGAAGACATGTGTCATTTAAATAATAGGGGAAATTAGGTAATTAATTTCACTTAATTACCAGATACATTATTGAGTAATTTACTAAGGTTTAATGGCAACATGATGATTAAGTGTGTGCAAGTGTATGAAATCAAAAGAGCATGATGGATTGTGCACAAAGCTTTTAAATTAATTAGATTCATGCAATTTATTGCACATTATATTTATTCAGATCAAATTATGATAACAATGTTTAATTAAGGTTAAACAATGGTTAATTAATAAGTAGAGCAAGGGTATATAAGTAATTTTGAGTTCTGCTGTTTTTCCATTAACGCGACGGGGGTACCCGTCGCGACTCCAGGTCGCGACAAGGCGGCTGGGCGCGACAAGCGAACCGGCCGGTCTGGCTCGGTTCGGGGTGGATATCGTGGCGGCTTAGGTCACCGCATTCTTAACGCGACGTGATGGCGGGGCGCGACCCGGCTGATATCGCGGCGGGTCGCGCCGTTGCGATATCAGGAGAGTCCGGCCCTTTTTTTATTTTTCCAGGGCAAATCCTGTTTGATATAGGATACTTGTAAATTCAATATAAAATCGTATAATGACCCAAAAATCACAAATCTAGTTTCCAATGAAAGTAGACAAATATATCTATCATAATGCACGATTAATTTGAAATTAGACAAGATTTAGGTATGCTTTGAACAGGTTACATTCCGATGACCTAAACAAGCATAGTCAGGGTTCAACGAATTAATTAGAGATGAATACATGATGAAAAATTCTAAAACTAGGGGCATTTGAAATCTAACAAGATGTAGTATTTATGAGAATTTTATCATGGTGTGGGATCAAGTATGCACGGAGTTCACAAGCAAACATGAAGGGTCAGGTGCATGATTCTGACAGAGATTCAAAGAATTAATTCTCCCTAATGGGAGATCGAAATAGAGCAAGACCAGGGCCATTTGAAAGATAATAAGATGCAGTATACACGAGAATGTTATCATGGCATGAGAGAAAGTACATGTTGGAATTAGAGAAAACATGAGATTTCAATTCAGGGTAACAACAAGATTTCACGAATTAAATTCGCCCAAATGGATGAGCGGAATACAACAAAACCATAGGGCTTTTGAAGAGATACATGAAGTCTACCTAGGGTAATTATTTCACGATTTTAGCTTGAGATATTGCCAACCTTTCATTGCAAGATTGAAAAGCTAGGGTTTTTGGACGAAGACGGTGAAATCCTTTGCTCCAAGCTCCTTCCACCTTGCTCCTTCGTTCCCCAGCCTCTCCCTTCATCTCCCAAAGTCTAAGCACGAAAATGAGGGTTGATAGGGTTGGATTAGGGTGTATATGGTTGCTACAAGAGTCCATCATCTCTAAAACTCTTCCTACTTCTTCCAACTCTTTTATTTCTTTATTTATCCCCTTATTTCTTGCATTATCCCACCTAATAGGATAGATGAGATGTCTAATTTCATGGGTAATGGTTTAGGATAGGTCTAGGACTCTTATAGAGACATTTATAAGCTAGTTTAGTCATTATCTTATCCATTTTTAATTATTTAAATATTAACTCCGAATTTACACATTTATCTCCTATATTCTAGCATTAATCCACTAATTGGCTTAGGGAGAGATCTAATTTCATGGCTAATGTGTTAGAATGGGATGTGGACTCTTTTTAAGATAAGTAAGAGTTAAAATAATCATTATCTTAACCTTTTTCTATTTATTACTATTTTTAGGTACGAATTTAGACTAATTACTTCCCATCTCATGATGAGCTATTCTCATTTGGGCCCAAAAATTCATGTTAGGTCCATTAACCAAACCCATTACTAATTTAACTTAATGGGTATTGATTTAGTTTCTAATTATTCACCATTTATCCTTATGTAAATCTATTTATCACACTTATTCAAGTAATTTTATATTTTTAAATTGAATAAATATTATTCATGCCAATATTTCTAATATTCATCATTTGGGCAATTACTCTTGGCCCAATAACTCATGTGAGCTTAACTGTACAACCACGTACTTACTTTACTTAATGGATTTTTAATTATCATTTTATTAGAGAATTTATTCATGGGCCAAGATTGTCCATTGGTCAAAATATCATAATGGGCTATCATCCCATATTATTTAAAGTCTACCCACATGTTTATTTTATTTATAGTCTACTTTGGGTCATAAAATAATGGGTTCTTCGACTTATTCCTTAATTATGCTAATAAGTTGCACAAATTCTTAAAATAAGTTCAAATGATTTTTCTATGCCCAAGCTTCATGATGGGTCATTAGAGAACATTATTTAAAGTATAACTACTATTTTACGAAATTTTTATAGGGGTTTATACGCATGCAATAATGATGCGTATCGTTTTAATTAATTGAATTTATTAATAGATAAATTTTCAATTTATCCATAATTTTTAATTAATGAATTTTCCGGGGTACTACAGTTGACTTCTGTCGGAGTGTCAAATGACAGTGGCAACTCCCTTGGAATGTAGTTGAATGAAATGGTGGGGAGTTCCACCGATCGAGTTGGAAGCAATAATGAGGGGATCGTGCCCGAAGATTGTATAATATTTGATATGGAAAGGGGCACGACCCCTTGGATAATAGATTGTGCCAATGATTTGGCTTTGGCATGTGTGAGCATAATCTGAGAATCTGACCCCTTCACTAGAGTGGAAAGGTTCACAATAACGGTGTGAGGGGTCATGAGATCCTGGAGGGAGAGATTCCCTATGAGCATCGTAAAATGAACCCGGTTGGCAACTGGAATGATTGGCATATTTTTAGAAGGCCTCTTGACAGCCATGATTGGAGGGGAGGACTCCCGCTCAGGAAATGTGCCCGGTATGGAAATAATGACGGCATGCGAGGAATATAATCATGGATTTTGAAAAGCAAGCCCGGTCCCGGGACTTCCTTCTTTTGCTGACTCGGCCGATTGCTCCTTAAAAACTTGCGCCTGCTCCGTTGGACGGTGGTAGATACGGTGGGTGAATGGACGGTTGTATGGCCAGTGGAAGTGTAATGAAAGGATGCATGGCCGGTGGAGGCGTAATGGGTGTAATAGCAAGGGGTTGCTCGGGTTCGGCTGCCAAAGGTGTTGGCGGTGTGGTAGGTGTAATGATTGGTGTAATGGTTGGTGGAGGTTTAATAGTGGAAGGTTAATGGTAATGGATGGCAATGTGGGAGGGGTAGGTAAGTGGCGTACGAACTTGACCTCGGAAGGTTCATCGTCGTAGCGCCAAGTGGTTTCCTGGAGAGGTTGGATGTAGGCAATCTCGGCCCGAGCAACAGGCTGTGATGGAGGTGGAGGTTGTTGTGGTGGAGGTACGGGAATCGGCATGGGAGCCGGAGCAGGTGCAACGTAGGGCACATGAGCTTCTTGATTGAAAATAGGGGCATCGTAGGGCCCAGTTGGAGGTTGTTGAGTCCGGGGAGGACGGATCAGTGGACGCCTAGGTGGCGGCATATTATGGTAAATGTGTAGTGTATGCGAAGGGGCATATGAAGTGGATGTTGTATGGTGGTGAGGTGGATGGCGGATGGCGTCCACTGACCCGTTCTGCCTCGGATCCACTTGATTGAATAAGTCTACGATCGGGGAGTCCATTAAATGTGCCTGGATGTAACGTCCCTGCTCGTAGAGCTCCTCCATGGAGGTGATTTGACTCATGACCAGGATGTGCCTGAACCTCGGAGTAGAGTTTGAAATGATTATTTTAACTTGCTCTGACTCCGAGAGCTCACGCTGCAATTGAGCGGCCATTGACCTCCAACGGTCAGCAAATTGTACAAATGCCTCGTTGGCCCCCATCTTCTCGGATGCTAGATCCGTGATAGAGAGATAAGGGCTGACACGATCTTTGTACCTTTGAAGGAATTTTTTATGCAGAGAGCGGAAGTCTCCTGCCTCACTTCGGTCTAAGGAGTAGAACCATTCGAGTGCAGGGCCGTCAAGAGATTTTCTAAATAAATATGCCAACGTGACAGGATCACGTTGCCAACGGGAAGACTCATAAAGGAATTCTTTGATATGAAGGTAGGGATTACCCGTGCCATTGTATAGTCGGTATGTTGGCATCTCCGAAGGATGAATATAAATTTGTGGGAGAGCGGGCATGGCGGCAACAGGGACACCCTTGGAATTTGAAAGCTCATTTATTTGTTTCTCCAAATTATTCACTTTTTGGAGAAGAGCATTTTGGAGTGGAGTGATGGATTGCCGCTGGGCATGTGAGGAAGTACATGGGGGTGGCCTTGAATTGATGGGCCTTCCCAAGGGACGGTCTGTTCGGACCGGAGCACGGGAGTGCAAATGGCCGGGGGGCCGAGGTGAAGAAGAATGTACAGGGGTACATGGCGAAGTCGCCGGAATGTACAAAGGCGGGTGCCTGGGGGACGGAGAAGGAGAAGGAGAGGGAGAAGGAGTCACACCCTCAACCAAAGATTGGATCATATTTAATTGTTGAGGAGTGAGCTGATCCAGTGCATGCATGACAGTTTGCACTGGGGAATCATGGTGGGGGGAAGGCTCTTGCCGGGTTTTGATCGGAGGTAAATGTGAGGGGACATCAGATAAATCAGTGCACGGCGTGCACACATGATCATAGGAAGTAGAAGGTTGTCTCTCACGGTGGTGAAATGGACGGACATGGGACTGGAAAGATGGAGATTGAACATAATCCTCATAGTCCATGTAATTAAAATCAGCATGATAATATGGGTCCATTTTAATCAAGCAAGCAATCAAACAGGTTGAATAATAATGTAAATCAATAAAAGATGGTTCAAACAAGTTATGATGCTTAACGCTTGTTTTTAGGAGTTTGACAATTAGTTAATGGATTGAAAAATATTGTGTCACTCCATATGAGATCCTAGTTGGGTAGAAGATGTATACTTCGGGGTACAACTAAGCTCACCTCTTATCACGCAATAGGATAACTACCCGGGTCAACGGAAGGGTACCGCCAGCTCGGTCCGCCGTGACGTAATCCACGGGGTACGGAGTCTTAATGGGCTCTTGGCAAAGGTTCACTAGTCCAAAGGAACGGAATGCCCAATGGAGAGTTTGCCCTTACCAAGAGAGGTGTGTGGAGCCTAGGATATGAGGGAAGGAGGTCCCCCGACCAATGCAAAATGCCCTGTATGCAGCAGTTTATAGCAAAAATGGCAGAAGGGGCGCGTTCTGTCAGCACTTTGAATCGCGTCCAGTACAGCGGCCGCTATTCAGAATCGCGCCCAGTCACCTGGACGCGGAACTGAGAACCCAGAAGGCTGTCAGTTCCGCGCCTGGTCCCTGTGGACTACTGGCAGAAATGCGTTGGCGTCTACCACCGCGATAGAAAACTAAAACACGTCTGGCTAACCAGCCGCGTTATCAAATACTGAATCGCGTCCTCTGTGTGGGCCGCGATTCGAAGAAGAAAGCAGGAAAAAAAAACAGTAATGAAGTGCGCCGGGTCTAACCGCCGCGACAACAAGGACGCGTCGGCTAAGGCCGCCGCGACAAGGGAATGAAACGCGTCCGGCACAATGGACGCGTTATGAAAGCGTCCTCTATTTTGGCCGCGATTCCCACAGCCACCCCAAAATCAGAAATGAAGCCGGAAATGGCAGAGAAAATGTAAGGAAAATAAATGAAATTAAACACACATCATGCTTATACAATGTAAAGATAAATATAAAAAGGAGTGCCACGTGGGGCATGAAGGAGGGGGGTAATCAAACGGGAAATGCGAAAAGAAGTCCCACCGTGATCGCCAATTTGTAGATACCGTTTCCGGTCCACAAAGAGGGGGGGTGAATGAATAGTGGATATGTGGTGTGTGATGGGGTGGAAAAGCAGAAAAAGACAATAAAAAAAAAGATCGTGATCGCCAGGTGCACGTGGGCACCGAATGGAGACGCACGGCGAAGGGGTGCGGGGTGGAAGAGTGATCGCGAGCGTACCTTTTTGGCGGGGAGATTGTGCGGGGGATGATGTGGGCCCTTTCTTCCTCTACGAACACGGCCGACCGCGTAGAGGGCGTTTCCTCGTTGATTACCCTTGCAAAAAAGACATATAAAAGTAAAGAAAGGGGATTAGCCACGTGTAGTATCAAATCTTAAAAAATAAAGAATAAATGAAATAAAGACATGGAGGTGTACTTATCGGATGGTGGCTTTTAAACCCCTAAAATGTAGGTGTGTGTGTGTATGCATGCATGTGTGTGTGTGTTAAAAAAAAAGAGAAGAATATAACGGGGCCACGTGGGGGCCGGAGGAGATGAAATAAAAGGTGAAAGAGAGAAAGGGGAAGGGGGGGTGCTTCCCCAAATGTGAGTGGCACGGTGTCGATGCCGGTTGGACGGACGGAGGAAGACGAGGAAGATGTCGCTCCCGCCTTGCTCCGGAGTGCGTGGACGACGAGGAGGAAGGCGACACCGTGCTCCGAGGAACGAGGATGGCGTGACGGCGTTGAATGAAGGATG
Organism: Colocasia esculenta; assembly: GCA_014218235.1. Taxonomy (NCBI): domain Eukaryota; kingdom Viridiplantae; phylum Streptophyta; class Magnoliopsida; order Alismatales; family Araceae; genus Colocasia; species Colocasia esculenta. The sequence goes on from CM024756.1 coordinate 8,634,716, forward strand.
GTCGGACGTCGAGGCGGGAGTTCGGCAGGGCTTCGCCGCTTCTAGAATCCCCCTCTCAAACAATACCCTCGGGGGTCTATTTATAGGCACTGGCGGTTTTGAAACGCGTCCAATCAGGAAGCCGCGATTAAGAAGTGAAAAGCGTCCGGGCGGCAGGCCGCAATTTAGAAGTCAAATGGATGGGACATGCGCACAGGGAATCGTTGCCTGTCAAATCTCTGAATCGCGTCGGGGCAGGAGGTCGCGACTTGAATCGCGTCGGGTGTGGGCGCCGCGATAAGAAATTGAATCGCGGCTGGGCTGCAGGCCGCGACTCAGAAGGTCAACTTGGATGGGACATGCGCATGATTACCGTCATGTCTCTGAATCGCATCCTCTTAAGGAGCCGCGATAATAATCTTTCTCGCGTCCGCCTTATCGACCGCGATTTTAAACGCGGCCGCCATGGCCGACGCGATTTCTTTAGGGCAATTTCCGAGGCAATCGGCTCAGTAATGCGTAGGGATTTCGGATTTGACCTTTCTGAATCGCGTCTGGGCAGCAGGACGCAATTACAAGATTTCTGATGATTTGTCGGCATAGGCTCTCAAGTGCGGCGACTGTCGGGGGCATAGCCTTTTTGACTTTAAACCGCGTCTGGGTGGCAGGATGCAATTCTATTAAAAGTGCTCATAAACGCATCCGCTATGTGGGATGCCTCCATAAAGCATGTGTACTAGTACCCGTTTCAAAGGTTTTCTGGCAGTAGCGTCTCCCTCGATTACACGAATCACTGGAAGGGCAACCACAAAGAGTCAGCCTGTCACGGCGATCGGAAGTTGTGTTCAACTCAGCGCGAGAACTGTTCCCCAAGTTGTAGATATGGCTGCAGAAACTTTGCCGATATAGTCACCCCTTTTGGTTTATTCCCACCCCTTCAACGAAAGAACTGAGCATAACTTTCTGCCCGGATATCGGAATCGCTTATGTGACCACAATTCGGAATCGTCACTCTAAGATGGTTGACAGGGCGCTAGTTTCACAGAATTACATTCCTGGGCCGAAATTCCACCGCGGAGCATGTGTACTAGTACAACGATTATCATACCCTTGGGTTGGACGAGGATATTTGTTTGTCTGGCAATCAGAACCGCCCGCGAGGCCCCATTCACAATCGGCACTTCGACCCGGTCGGCATAAGGTCGCATTCGGAGATTTCTAGTCCAGCGCCCAATTTCCTCTCCGGAGCATGGTCGCGGTCTGCTGATGCGATCGCATACAGACATCCCTTCGCTCAAACGGGCATAACTTTCTGCTCGGTTATCGGAATCGCTTATAAAACCCTAATTCAGAATCGGCACTTAGAGGCACCCGTCGCCCTCTTATTGCCACAGGCGATAAGATGTCATTTCCGGTCGAAAAACCTTTCTTTCGCACTCCAAAATTGTGTTTTCGGTCGAAAAACCTTTCTTTCGCACTCCTCAATCTTCCCATTTCCAATGTTTTCTGGCAGTAGTCCCTTGATTACGCGAATCACTGGCGGGGCAATCACACGGAGTCAGCCTGTCACAGCGGTCGGAAGTTGTGTTCAACTCGGGGCGAGAACTCCTCCCTAGGTCGTAGATATGGGTGCACAAACTTCGCCGATATAGTCACCCCTTCCGGTTTATTCCCACCCATTCAGCGAAAGAACTGGGCATAACTTTTAACCCGGGTATCGGAATCGCTTATGTGACCACAATTCGGAATCGGCACTCGAGATGGTCGACAGGGATCTAGTTTTACGGAATTCCATTTTGGGACAAAAATTTCGCCGTGGAGCGTGTGTACTAGTACACCGATTATCTTACACCTTGGGTAGGACACTGATATTTGTCGCCCAACGATCGGACCCGTCAGCGAGGCCCCAATTCGTAATCGGCACTTCGACCCGATCGGCACAAAGTCGCATTCGGATATTTCCGGTCTGGCGCCCAAATTCCTTTCCGGGAGCGTGGTCGCGGGCTGCTGATGCGATCGCATACGACACCCCTATGCTCCAACGATCATAGCTTTCCGCTCGGTTATCGGAATCGCTTATAAGACGCCAATTCGGAATCGGTACTAAGAGGCGCCCGTCGCCGCCTTATTGCATTAGGTGATAATACATCATTTAGCGGTCGAAAAACCTTTGTTTCGCACTCTAAAATTACGATTCTAACCGACGATCTTCCTATTTCCAAGATTTTCTGGCAGTAGCGTGTCCCTCGATTACGTGAATCACTAGCAGGGCAACCACACAGAGTCAGCATGTCACGGAGATTGGAAGTTGTGTTAAACTCGGCACGAGAACTATTCCCCAGGTTGTAGATATGGCTGCACAAACTTTGCCGATATAGTCATCCCTTCCGGTTTATTCCCACTGCTTTAGTGAAAGAACTGAGCATAACTTTCTACCCGGGTATCGGAATCGCTTATTTGACCACAATCGGAATCGGCACTCCGAGACGATCGACAAGGCGCTAGTTATGCAGAATTCCGTTTTGGGGCCGAAATTCCACCACGGAGCGTGTGTACTAGTACACCGATAGTCATACCCCTTAGGTTGGACGCGGATATTTGTTCGCCCGGCGATCAGAACCACCCGCGAGGCTCCAATTCAGAATCGACACTTTGACTCGGTCAGCACAATGTCACATTCGGAGATTTCCGATCCAGCACCCAAATTCCTCTCGGGAGCGTGGTCGCGGGCCGCCGATGCGATTGCATATGGACGCCCCTTCGCTTAAACGGGCATAACTTTCTGCTCGGTTATCGGAATCACTTATAAGACCCCAATTTGGAATCGGCACTCAGAGGCACCCGTCGCCCTATTATTGCCTCAAGCGATAAGACGTCATTTCACGGTCAAAAAACCTTTATTTCGCACTTCCAAATTGTGATTCCACTCGACGATCTTCATGTTTCCAAGGTTTTCTGGCAGTGGCATCTCCCTCGATTTCGCGAATCACTGCCGGGGCAACCAAACGAAGTCAGCCTGTCACGGCGGTCAGAAAATGTGTTCAACTCGGCACGAGAACTCCTCCCCAGGTCGTAGATATGGGTGCACAAACTTCTCCGATATTGTCACCCCTTTCGGTTTATTCCCACCCCTTCAGCGAAAGAACTGGGCATAACTTTTTGCCCGGGCATCGGAATCGCTTATGTGACCACAATTCGGAATCGGCACTCTAAGACGGTCGACAGGGCACTAGTTTCGCGGAATTCTATTCTGGGACCAAAATTCCACCGCGGAGCGTGTGTACTAGTACACCGAATGTCGTACCCCTTGGGTTGGACGCAAATATTTGTTCGCTCGGCGATCAGAACCGCCCGCGAGGCCCCAAATCAGAATCGATAGTTCGACTCGGACGTCACAAGGTCGCATTCAGAGATTTCCAGTCCGGCACCCATATTCCTCTCCGGGAGCGTGGTCGCGGGCTGCCAATGCGATCGCATATGGACACCCCTTCGCTCAAACGGACATAACTTTCCTCTCGGTTATCGGAATCGCTTATAAGACCCCAATTCGGAATCAGTACTAAGCGGCGCCCGTCGCCCCCTTACTGCACTAGGCGATAATATGTCATTTCGCGGTCGAAAAATATTTGTTTCGCACTCTAAAATTGCGATTCTAGCCGACGATCTTTCCGTTTCCAAGATTTTCTGGCAGTAGCGTGTCCCTCGATTACGTGAATCACTGGCAGGGCAACCACACAGAGTCAGCCTGTCACGGAGATCGGAAGTTGTATGAAACTCGGTGTGAGAACTGTTCCCCAGGTTGTAGATATGGCCGCACATACTTTTCCGATATAGTCACCCCTTCCGGTTTATTCCCACCGCTTCAGTGAAAGAACTGAACATAACTTTCTACCCGGTTATCGGAATCGCTTATTTGACCACAATTCAGAATCGGCACTCCGAGGCGATCAACAAGGCGCTAGTTACGCAGAATTCCGTTCTGGGGCCGAAATTTCGCCGCAGAGCGTGTGTACTAGTACATCGATAGTCATACCCCTTAGGTTGGATGCGGAAATTTGTTCGCCTGGCGATCAAAACAGCCAGCGAGGCCCCAGTTCGGAATCGACACTTCGACCCAGTCGGCACAATGTCGCATTCGGATATTTCCGGTCCAGCACCCAAATTCCTCTCCAGGAGCGTGGTTATAAGACCCCAATTTGGAATCGGCACTCAGTGGCACCCGTCGCCTTATTATTCCCTCAAGCGATAAGATGTCGTTTCACGGTCGAAAAACCTTTATTTTGCACTTCTAAATTGTGACTCCACTCGATGATCTTTTTTTTTCCAAGGTTTTCTGGCAGTGTTGTCTTCCTCGTTTATGTGAATCACTGGCGGGGCAACCATACGGAGTCAGCCTGGCCCGACGGTCAGAAGTTGTGTTCAACTCGGTGCCAGAACTCCTCCCAACTTCTCCGATATAGTCACCCCTTCCAGTTTATTCCCACCCCTTCAACGAAAGAACTGGGCATAACTTTTCATCCGGGCATCGGAATCGCTTATGTGACCACAATTCCGAATCGGCACTCTAAGACGGTCGGCAGGGAGCTAGTTTCGCGGAATTCCATTTTGGGACCGAAATTCTGCCGCGGAGCTTGTGTACTAGTACACCGATTGTCGTAGCCCTTGGGTTGGACGCAGATATTTGTTTGCTCAGCGATCAGAACTGCCCGCAAGGCCCCAAATCGAAATCGGCAGTTCGACCTGGTTGTCACAAGGTCGCATTCAGAGATTTCCAGTCCGACACCCATATTCCTCTCCGGAAGCGTGGTCGCGGGCTTCCAATGCCATCGCATACGGACACCCCTCGCTCAAACGGGCATAACTTTCCTCTCGGTTATCGGAATCGCATATAAGACCCCAATTCGGAATCGGCACTCAGAGGCGCCCGTCGCCCCCTTATTGCGTTAGGCGATAATACGTCATTTTGAGGTCGAAAAACCTTTGTTTCGCACTCCAAAATTACGATTCTAGCTGACGATCTTCTAATTTCCAAGGTTTTTGGCAGTACCGTGTCCCTCGATTACGTGAATCACTGGCAATGCAACCACACAGAGTCAGCCTATCACGGCGATCGGAAGTTGTGTTAAACTCAGTGCGAGAACTGTTCCCCAGGTTGTAGATATGGCTGTACAAACTTTGCCGATATACTCACCCCTTCCGATTTATTCACACCGCTTCAGTGAAAGAACTGAGCATAACTTTCTGCCCGGTTATCAGAATCGCTTATTTGACCACAATTCGGAATCGGCACTCCGAGGCGATCGACAAGTCGCTAGTTACGCAGAATTCCATTTCGGGGCCAAAATTCCGCCGCAGAGCGTGGTACTAGTACACCGATAGTCGTACCCCTTAGGTTGGACGCGAATATTTGTTCGCCCGGCGATCAGAACCGCCTGCGAGGCTCCAATTCGGAATCGACACTTCGACCCGGTCGGCGCAATGTCGCATTCGAAGAATTCCGATCCAGCACCCAAATTCCTCTCCAGAAGCATGGTCGCGGGCTGCCGATGCGATCGCACATGGACACCCCTTCGCTCAAACGAACATAACTTTCCGCTCGGTTATCTGAATCGCTTATAAGACCCCAATTTGGAATCGGCACTCAGAGGCACCCGTCGCCCTATTATTGCCTCAAGCGATAAGATGTCATTTCACGGTCGAAAAACCTTTATTTCGCACTTCCAAATTGCGATTCCACTCGACGATCTTTTTGTTTCCAAGGTTTTCTAGTAGTGTCGTCATCCTCGTTTACGCGAATCACTGGCGAGGCAACCACACGGAGTCAGCCTATCACGGCGGTCAGAAGTTGTGTTCAACTTGGCGCGAGAACTCCTCCCCAGGTCGTAGATATGGGTGCACAAACTTCGCCGATATAGTCACCCCTTCCAGTTTATTTCCACCCCTTCAGCGAAAGAACTGGGCATAACTTTTCGCCCGGCATCGGAATCGCTTATGTGACCACAATCGGAATCGGCACTCTAAGACGGTCGGCAAGGCGCTAGTTTCGCGGAATTCCATTCTGGGACCGAAATTCCGCCGCGAAGCGTGTGTACTAATACACCGATTGTCGTGCCCCTTGGGTTGGACGCGGATATTGTTCGCTCGGCGATCAGAACTGCCCGCGAGGCCCCAAATCGAAATCGGCAGTTCGACTCGGTCGTCACAAGGTCGCATTCGGAGATTTCCAGTCCGGCAGCCATATTCCTCTCCGGGAGCGTGGTCGCGGGCTGCCAATGCCATCGCATACGGACACCCCTTCGCTCAAACGGGCATAACTTTCCTCTTGGTTATCGGAATCGCATATAAGACCCCAATTCGGAATCGGCACTCAGAGGCTCCTGTCGCCCCCTTATTGCCTTAGGAGATAATACGTCATTTCAAGGTCGAAAAACCTTTGTTTCGCACTCAAAATGCGATTCTAGCCGACGATCTTCCCATTTCCAAGGTTTTCTGGCAGTAGCGTGTCCCTCGATTACGTGAATCACTGGCAGGGCAACCACACAGAGTCAGCCTGTCATGGTGATCGAAAGTTATGTAAACTCAGCGCGAGAACTGTTCCCCAGGTTGTAGATATGGCTGCATAAACTTTGTCGATATAGTCACCCCTTCTGGTTTATTCCCACCGCTTTAGTGTAAAAAACTGAGCATAACTTTTGCCCGGATATCGGAATCGCTTATTTGACCACATTCAGAATCGGCACTCTGAGACGATCGACAAGGCGCTAGTTACGCAGAATTCCGTTCTGGGGCAGAAATTCCACCGCATAGCGTGCGTACTAGTACACCGATAGTCGTACTCCTTAGGTTGGACGCGGATATTTGTTCGCCCGGCAATCCGAATCGCCGCGAGGCCCTAATTTGAAATCAGCACTTCGACCCGGTCGACACACGGTCGCATTCGGAGATTTCTGGTCTGGTGCCCAAATTCCTCTCCAGAAGCGTGGTCACGGTCTGCCGATGCGATCGTATACGGACATCCCTTCGCTCAAACGGGCATAACTTTCCGCTCGGTTATCGAAATCGCTTATAAGACCCCATTCAGAATCGGCACTCAGAGGCGCCTGTCGCCCCCTTATTGCCTCAGGTGATAGGACATCATTTCAGGGTCAAAAAATATCGTTTCGCACTCCAAATTTGCGATTTGAGCCGACGATCTTGCCGTTTCCACGGTTTTCTGGTAGTAGCATCTCCCTCGATTACGCGAATCACTGGCGAGGCAACCACACGAAGTCGGCCTGTCACGGTGATCGGATGTTGTGTTTAACTCGGTGCGAGAAACCTCCCCAGGTCGTAGATATGGGTGCACAAACATTGCCGATATAGTCATGGAGGCCTGCCGCGATAGGAACAGAGGCCCGAGAACAAAGTAAGTCACAAACACAGACTCAAACTGACTACCTAACAGACGATAAAAGCACAAAATCACTAAATTAATATAGCGTGGATCAGGAAGCACCCAGGAATCGATTCATGAATGGAAGCATTAACAAACAGAGCATACCTGTTGACGCGACGCTCACCCACGACGCGACCAGGTCGTGTCCTTTCGACGCCGCGACCGTCTCCGAAAACTTACAATGAAATGAAAGGAAAAATCCGAAGCCTAGCAGGATTCTAGCATCCAAAAACACGAACATACATGGAGAGAAGCATGAATAGGCAAATGAATACACAAAAGCAGGATAAGGCAGATAGGAGAAGAAAACCCTGACCTGCTATCGCGTCCTCGTCGGGCGACGTGATACTATCGCGTCAGCGCAATACACCGCGACATGAACCGAGAGACAGAAACGCAAGAAACAAAGGAACAAAGACTAACAAGGCTCTAAAAAAAGGACAACTAAGTAAGGAGGTAGGGCAAACAAGCAACTCAAACCACGAGGGTAGCACTGAAGGTCCCACCGTGATCGCCAAAAGGTGTAATCACGGGGATTGTACCCCCCTCAACACAAACATGTACTAAGACTAGTAGTATAAGAAGTAGGAATGTGATCGCCACCTAGTAAGTTGCCTAACGAGTAGAAAGTGACACGGGCTAACTAACTAGGAAATGGGAAGAGAAAGGAAGCGGACCTGGTGTCGCGGCAGTCTTACCGGCCGCGATGATGCTGGTAATGCGTCGCTACCGCCTGACGCGTCTCTTGTCGCGTCATCCTCCACTGTCGCATTCTCTGTGTGCGGGAGATGTCGTGTGTGGACCTTCTTCCGTCCTCCAGCCGGCTGGAGAACAAGAGCTCCTCGTGGAAAAGCTTGGGTGCCTGCCAAAACAAAGAAGAAACAAGAAAAGCCCTATTAGAACATGTAAGTGTAGTATTTATTCTAAAAATGAAAGAAAAGTGAGATCATGGTGGGAACGCACTTGGGGGTGGTTTTAAACCCCTTGGGTGTGTGGAAATCGTGGGAATGTGGTGATGTGATCTAAGTAGGAATACACAAAAATGCATGTAGAAATGAAGGGGGGAGAGAGAGGAGAGAGATGAGCCCCATTAGGGCGACTCCCTGGCGTGGATGCAGTCCCAATGAGTGCGCGAAAGCTTCAGGAGGTAGCAGGAGTCCCCTCTTCACGTCCCATGCTCCATAAATGGTGAAATGAGGGTGTTTTGGTGGAGGGGAATGTGAAGGAAATGATGGAAATAAGTGGTGCGGGACTAAGTATTGGTCAGAGGAGATTTCGGCAGCCCTTCGGGGTAAAAATGAGGCTCTCCTCGTCCATGAGGAAAAGGCCTTGGTTTTATAGATTTTTGAGAGAGAAAATCCCATAATAATTAAAACGGTGATAAATATCAGCAAAATCGCATGGGAGAGTCCTTGGGGTCCTCAAGAGAGTCCTTAGGGCCGAAATCTCGCCCAAGGGGTTGAGATATTCCCTAGGGATAAAGATAAACCCATGGGAGGATAAATAGGAGGTGGTTGCAGAGGCCTGCATGCGCAGCTGTTGTCGCGGCGTATCGTAGGGCCGCTACCTGGGACGCGACGGGGCGGAGCGTCGCGAAAGTATGCCCACGTGCTAGGCTGTCGCGGCGGCTTGAATCGACACGACATCGAGATGCGGCGCTACGATGTCGCGACTATGAAATTGAAATTTATGTGAATTATCAGCCAACCACATGAAAGGATAAGAGTTATTAATGGCCAAGGACTCTCTCGATTGATAATGGGCGGATTCAAGGTAATTAATTGTTAGTGGGCTCAAATCAAGGCTGATTGTGAGACCCCGAATTTTTATTCCCTTTATATATATCTGTATGTATATGAATGGTGTTGGGTGTTCGGTTGTTGTGTGCTTAGCATGCGTAGTTCATTGTGCCTACTATAAGTTTTATCCTTCTTTTGAGCATAAGCATGTGCGAATATCTATATATATGTATACATAGGTGTATATGATAATTAATGTAGAAGTGAACAATTAGCTAATTAGAGGTGTATTATAATACCAAGAATCTCTGACTTAGGATACTTGAATAATACTATGCGTGTGCTATCTAAATATTGAAGAATATCCTATACCACTATTTCATAGAATTTTGTATGGGAGTGTATGAAGTACATATGTGTATGTACGTATGTATGTTACCTTGTGCGTGTGACAATTGTATACCTAATTCTACATGCATAACACCTTGGTGTATTTGTGTATGCATGTGTATGATTAGTTGTAAGCGTTGCTCATTTGCATGGTTTAGCTAATGTGAATATTGTACTTCGTACATTGCATATGCATAAAGAGTTCAAGCATGGTAGGTGTAATTAGTGGTTTATATTGAAATTCTATACTCCTCAAGAATAACTGCATGTATTTTATGATATTTAGGTGAGAATAGTCAATTGGCTAAATTATGCATATAGTACATATTAAGGAATCCTATGCATATAGTACTTAAGCAATGTTAGGTAAAGTTGTGTAAGTTAATCTAATTACGGTGTGCATGTTGTATCCATCTATTCCAAGCATAATGTACATAAGTATGCTACACCCGTGTGTGTATACTATATATATGTCAAATCAAGTGTGTGTGTGCAAGGACTATTTTATCGAATAGATTATTCCTAGCTAACATAATTCATATCACCTCCTAATGATTTGCGAAGCCCTCATAATTCTTGTCATTTACTTTGCCGTGTGTTGAGTCACACTTATGTAAAACATCATGTACGCATAGGTAGATATCTACGTACATCTATCTTAGTGTATTTATGTATGCTTGTGTATGCCTAGGTATGAATGATATTGATTGCCTGGTATGGTAATATACATGACCTTATACATTGTATGTATATATATAGAGTAAGCATAGTTTCTGCATGTTTTAAGTTCTGGCCGAAGGGTCAATCATCGTCATGTGTTATATTAAATATAATAAGGTATGTATTGCATGGTGAGTGGATATTATAGTACATAGCGTATATATAAGCTTGGTATGCGGGCTTGGTGGTTTTCATATAATTAGGGTTCTGGCCGAAGGCACCTTGGCGTCAAGCCCAGGCCGTTGAGCCAGTGTCAGCGTCCAGACATGGACGCCAACACTAACTCCGGCGTCCAGCGATATGGACGTCAATCTCTCTGGCCTGCATGCGCAGCAGAGCTGCAAGCTTCTGAAACAAGGCAAGCCAACCATTGGGGGATGTCCCCAACGGCTCTGAAGGGTGTCCTATCACCCTAGTGAGTGGGAGAGAGACTCCCTTAAGTCTGAACCCGAAATGGCTCTCCCCACTCTTTCCCTTCACCCTTGCAAGAGGAGAAATAGAGAAAGAAAAACCCTAGAGAAAGTCTATGAGAAAAACCCCTTTTAGTACCCACAAATCCGACCCCCTGGAGGTTGATCCGGCCATCTACTGCGACAAGAAGGAAGGGAGCAAAGGGGAAGGCCTCCCCATCATCCCCTTGCTGTGGAGCTCATCCAAGAACCCGAAGAAGGTGATCTTGGAGGCCATCCTGCAACTTCTTGGGACTGCCCAAGGAGGTCTTCACCGAGCCCTAGATCCCTTGGAGGAATTTGTGAAAGGCAAGTGACCTATCTATGGTGTCCCCGTATGAGTCTAGGTGGGTTTTGCTATTTTATGGATTTTTTCTCGAGTCCTAGACCCTCCCATTCACCCAAGTTTCAGAGCTTGGGTCTGTGTTTCTGCACAGACCTGATTCGGCAAGGTCCCTGGACGCCTGTGATGAGCTTGGCGTCCATCGGCCATGCCGCTGACCCTGAGTCAGCGGCCAGAGACCGCCGCCTAGTTCCTCGACAGAACAGTGAGCTGTTCTGTCCTTCCTATGTATTAATTTCGAGATGTTTTTCGTGATGAGGATATATGGTAAACCTTATACTCTAGTATATTGTTGATTGTGATGTATGGATGAATGTGGTGTGGATGGTGAATGTGGGATAATGGTATCTTTTAAACTTGTGAACATGACTTGTAGATAATCTTGCAAATCCTTGTTCATGATTTGAATTAGTATGAATGCCTGGTTTTAGTCTAATCATGAAGATCAGTGGGTCAGCATATGCGTTTGCAAATTGGTAATTTATCCATGCTTGTGTAATTTGCAAATAAATTTGGTTCGGTTAAAATAAAAGCATGCAAGAATGGTTTGTAGGGTTCATCCATAGATGCATGAATTAGGGTAATTTGTATCCTCAATTCCTGCATATATTAGTAGCTTATGTTTAAACAGCAAGTGGCTAAATTACAAGATGTGTTAAACTCCATGTTAACTTAAGTTACCAATAGCACGCTAATTAGGTATTTTATTTTCTGTAAATTATATTTAGCTCAGAAAAATATGAAAATTGAGTGTATGATCATGAACCCGAAAAACAGCATGTGTTAAAATTTCAGGTCATTTGGATCAGTAAATAAGAAGTTATGCATTTTCATGTGAAATGTAATAAATTACGTATGTTATCATAATGTGGATAGTTATTCTTATCCAACCTGATTAGTGTATTTACTGTGTTAAACTCCTGAAATCTGTAGTAGCATGATTAGGTGAAAAATAAAGACACATTGTGCGTGAGAAAACAAAGGAGATATGAGTGTTATATGTAAAATACGTGTTAAAACTCGGTATGAGTAAAGTGTAAAAGTTGTGCCTATGTGACACTGCTACCCTAGAGGCATCGGGAGCCGTATATAGAAAAGTCCCTATAGAAGGCTCCATGTGATATAAGTTTGTCCCAAAGTCATTGGGAAAACCCCGGAGGTGGACAAGTACCACTGGATAGGGTGGAGAGGGCTTCTCCCGGTCTGCGCAGTTACCAAGATTCACCGCTGTATTGCCTAGGTGGTGAGTATGTGTATGAGTTGTGTCATGTGTTGTGTTATGAGTTGTGTTGAGAGCTGTGCTAAGGAACGAGCACGAGCTATGAGATAGTTGTTAGTGTCCTCTACTGGTGGTTAGGACTATGTGTCATGGCAAATTGTTTAAGTAATGAAAATGACTAAAGTGTGAGATATGTGAACATGGAACGTGGTAAGTGCCAAGATGCACGTGGTAAGTGCAATCGACGTGATATGTGATAAGTGAAAGTGGAAGAGAAAATGATGTGGAAATGAGTAAATTGTGTAAGTGTGAACATGTGTACATGTCAAATGTGTAAAAGCGAACAATGTGAACGAGTAAGTGTGCAATCATGTGAAACTGAAAATGCGAGAGTATGTTATTGAAACCCATGTGAGACAAATCTGAAATCATGTGAAATCAGTGAATTTATGTTATTACCATCATGTTATTATGTGCAAAGATGTCTAGGATCCATGTTAGGGATAATTGGGGAAACGGGTACAAGATAGCATGATTGTTTGTTCACATGATATGTTTTAAGCAACGTTGTAGCTCTCATGTGTAGATTTATAGCCATTGAATCATGTGAAATCAGCAACCTAAAGCATGTAGAAATGTCCATGTATTTGTCTAAAAACATGTAAGATCCATGCTAGTTGTGTTCCTTTTATGTGTGCACAATGTTCATGTTAGTAGCTCTCATGTCTTGGTTCTTTAAAGACAAGTTTCATAAGTAAATTGAATAGAGAGCATGTGATAGGTAAATTTTATTCCTACAAAATCTGAAAGCATGATCCATGTATAAACTTGTAAAACTTTCATGATAGTTGAAAACTCGGAAATGACTAGTATGCCATGTTTTGAAAATTGTAAATGTGTATGTAAAACCCCTATGACTTATACGTGTATGTTATGGGTGTGTTGCTTGCTGAGTCTTGGACTCACTTGCTTCGGCGTACAGGTTGACAGGTATCGTGCACTAGAAGGAAGCGTGCGAGGATCATCATATAGAAGACTATTTTGTGGAGCTGTTACCAGTTGTACTTTTCTTTTGCACAAAAGGATTATTGTATGGACAATATTTGGGCATTGTAGTTCTCTTTATTTTGTATTAATGTGGACATTGTCTTTCCATTTCGCTATTAGATTGTGGAATGTGTGTTGGTGACGGGTTAAGAGTTGAGTTGTTTATTTTATTCCGCTGTACTCTATTGCTATCCAGGTACATATCAAACATTGATCAGTGTTGGGTACATGTCCCACGTGACGACGCCCTTTTACCGATGGGGATTGATATAATCGTACCGGTATGAAGAGGGTCGTTACACTGATGATGGGCTCAAGGTGAGTGACAATTAGGGGCCCCACTAAGGTGACAAGAAATATGGTTCGAATTAGCTGGAACGGGTGTCTACACCCACAAGGCCCAAATTTCGGAATCGGCACTTTGACCGGTCGCACGAGGTCGCATTCGGAGGTTCCGGTCCGGCGCCCAAATTCCTCTACGGGAACGTGGTCGCGGGCTGCGGATTCGATCGCATACGGACACCTCTTCGCTCAAACGGGCATAAACTGCTCGGTTATCGGATCGCTTATAAGACCCTAATTCAGAATCGGCACTCAGAGGCGCCCGTCGCCCCCTAATTGCCTTAGGCGATAATACGTCGTTCGCGGTCGAAAAACATTGTTTCGCACTCCAAAATTGCGATTCTAGCCAACGATCTTCCTGTTTCCAAGGTTTTGGTAGTAGCATGTCCCTCGATTACGTGAATCACTGGCAGGGCAACCACACAGAGTCAGCCTGTCACGGACTATCGGAAGTTGGTGTTAAACTCGGCGCGAGTACTGTTCCCAGGTTGTAGATATGGCTGCACAAACTTTGCCGATAAAGCCAACCCTTCCGGTTATTCCCACTGCTTCAGTGAAAGAACTGAGCATAACTTTCTGCCCGGGTATCGGAATCGCTTATTTGACCACAATTCGGAATCGGCACTCCGAGACGATCGACAAGGCGCTAGTTACGCGGAATGCCGTTCCAGGGCAAAAATTCTGCCACGGAGCGTGTGTACTAGTACACCGATAGTCGTACCCCTTAGGTTGGACGCGGATATTTGTTCGCCCGGCGATCAGAACCGCCCGCGAGGCCCCAATTCGGAATCGACACTTCGACCCGGTCGGCACAAGGTCGCATTCGGAGATTTCCGGTCTAGCACTCAAATTCCTCTCGGGGAGCGTGGTTGCGGGATGCCAATGCAATCGCATATGGACACCCCTTCGCTCAAACGGGCATAACTTTCCTTTCGGTTATCAGAATTGCTTATAACTCCCCATTGGAATCGGCACTTAGAGGCACCCGTCGCCCTATTATTGCCTCAAGCGATAAGACATCGTTTCATGGTCGAAAAACCTTCGTTTCGTACTCCCAAATTACGATTCCACTCAAGGATCTTCCCATTTCTAAGGTTTTGGCAGTAGCGTCTCCCTCGATTACGCGAATCACTGGCGTGGCAGCCACACGAAGTCAACCTGTCACAGCGGTCGGAAGTTGTATTCAACTCGGGGCGAGAACTCCTCCCCAGGTCGTAGATATGGGTGCACAAACTTCACCGATATAGCACCCTTCAGTTTCATTCCCACCCCTTCAGCGAAAGAACTGGGCATAACTTTTCGCCGGGTATCGGAATCGCTTATGTGACACATCTCGGAATCGGCACTCTGAGACGGTCGACAAGGCGCTAGTTCGAGAAAAACCGTTCTGGGACCGAAATTCCGCTGTAGAGCGTGTGTACTAGTACACCGATTATCGTACCCATGGGTAGGATGCGGATATTTGTTCGGCCGGCAATAGGAACCGCCCGCGAGGCCCCAATCAGAATCGGCACTTCCCCCCGGTCGTCACAAGGTCACATTTGGAGATTTTCGGTCTGGTTCCCAATTCCTCTCAGGGTGTGGTCGCGGGCTCCGATGCGATCACATACGGACACCCCTTCGCTCAAATGGGCATAACTTTCTGCTCGATTATCGGAATCACTTATAAGACCCCAATTCGGAATCAGCACTCAGAGGCTCCCGACACCCCTTATTGCCTTAGGCGATAATACATCGTTTCACGGTTGAAAAATCTTCATTTCGCACTCCAAAATTGTGATTCCAACCAACGATCTTCCCGTTTCCAAGTTTTCTAGCAGTAGAGTGTCCCTCGATTACGCGAATCACTAGCAGGGAAACCATACGGAGTCAGCCTGTCACGGTGATCGAAAGTTGTGTTAAACTCAACGTCAGAACTGTTTCCCTAGGTTGTAGATATGGCTGCACAAACTTTGTCGATATAGTCACCCCTTCCAGTTTATTCCCACCCCTTCAGTGAAAGAACTGAGCATAACTTTCTGCCCGGGTATCAGAATCGCTTATGTGACCAGAATTCAGAATCGGCACTCCGAGGCGATCGACAGGGCGCTAGCTTCGCGAAATTGCATTCCGGGGCCGAAATTTCGCCGCGGAGAGTGTGCACTAGTACACCGATTGTCGTACACCTTGGGTTAGACGCGGATATTTGTTCGCCCGGCGATCAGAAACGCCCACGAGGCCCCTATTCGGAATCGACACATCGACCCGGTCGGCACAAGGTCGAATTCGAAGATGTTCGGTGCGGCACCAAATTCCTCTCCTGGAGCGTGGTCGCGGGCTGCCGATGCGATCGTATACGAACATCCTTCGCTCAAACGGGCATAACTTTCTGCTCGGTTATCGGAATTACTTATAAGACCACAATTCAGAATCGCACTCTGAGGCACCCGCGTTCTATTATAGCCTCAGGCGATTAAGACTCATCACAGTCGAAAAAAACCTTAATTCACACTCTAAAATTGTGATTCCAGTCGACGATCTTCCGTTTCTATGGTTTTCTGGCAGTAGCGTCTCCCTCGATTACACGAATCACTGGCAGGGCAACCACACGGAGTCAGCCTGTCATGGCAATCGGAAGTTGTGTTAAACTCGGCACGAGAACTGTTCCCCAGGTTGTAGATATGGCTGCACAAACTTTGCCGATCTAGTCACCCCTTTCTGTTTATTCCGACACCTTTAGCGAAAGAACTGACATAACTTTCTGCCTAGGTATCGGAATCGCTTATGTGACCACAATTCGGAATCGACACTCTGAGACGGTTGACAGGGTGCTAGTTTCGCGGAATTCCGTTTAGGGGCCAAAATTCCACCGCGGAGCGTGTGTACTAGTACACTGATTGTCATACCCCTTGGGTTGGACGTGGATATTTGTTCGCCCGATGATCAGAACCGCCCGCGAGGCCCCAATTCGGAATCGGCACTTCGACCCGGTCGGCCCAACGTCGCATTCGGAGATTTCCGCTCTGGCACCCAAATTCCTCTCCGGGAGCGTGGTCGCGGCTGTCGATGCGATCGTATACGAAACCCTTCTTTCAAACGGGCATAACTTTCCGCTCGGTATTAGAATCACTTATAAGACCCCAATTTGGAATCGGAACTCAGAGGCGCCCGTCGTCCCCTGTTGCCTCAGTTACGTGAATCACTGCGTGGCAACCACACGGAGTCGGCCTGTCACGGTGATCGGAAGTTGTGTTCAACTAGTCGTGAGAACTCCTCCCCAGGTCGTAGATATGGGTGCACAAACATCGCCGATATAGTCACCCGTTCCTGTTTATTCCCACCCCTTCAGCGAAAGAACTGGGCATAACTTTCCGCCTGGGTATCAAAATCGCTTATGTGACCACAATTCAGAATCGGCACTCTAAGACGGTTGACAGGTCGCTAGTTTTACGAAATTTCATTGCAGGGCCGAACTTCCGCAGCGGAGCGTGGTTACTAGTACACTGATTATCGTACCCTTAGTAGGATGCAGATATTGTTCGCCCGGCAATCGAAACCGCCCGGGTTGCCCCAATTCAGAATCAGCACTTCGACCAAGTCGGCACAAGGTCGCATTCGGAGATTTCTGGTCCGGTGCCTAAATTCCTCTCTGTGAGCGTGGTCGCAGGCTGCCAATGCGATCGCCTACGGACACCCCTTCGCTCAAACGGGCATAACTTTCCGCTCAGTCATCGGAATCGCTTATAAGACCCGAATTCAGAATCGGCACTCAGAGGTGCCCATCGCCCCCTTATTGCCTCAGGCGGTAATATGTCATTTCAGGGTCGAACAACCTTCATTTCGCACTCTAAAATTGCGATTCCTACTGACCATCTTCCAGTTTCCAAGGTTTTTTGGCAGTAGCGTCTCCCTTGATTATGCGAATAACTGGTGGGGCAACTACACGGAGTCAGCCTGTCACGGCGATTGGAAGTTGTGTTCAACTTGGTGCGAGAACTCCTTCCCAGGTCGTAGATATGGGTGCACAACCATCGTCGATATAGTCACCCCTTCCGATTTATTCCCACCCCTTCAGCGAAAGAACTGGGCATAACTTTCCTCCCGGGAATCGAAATTACTTATGTGACCACAATTCAGTATCGACATTAGAAGACGGTCAACAGGGTGCTAGTTTCGTGGAATTCCATTCCGGGGCCGAAATTCTGCCGCGGAGCGTGTGTACTATTACTCCGATTGTCTTACCCCTTGGGTAGTACGCGGATATTTCTTCGCCCGATGATCGGAACCGCTCGCGAGGTCCCAATTTGGAATCGGCACTTCGACCCGTCGGCACAAGCTCACATTCTTAGATTTTCGGTCCGGCGCCCAAATTCCTCTCTGGGAGCGTGGTCGCGGGCTGCCGATGCGATCACATACGGACACCCATTCGCTCAAATGGGCATAACATTCCTCATAGTTATCGGAATCGCTTAGAAGACCCCAATTCGGAATTGGCACTCAGAGACGCATGTTGCCCCTTATGCCTCTGGCGATAAAACGGCATTTCAGGGTCTAAAAACATTCATTTCGCACTCTAAAATTATGATTCCAGTTGACGATCTTCCCGTTTCCAAGGATTTCTGGCAATAGCGTCTCCCTCGATTACGCGAATCACTGGCGGGGCAACCACACGAAGTCAGCCTGGAGCGGCGATCGGAAGTTGTGTTCAACTCGGTGCGAGAACTCCTCCCCAGGTCATAGATATGGGTGCACAAACATCGCCGATATAGTCACCCCTTCTGGTTTATTCCCGCCCCTTCAGCGAAATAACTGGGCATAACTTTCCGCCTGGATATCGGAATCGCTTATGTGGCCACAATTCGAAATCGGCACTCTGAGACGGTCGACAGGGCACTAGTTTCATGGAATTCCATTCCGAGGCTAAAATTCCGCCACGGAGCGTGTGTACGAGTACACTGATTGTCATAACCCTTGGGTAGGATGTGGATTTTTTTTCGCTCGGCGATCGGAACCGCCTGCGAGGCCCTACTTCGGAATCGACACTGTGACTCGGTCGACACAAGGTCGCATTCAGAGATTTCCGGTCCGGCGCCCAAATTCCTCTCCGGGAGTGTGGTCGCGGGCTGCCTATGCGATCGCATACGGACACCCCTTCGCTCAAACGAGCATAACTTTCCGCTCGCTTATCAGAATTGCTTATAAGACCCAAATTCAGAATCGGCTCTCAGAGGCACTTGTCGCCTTATTATTGCCTCAGGCGATAAGACATCGTTACGGGGTCAAAAACCCTTCATTTTGCACTCTAAAATTGTGATTCTAGTTGACAATCTCCCCGTTTACAAGGTTTTCTCACAGTAGCGTCTCCGTCAATTACGCGAATCGCTGGCGGGGCAACCACACGTAGTCGACCTGTCACGGCGATCGGAAGTTGTGTTCTACTCAGCGCGAGAACTCCTCCCCAGGTCGTAGATATGGGTGCACAAACATCGCCGATATAGTCACCCCTTCCGGTTTATTCCCACCCCTTTAGCGAAAGAACTGGGCATA
The DNA here is from genome assembly GCA_014218235.1 of Colocasia esculenta. Lineage (NCBI taxonomy): Eukaryota > Viridiplantae > Streptophyta > Magnoliopsida > Alismatales > Araceae > Colocasia > Colocasia esculenta. The sequence goes on from CM024756.1 coordinate 8,653,905, forward strand.
ATTTTCCGCCCGGGTATCAGAATCGCTTTTGTGACCACAATTCGGAATCGACACTATGAGACGCTCGACAGGGTGCTAGTTTCGTAGAATTCCGATCCGGGCCGAAATTCGACCGCGGAGCATGTGTACTAGTACACCGATTGTCGTACCCCTTGGGTAGGATGCAGATATTTGGGCAGATGTTTGCGTTGTGGAAGTAAACAACATCGAGTCATCGATTGTCCAATAAAGAAGAACCAAACTTCACGCCAAAAATGGTTACAAGCCCTTGTGGTATAAGTCATGCCAATGAAGGTAGACAAGGTACTATCACTAAACCCTTAGTTTAAAGTTCATATTATTTTCTCGATAGCAAAGTCCTAAGTGGGGGAGATAATGGAATGAAATATTCATGATAAATTGGTAGTCGTATCATATCATATGAATTTGGGAACCAATTTTTTTTAAGTGGGGGAGGATGTTGTACCCGAATAATTTATTAATTTAAAAATAAGATAAATTGAGATATTATCAATTAATAAATTCAAACTAGATAAAAGAGGTATGCATCATTATCGCATACGTAAAAACCTACATAAAATGACGTAAAAAATAATAGTTATGCTTTAAATATATTTTCTAATGATCCATCAAGAAGTTTGGGCATAGAAAAATCATTTGGACTTGGTTAAGAATTTATGCGACTTATTGTCGTAATTAAGGAATAAGTCGAAAAACCTATTATTATATAAGCCAATGTGGATTATAAATTAAATAAATATATGGGTAGACTTTAAATAATATAGGTTGATAGCCCATTATGATAAATGGACCAATGGACAAATTTTGTCATGAATATATTCCTTAATAGAAAGGATAATTAAAACCCATTAAATAAATTAAGTATATGGGTTGTACAATTCAGCCCACATAAGTTATTAGGCCAAAAGAAGAGCCCAATGATGAAAGCTAGAAATATGAGATAAATATTATTAACTTGAAATAAAATAAGAAGTTTGTAAATAAATATGATAAATTAGAATAAAGAGAGAATAAATAGAATAAACTGGAATTTAATTCAAAACTCATTAAGTAAAAATAGTAGATGGGTTTTTCTTATAGTCCTAGCATTAATAGTTGGGCCCAAATGTGAAGAGCCCATCATGAGATGGAAGTTAATTAAGTAAAATTCGTATTAAATATAGTAATAATTAGAAAAAGGGTTAAGATAAATAATAAATGACCTATATATATCCCTAAAAAGAGTCCTAGACTTACCCTAACCTATTACCCACGAAATTAGATCTCTCCCCAAGCCAATTAGGAGATAAATACTAGAATAGGGGGAGATAAATGTGGAAATTCGGAGTTAATTAATAAATTAATTAAATAAGGGTATGATAAATATTAAAAAGGGTTATAAATGTCCTAAAAAGAGTCCTAATCCTATCCTAACCTTTTGCCCACGAATTTAGACTTCTCCCCAAGCCTATTAGTTGATAAAGGCAAGAAATAGGGGGATAATATAGAAATTAAGAGTTTAAAGGGAAAGAGGAGTTTTAAGAAAGAATGACTCTATAGCAACCCAATACAACCCAATTTCGGCCTTGGCAACCTAGAACTACTATTGGAGCTTTGGAGGACGAGGTGAGGAGCTGAGGACGAAGAGCAAGAAGAAGAAGGAGGCTTGGAGCAAGAAGAACTTGGAAATTTTGTCACCCCAAACCTAGGATCCTTACAGCGCTAAAAGGTAGGCAATCTCTCAAGCACGAACTAATTAAATTTTACCCTAGGGAGATCATGATCCCCTCTTGCAAAGCCCCATGATTGCCCTATTTTTCGTTGCTCCATGAAGAGTATTAAATGTTCTAAGTTCTATCTATACCATGCACCTGAACCTTCATAATATTTTCAATCCATGCATGTACTTATTCCCATACCGTGCAAAAATTCTCATAAATATATAACCTATTAGCTTTCAAACGCCCCTATTTCCCTAATTTTCATCATGTATTCGTTGCTAATTAAATCATTCTTCCATGACTGTGCATGTTTAGGTCACCGAAATGTAACCTGTTAAAGCATGCACAAACCTTGTCAGTTAGCTAATTACTCATGTATGTTGATGATCTATGTGTCTACTTTCGTTTAAAACTAGTTTCATGATTTTTAGATCACTGTGCGATTTTATATAGATTTTTGAAGTGCCCTGTAGCATGATTGGGAGGGAAGAACCGAACTCCAAAAAGGGAAAAACCCCTTTTTTGGGTCGGGCCGCACCTCTGAAGTCGCGACGGCCCGGCCCATCGCAACCTCAGAGGGTCGCGGTCAGCTAGACCGTCGCGATTTGAACACGACGGCCCGTGCCGTCGCGATCTCTCCCCAAACCGGCCAGGCCGGTCGGTTCGGCTGTCGCGCCCGGGACCCCCGTCACGACCTGAAAGCGTCGGTTAGGCCCGTCGCGACATGGTTGCCTGATGTGCCTGCCACCGTCGCGACATGAGTCGCGACGGGCCCCCGTCGCGTTCTCAGAATTTCTGCCAGAACCCAAAATTATATATATGCCCCTATCATTTATGTCATTTAACCTTGTTTAAGCTAAATCATGCAATGTTAAGAATAGTGTTGACCTGAATATTATTATTTGTCAATATTAAATAATCCTCATAATTAATAGCCATGTGCATAATTTATCTTACTCTCTGATTTCTTTACACTTGCACACACTTAACATTATGTTTGCCATTTGACCCTATTAAATTACGCAATAAATATCTGGTAATAAATGAAATTAATTACTTAATTTCCCTATTATTTTAAATGACACTTGTCTTCGTTTTACTCGCGCGTTTTATACATCGTTACTGTTTCCCTCGGCCTTCGAGCACTCGAGGCACGACGGACCTTAGTTTTCTGCACACTCTCTTGGCATGGACCACCTCTCCATTGAGAAGACTCCTGACTGGACCAGGGACACCTTGTCAAGGCCTCCGTAAGTCTTCTTGGCTTTGGCGCATGTCCTTACCTTAAAACCTGTTACACCCTTAGGGATCATTATGATCCAAACGGCCTTAGTGAGTTCTCTCTTACCTTGTGATCATGCCGGACCATCTAGCCTGTGCTCACGGCATGGCTAATAGGCGGATGTGATTTCTACCAGACTGCCGGTACCCGACCTGGTGTCGTGCAACTGTTACTATCGTGTCTTAACGACGTTTTATGATTGTACCCCTATCTCATCTACTTTCTCGTTACTCTAATCTGTTCACTTTCACTCTGTACTCTCATCTATTACGTCTATTACTCTCACCTCTTCTTGGTACTCTATTTGGCCATACAAATTGATTGTCTAAAATAACAAAAATAGTGCTATATGCCAAAGCATAAGGCCGGTCTTGTCCTGGGGAGAGCACCCGAAGAGTGCCATTTCCTCGTGAGGGTAACGTGATCAGAATGTGTACGACATGCATCCAGCGCCATTTAATACAATCACAATTTAATCTATGACAATCAATCAATCGTTTTACTATATCTCTGGGTTGACATGATGCTCGACCAGGGAAGTGCTATTGCACCTTTGTGCAGACATTACATATTTCCACTATATGGCCAATCCTCTATCATGCTAGTTTTGCAATTATTCTTTGAATGTGCTATCATTCTCTTGCTATCGTGTGCTATCTTTCTCTTGACTATACTTGATAGTTCTCTCTAGTGATCCTGCCTTATAAGACATTAATCACTTAAAGCATGCCTGTTTACATGAGATATTAAGTCCTACTGAGCGTTATCGCTCACTGCGCTATTGTTATATGTGTTTCAGGTAAGTCTGATGATGACGCACACCAACGGGAATGGACTGGAGTGATGAGCGACCAGGAGTCATAGCGATGGAATGTCCTTAGTACCTTAGAGTTTAGTTAGTTATTTGCTTAATTATCTCTTCCAATGTAATGATGTTATTGAGCCCTATGTTTTGGCACAGAATTAGTGGTTGTAATAGTTAGGTGATTTATCAATAATAAGGACTTTATTGCAATTGTTGTTCAAGATACTCTGATATCTGCGACTGTATGCGCAATTTACATTACCATACACGTTGTTCATGCCTCCCTGATTTATTCCACTGCTAAATTAGCGGGGCATGACAAGGTGTTAGTTTCGTGGAATCCAGTTCCGAGGCCGAAATTCCGCAACGGAGCGTGTGTACTAGTACACCGATTGTCGTACCCCTTGGGTAGGACGTAGATGTGTGTTCGCCTGGCGATCAGAACCGCCCGCGAAGGCCCAATTCGGAATCAGCACTTCGACCCGGTCGGCACAAGGTCGCATTCAGAGATTTCCGGTACGGCGCCCAAATTCCTCTCGGGGAGCGTGGTCGCGGGCTGCCGATGCGATCGCATACGGATACCCGTCGCTCAAACGGGCAAACCTTCAGCTCGGTTATTGGAATCGCTCATAAGACCCCAATTCGGAATCGGCACTCAGAGGCGCCCGTCTCCCCCCTATTTCCTCAGGCGATAAGATGTCGTTTCACGGTCAAAAAACCTTCATTTCGCACTCTAAAATTGTGATCCCAGTCGACGATCTTCCCATTTCCAAGTTTTCTGGCAGTAGCATCTCCCTAGATTACGCGAATCACTAGCGGGGCAACCACACGGAGTCAGTCTGCCACGGCAGTCAGAAGTTGTGTTCAACTCGGCGCGAGAACTCCTCCCCAGGTCGTAGATATGGGTACACAAACTTCACCGATATAGTCACCCCTTCCAGTTTATTCCCACCGCTTCAGCGAAAGAACTGGGCATAAGTTTTCGCCCCACGTATCGGAATCGCTTTATGTGACCACAATTCGGAATTGACACTCTAAGACGGTCGACTGGGGGCTAGTTTCGTGAAATTCCATTTTGGAACCGAATTCTATAGCGGAGCATGTGTACTAGTACACCGATTGTCGTACCCCTTGGGTAGGACGTGGATATTAGTCGCCCGACGATCAAAACTGCCTGCGAGGCCCCAATTCAGAATCGACACTTCGACCCGTTCAGCACAAGGTCGCATCGAAGATTTCCGGTCCGGCGCCCCAATTCCTCTCCAAGAGCGTGGTCGCAGGCTGCTGATGCGATCGCATATGGACACCCCTTCGCTCAAAAGGGCATAACTTTTCGCTCGATTATCAGAATCGCTTATAAGCCCCAAATCGAAATCGGCACTCAGAGGCACCAGTCGCCCCCTTATTTCCTCAGGTGATAATACGTCATTTCGTAGTCGAACAACCTTTGTTTCGCACTCCAAAATTGCGATTCCAGCCGACGATCTTCCTATTTCCAAGATTTTCTTACAGTAGCATCTCCCTCGATTACACGAATCACTGGCAGGGCAACCACACTGTAATGTCGCGTGCTTTTTGGATCCATACGGATCGTGTGTGTTGTGGTTGTGGCGGCCGTTGTGAGGCCAATGTGAGTTGGTTGTGTGGAATGTACGGTGTAGATGTGTGGTTTGAGCAGGTAAAGAGCAGGATCGGTCCTGAAATGAAACAGGACCTGCTGCTGTTCAGTTGGAGTTGGCGGCCAGGGGTGGTCGTTGACTTTTGGCGTCCATGTTAGTGGACGTTGACTGTATGAACTTGGCGGCAATAGATGTGGACGCAGAGGGTGGCGGTTGCTGTTGGCGGCATGGGGGTTGACGCCAACCTGAGAATGATGCAGGTTATAGGCTCACCCGAGGGCAGTTCTCTCAGCTCACTCTCATTCCCTCTTGCCCCAGCTTGCTGCCCCCATGTCTCTGAAGCTTCTAACAGGTTCCGAGGAGTGGTTGGACGATCGTAGAACGCGTGGCATTGCCGAATTGCGCGAGGAAACGTCGCGGCGTGGTGCAATTCCCGTGGGAGCTCGCGGAGGGCTCGGCGTGAACCGGGAGATTGCGGGAGGTTCTAGCGTGTTCTGAGGTAGGGGACAACCCATTTAACTCCGTAGAAACATAAAACACATCATAACCACCTGACCCGCATGATAATGTATGTTTGGATAAGTTGCATCATATGGGGAGAATGGGTGGTTTGAGTAGTTTAATGTACGAAGCATGTTGTAATGGGTTGCATTGGGTACTGGCATGCTGAAGAACTACATTTGCATGTTTTTCCGTAGTTAGAATGGTTAGAAAGCCCGTAGAGCCAGATTAGGGTTTCTGCAGGGTTTATGGCCGGAGAACTTGGCGTCAACATCGTTTGTCGCCAAGCTCCTCAGCCAGGATGTTAACGGCTAGGTCCTTTGCCGTTGACTAGTGTAAGCGGCAGTCGATGTTGTCGCTTACAGGTTATGAACAGAAATGACTGAATAATGGTATTTACCGAAAATGCATGTGTGTTGACGCATGAAGTGCACTGAGTGCACTTGGCTTTCGTGTTAGCATACAAGGTATGCAATTAGTTACTTACTTGAGTGTGCGCGTTGTCTACGCGAGTCAGTTGGTTCAGTGTAGTGGGACCGTGGTTACTGTGGTTTACGTGAGGGTTCACGTGGTCTGTGTGTGACGTGCACGTGGTTTTGTGTACGTGGCTAGTAGTACGACGCCTACCGTGGTTACCTCTTCAGTGGGTGCCCCAGGTTCTTTGTGAGCCAGGCTGTTTAGCTCGGGGCTTTGTCCCGGTACTTGTGTTGTACCGTCGAGGTCTGTGTTGTCTGAACTGGACACCCTCCTCTATGTTTGAGTTGTACGTCCGCTGAGGGAAAGACGACAGTGGGACAGTGACACTTGTGTTTGTTTCTAGTCACTTGTAGCGCGCTCGTAGTTGGGGGTACGGACACCAGTATCGACACTGGTCCCCAGCTAGTCCTTTTCCAGTGCCTCACTCTAGCGAGCCCAGGCCAGGGTCTCTGGAGTGCCAGCCATGGGCCTGTGACCGTGTGGTCTGCAGGTGGTGGTGTTTAGTGGTCTCCACAGTTGCTTGACCTTTTCACGTGGAGCGGCAGCTGGACCTTTCGTCCGTGGCTGCGAGACTGAGAGGTAGACCTGTGTTAGTTTGTCCGAGTCAGTTTCTGGTGTCGCGAACCAGTTCACGTGGCTCGTGTTGGCTGTCTCTACTTTAGCTTGTACACTGTTGGGTTTGCCGTTTAATTATTAAAGTTGTTTTACATAGTCGGCAGACGGTGAGTACTTACAGCTTTACTTACTTGCTTAGCTGTTCTATAATTGTTGGTATTGTTTACTGCTTTCGTACCTGTGGTTTTTGTTTTGCTCGGTGTTGGGGGAGTTCCCTACTGAGCCAGTGACTAGAGAGGCTCACCCCTACCCCCACAGGTGAGAGCGAGGAAGACGTTTCACGACCGTCGTCTAGCTCCGAGCCGCGCCGTAGCGGTGCAGGGTCTGTAGCTCCAGCAGTGTAGTTCCAGCTGTGTAGTACTTCAACAGTGTAGTTTAGATAGTTGTTTACTTTCTTTAGTTGTACCTCGGGGTATGCCCCAGGCTCTTGTACTTCTTTTTAGTTTTGTGGAAATTTGGCTATGTAACTTGTGCATTATATATATAAAATGGTGTGTTCCTTTGTGTTTACACGGACTGTGGTTTGGTTTCCTTGCGAGGCTTCGGCCCGTTCGCGGGAGCGGACTCGGATCAAGTACGTTATCGGTTTAACGGGCTTGGCCGAGGCGTTCCGTCACAGTTGGTATCAGAGCAAGGTCCGTGTTAATATAAGGGAACTAGAAAGATACATAGCCTTATTTCGGTCTTTATACACTGCTGGTAGGGACCCTGGTTTTTGATAATTGGTTGTTTTGATTTTGGTTGGTGTTTTGTATATGTAGAATTTCTAGAATGGCTGATGATAGAAGAGATTGGGGTGGTGGAGGAGATGATCGGAGGAAAGCACCCAGCGTATGATAGAAAGGATCTGGGAAAGCCTCACGGATATTCGGGCAAGAATGGATCAGCAGGCGCCAGTACCACCAGTTGCAGTGCCACCTGGGGATGGAGAGGCTGTACCTATTGCTCCAGTCCCGCCGAGAGTGGAGGTACCTTTTGCAGACCTGTGCCACCACCACCTCCAGTGTTGATAGCAGAGGAACCAGTGATGCAAGTGGAGAAATTTCTGAGATTGCAGCCACCTACTATTCAGGGGGCCGAATCCAGATACAGCTGAGCATTGGGTTCATGAAATTGAAAGATTTTGCGACTATGAGGTGTCCGGCAGCAGATAGAGTGGTGTTAGCTGCTTAGTTGAGGGTTTTGCCTTGGAATGGTGGCGACTGAAGATGCAGACCACTTTCGCAGGTAGGACAGAGGAAGCCATCACTTGGTCGGAATTCTTGATGTATTTAATGATACATTCTTTCTGGTCCAAGTGCAGCAAGTAAAAAGAGAGCAATTCCGAACTCTCAGCAAGGTAACTCTTCAGTCTTAGAGTATCAGATGAGATTTATGGCACTTAGCCGTTATGCGCCATATGTGTTTCAGATAATAACATGATGGTTGAGTATTTTATCAGAGGTTTGAGAGTAGAATTGCAGGATGCGATAGTACTCTCATGTGCAAGACAGTGGAAGAGGAGCGCCAGAGGGCAGCTACTTTGGAGAGGTCTATCCGGACTCGTCAGGCAGGTGAATCAGGTTCAGGTAGTTTCCGGCTAACGCAGCAGTCAGTAGGTGCAAGCAGGGGTAAAGCACCAGCGGGACCTTCTACATCAGGCTTTGGTAAATGGGGTCAGAAATTAAAGCAAGCACTTAAAGGCAAAGGAAGAGGATGGGAGGTCGTCAGCAGTTGCAGCAGGCCGAGGTAGGCCTGAGGTGGAGGAGTCGCAGCAGAGCACTGCCAGGCAGCCTATTATTTCCAGGGTATAGAAGTTATAATTGTAATCAGCGGGGCATTTGATCCGCAATTGTCCCTATGCGAGAGAGTATGGTTATGGCAGAGGTGTGCAGCAGCAGCAGCCTCAGCAGTTCCAGCAGCCACAGCAGGTCGTGGCAGAGGAACACCGCAGCAGCGAGGAAGAGGCCAGGGTATGCTATCACCCGAGCCCAGGCAGATGCGTCAATATGATAGAAGGTACTTTACCTCTTTATGAATATTCAGCAAGAGTCTTATTTGATTCGGGTGCCTCTCATTCTTTCATTTCCGAAGAATTTCTGGATTGTATAGCTCATCCTCTAGAAAGAAAGTCTTGTGAGTTAGTAGTGGAGGTTCCTTCAGGTGAGTTCTTGCTCACTTAGAGCTATGTAGATGAAGCTCCTGTTATGATTGAAGGGAACTGGATGCCGGGTCGGTTGTATGCCCTACAGTTATCTGATTATGATATTATTTTGGGTATGGATTGGCTGGAGACATATGGAGCCATGTTAGATTGCAGAAAGAAAAGGATCAGATTTTGTCATCCCAATGGTGTAGTGTTTGAATATCAAGGTATGCCTTTTTATACCTCCAAGTTTCTAATTTCTGCAATTAAGCTAGAAAGTGATAAATGATGGGTGTGTGGCCTATTTAGCCTAAGTAAGTCTGGTAGAAGCAGTCAGTCAATGGAAGCAGTTCCCGTGGTTAGGGAATTTGCTGAGGTTTTCCTGAGGATTTGCCCGGTTAGCTCCACATAGAGAGGGGGACTTTACCATTGAGTGCTGCCAGGTACCATGCCGATTTCTAAAGCTCCATATCGGATGGCACCAGCAGAACTTAAAGAATTGAAAAAGCAATTAAGAATTGTTGCAGAAAGGTTTATTAGACCGAGTCATTCCCCGTGGGGGCGCCGGTTTTATTTGTGAAAAAGAAAGATGAAGTTTTCGGATGTGCATTGATTATAGGAAATTGAATGATGTGACCATCAAGATAAGTACCCGTTGCCGAGAATAGATGATTTATTTGATCAGTTGCAATCAGCAAAGGTGTTTTCTAAGATTGATTTGAGGTCCGGGCCATCAGTTGAGAATTAAAGAGGAGGATATAGATAAAAACAGCCTTTAGAACCAGATATGGTCACTATGGTTTGTGGTTATGCCTTTGGGTTGACAAATGCATGGTTTGCTGGTGCGCCGATTCGGGGCGAATCGGATTCGCCCTGATGCGATCCGATCGCCCAAAATCGGGGCGAATCGAACCGATTCGCACAGGATTATTATATATATATTATGTGTGTGTGTGTATATTACCCTAGAGGAACACAGTTTCTTCTTCATACTTATTTACCCAATATCATTTAAGTAAATGTTCATTTACTTAAGATATTACCTGTAAATAAGGAAGTACCCCCATTTGAATCCAATAAAAAATATCAAAAAAATCATATCTCTTACCAATAAAAAGTCAACTCTCCATCGAAGAGAAAAATCGTGATTTCAGTGATTTTAGCGAAATGCTAACTTTTAATCTCTAATAATTTGGCCTATCTAAAAATTTGATAATTCAAATAAACCATATGGAACACTAAAAATCTAAAGTCCGGTAAAAAAAGTCAAACGTGCATGTGACTTCTCTAAGGGAGCCGCTCTCCTACTGACAACACTTAGTCTGATTGAGACTCTCAAGATTTGGTCAAACTTAATATTATCACCCAAACTCATGAGAATTCACTTTCTAGTTCTTTTCCTTAGAAGAGTGAATTCTCATGAGTTTGGGTGATGATAGTTTAAGTTTGACCAAATCTTGAGAGGTCTCAAGCAGACTAAGTGTGTCAGTAGGAGAGCGGCTCCCTTGGAGAAGTCACATGCACGTTTGACTTTTTTTAACGGACTTTGGATTTTTAGTGTTCCATATTTAGTTTATTTGAATTATCAAATTTTTAGATAGGCCAAATTATTAGAGTTAAAAAGTTAGCATTGCGCTAAAATCACCGAAATCGCGATTTCTTCTTCGATGGGAGAGTTGACTTTTTATTGGAAGAGATATGATTTTTTTTTGATATTTTTATTGATTCAAATGGGGGGTACTTCCTTATTTACATGTAATTCTTAGTAAATGTTAGTAACATTTACTTAAATGAATTTCAAGTAAATAAGTATGAAGAAGAAGGGGGAAGAAGGGTATGTGTTTATGTCTCCATGCGAATCGGATCGGATCCACCGAATCATGGATCGGATCTCCCTGATCCGATTCGATCCGGGCGAATCGGACCGATTCGCCCGCCTTGCAAAACCCTGGACTAATGCTCCTGCAGGTTTTATGGATCTGATGAATAGAATTTTTCATCCATATTTAGATCAATTCATGTGGTCTTTATGCTGATTCTGATTTATTCAGCATCTGAAGGAGGAGCATGCAGCTCATTTAAGGTTTACCCTGCAGTTGTTAAGAAATAACCAACTGTTTGCTAAATTCAGTAAGTGTGAATTTTGGTTGAAGGAAATTCGTTTTTGGGGTCAGTTATCTCAGCTAAAGGAATAGCAGTGGACCCGAGTAAAGTGAAGCTGTGTCTAGGTGGGAGTGCCTAGGACAATAACTGAGATTAGAAGTTTTCTGGGGTTGGCAGGTTATTATAGGCGGCTTTATTCAAGATTTTTCTAAGATTGCAGCACCTTGACTAGATGACTAGAAAGGGTGTGCCTTTTGTGTGGTCCGGTGAATATCAGAAAAGTTTTATGGAATTAAAGAAAAGACTCACATCAGCACCTATATTGACATTACCGGCTGGGAGTGGTGGTTTTGTGTTCTATACTGATGCTTCAAGGAGAGGACTTGGTGCAGTACTTATGCAGATGGTAAAGTGATAGCCTATATCCAGCATGAAGCCAGCAGAAGAAAATTACCCCACCCATGATTAGAATTGACAGTTGTGTTTGCTTTAAAAATGTGGAGGCATTATCTGTATGGCGAGAGATTTGAGATTTTTACAGATCATAAAAGCTTGAAGTATATCTTCTCGCAGAAAAATTTGAACCTTCGCCAGCGCAGATGGATTGAGTATTTGAAGGATTATGATTTCAGTTTGGCTTACCATCCGGGTAAGGCCAATGTTGTAGTTGATGCCTTAAGCAGAAAGGCATATATGAATTTGATGATGATTAAAGAATGGAAGTTTATGAAGAAGTAGCAGAGAATTCCTTGTATGTGCCCAGCAGTCAGCGACGGGCATTCTAGCTGCTAGTGCTGTAGAGCCATCTTTATATTGGCAGATTATTGAAGCTCAGAGAACAGATGCAGGTTAGCCGAGATGTGAAAATGGAAGGAGTTTCTATTGATGATAATTGTGTGGTCAGGCTTAGAGGCAGGTTGTTTGTTCCTGCAGAAAGGGAAGTGAAGCAGCGAGTATTGGAAGAGGCTCATAAATCTAGGTACACTATTCTCGGGTAGTACTAAAATGTACCATGATTTAGAAGGCATTTTTGGTGGCCTCATATGAAGAAAGAAATAGCAGAATTTGAAGCAAGGTGTGCTATCTGTCAACAGATTAAAGCAGAGCATCAAAAGCCTGGAGGTCTATTGCAACCGTTGCCTATTCCACAGTGGAAATGGGATGATATGCAATGGACTTTGTGCAGGTTACCAAGGTCGAGTTCCGGGCATAAGGAATATGGGTGTTTGTTGACAGATTGACTAAAGTATGCAGATTAGTGGCAGTAAGTATGTCTGGACAATGGACAGGTTAGCAATATTTATGTTGAAAGAATTGTTCCACTGCATGGTATTCCGAAGACTATTGTATCAGATAGAGATCCAAGATTTACTTCTGTTTTTGGAGAAGTCTGCAGAAAGTGATTGGTACTGAATTGAGGTATAGCTCCGCTTATCATCCCCAGACAGATGGTCAGACAGAGAGGACTATTCAGACAATTGAAGATATGTTGCGGGCATATTGTTTAGTTTGGGGAGGTAGTGGGAGCATCATTTGGGAATGATTGAGTTTGCCTACAATAATAGTTATCATACCAGTCTTGGGATGGCACCGTATGAAGCTTATATGGAAGGCCATGTAGAACCCCATTAAACTGGCATGAGATAGGAGAAAGGCAATTAGTGGGTCCTGAATTGATTCAGCAAACCACTGAAGTAGTGAAGCTTATTAAGGAAAAATTACAGGCAGCCCAAAGTAGGCAGAAAAGTTATGCAGATGTGCGGAGGAGACCACTTCAGTTTGAGGTGGGAGATTTTGTTTTTCTGAGAGTTTCCCCGAGTAAAGGCATTATGAGGTTTGGCAAGTCTGGAAAATTAAGTCCGAGATATGTGGGACCCTTTCAAGTGTTAGAAAAGGATTGGGGAAGCAGCTTATGGCTGGATTTGCCAGCTGATTTTTGCAGATGTGCATGATATTTTCCATGTCTCCATGTGAGAAAGTGTATTGAAGATCCAGCTCAAATAATTAGATACCAAGGTGGTGACCTGAAGCCGGACATGACTATGCCAGAATATCCGGTGCAGATCACAGATCGAAAGATGAAGAAGCTGAGAAATAAGAAATTGAGCTAGTTAAATGAGATGGGAAAATAGATTAGGTGGTGAGGATACCTGGGAGTTAGCCGCGGAAATGGCTAAAGGGTATCCCTACCTGTTTGAGTAAGCTTGTGATTTCTTTTTTAGATGATAGTACTTGTAAAAGTGTTTATGTATGAGTTGTTTAACTTTGAATTATGTTATGAATTTCGAGGTCGAATTTTCTTTTTTAGATGATAGATGTAACGTCGCGTGCTTTTCGGATCCATGCGGATCGTGTGTATTGTGGTTGTGGCGGCCGTTGTGAGGCCAATGTGAGTTGGTTGTGTGGAATGCATGGTGTGGATGTGTGGTTTGAGCAGGTGAAGAGCAGGGTTGGTCCTGAAATGAAACAGGACCTGCTGCTGTTCAGTTGAAGTTGGCGGCCAAGGGTGGTCGTTGACTGTGGCGTCCAGCTTAGTGGAGTTTACTGCATGAACTTGGCGGCAGTAGATGTGGACGCAGAGGGTGGCGGTTGCTGTTGGCGGCATGGGGGTTGACGCCAACCTGAGAATTCTGCAGGTTATAGGCTCACCCGAGGGCAGTTCTCTCAGCTCTCACTCATTCCCTCTTGCCCCAGCTTGCTGCCCCGAGTCTCTGAAGCTTCCAACAGGTTCCGAGTAGTGGTTGGACGGCGTAGAACGCGCGGCGTCGGAATACGTGAGGAAACGTCGCGGCGTGGTGCAATTCGCGTGGGAGCTCGCGGAGTGTTCGGCGTGAATCGAGGGATTCTGGGAAGTTTTAGCGTGTTCGAAGGTAGGGACGAACCTGGTAGCTCCGTAGAAACATTAAAACATATCATAACCACTTGAACCAGCATGATAATGTATGTTCGGATAAAGTTGCACCATATGGGGATAACGGGTGTTTTGATAGTTTAAATGTATGGAGATGTTGTAGTGGGTTATATTGGGTTTCTGCATGTTAAAAGAGTAGTTTCTATATGATTTTCTATAGTTAAATGGTTGGAAAGCCCGCAGAGCCGATTAGGGTTTCTGCAGGGTTTATGGCCGGAGAACTTGGCGTCAAGATCGCTTGTCGCCAAGCTCCTCAGCTAGGATGTAGACGGCCAGGTCCCTTGCCGTTTACTTCTTGTAAGCGGCGGTCGATGTTGCCGCCTACTGGTTATGAACTGAAATGACTGAATTATGATATTTACCGATAATGCATGTGTGTTGACACATGAAGTGCACTGAGTGCACTTGGTTTTCGTGTTTAGCATACAAGGTATGCAGTTAGTTGCTTACTTCAGTGACTGCGCATTGTTTACGCGAGTCAGTTGGGTCACGTGTGGTGGACCATGGTTACTTGTGGTTTACGTGAGGTTTCACGTGGTTTGTGTGTGACGTGCACGTGGTTTTGTGTACGTGGCTAGTAGTACGACGCCTACCGTGGTTACCTCTCCAGTTGGGTGCCCCAGGTTCTTTGTGAGCCAGGCTGTTAGGTCGGGGCTTGTCCCGGTACTTGTGTTGTACTGTCGAGGTCTGTGTCGTCTGACCTGGACACCCTCACTCTTGTGTTAGAGTTGTACGTCCGGCTGAGGGAAAGACGACAGTGGGACAGTGACACTTGTGTTTGTTTTTAGTCACTTGTAGCGCGCTCGTAGTTGGGGGTACGGACACCAGTAGTCGCACTGGTCCCAGCTAGTCCTTTTCCAGTGCCTCACTCTAGCGAGCCTAGGCCAGGGTCTCTGGAGGTGTCAGGCATGGGCCTGTGACCGTGTGGTCTGTAGGTGGTGGTGTTTAGTGGTCTCCACAGTTGCTTGACCTTTTTACGTGGAGCGGCAGCTGGACCTTTCGTCCGTGGCTGCGAGACTGAGAGGTAGACCTGTGTTAGTTTGTCCGAGTCAGTTTCTGGTGTCGCGAACCAGATCACGTGGCTCGTGTTGGCTGTCTCTACTTTAGCTTGTACACCTGTACTGGTTTGCCGTTTAATTATTACTGTTGTTTCTCGTAGTCGGTAGACGGTGAGTACTTTTACAGCTTTATTTACCTGCTTAGCTGTTATATAAATGTTGGTGCTATTTACTATTCGTACTGTGTGTTGGTTTGCTCAGTTTTGGGGAGTCCCTACTGAGCCAGTGACTAGAGAGGCTCACCCTACCCCCACAGGTGAGAGCGAGGAGGACGTTTCTCGTCCGACGTCCAGCTCCGAGCCGCGCCGTAGCGTGCAGGGTCAGTAGCTCCAGCGGTGTAGTTCCAGCAGTGTAGCTTTGTAGGTTGTTTACTTTCTTCAGTTGTACCTCGGGGTATGCCCCAGATCTTGTACTTCTTTTAGTTTTGTGAAAATTTGCTATGTAACTTGTGAATTATATATATAAAGTGGTGTGTTTCCTTTGTGTTTACACGGACTGTGGTTTGGTATCCCTTGCGAGGCTTGCGCCCGTTCGCAGGAGGCGGACTCGGATCAAGTACGTTATCGGTTTAAGGGCTTGGCCGAGGCGTTCCGTCACATCTGAGCTACAAATCCTGACACAAAGATGACTCTAACTCAGTCATCGCACACGCCGCATCCTCCAACATCTTCCAATCCTGCTGGAGTGACGACCTCTTCCTACTAAGGGCATTGGCTACGACATTCGCCCTTCTAAGATGATACTGAAGGTCGAAGTCATAGTCCTTCAAGAACTCAATCCATCTTCTCTGCCTCAGGTTTATTCCTTTTGGGGAAAAGATACTTTAGCTCTTGTGGTCAGTGAACATCTCAAAGCTGACACCATAGAGATAGTGCATCCAGATCTTCAGTGCATGAACCACTGCCGCAAGATCCAAATCATGAGTCGGATAGTTACGCTCATGCTCCTTCAATTGGCGAGAAGCATATGCTACTACCCTTCCTTGTTGCATCAATACACAGCCAAGGCCAATCCGAGATGCATCCGTATAGATGGCAAAACCCTCTACACCACTCGGCAAAACCAAAACTAGAGCTGAAGTGACCTTAGCCTTCAATAATTGAAAGCTACTCTCACACTCCTCGGACCATACAAACTTCTCACCCTTCCTGGTTAGCTCAGTTAATGGGGCAGCGATGGATGAGAATCCCTCAATAAATCGTCGATAATAACCTGCCAAACCAAGGAAACTCCGAATCTCCAATGGGGTCCTGAAATCTCCCAATCTAATACAGCCGGACCTTTGCTGGATCAACTGCTACACCAGCACGGAGATAAAATGCCTGGGGAAATGAACCTCGCGCAACCAAAATCGCACTTGCTGAATTTTGCATACAGCTTGTGCTCTGTAAGGACTTCCAATACTACCCTCAAATGCTGACGGTGGTGGCCTCATCTGGAGAATAGACCAACACACATCAATAAAAACTACAACAAATCTATCTAAATAAGGCATAAACACCCTGTTCATGAGATCCATGAACGCTGTAGGGGCGTTGGTTAGACCAAACAGAAGAACCAAAAACTCATAATGTCCATAACGGGTTCTAAAGGCCATCTTGGACACATCCTTACTCCTAATCCTCAACTGATGATAGCCAGACCGCATATCAATCTTAGAAAAGACTGATGCATTCTGTAGCTGGTCAAACAAGTCATTAATACGAGGTAAGAGATACATGTTCTTTATAGTCACCTGGTTGAGCTTCCTATAATCAATGCAAACCTGAGTGAACCGTCTTTTTCTTTACGAATAAGACAGGTGCGCCCAAGGAGAAACACTAGGGTGAATAAATCCCTTATCCAACACTCTTGCAATGCTTCCTTAGCTCAGCTAATTCCGCAAGTGCTATCCGATAAGGAGCCTTTGAGATAGGAGAGGTGCCTAGAAGCAACTCTAAGGTATACTCTATCTCTCTAACCGGAGGCAATCCAGACAAATCATTAGGAAATATGTCTGGAAACTCTCGCACTACATCAATCTCCTCAAGAGTCGGTGACTCATTAGCCTTTGGTACTAAAACCACGCTCGCAAGAAAAGTGTCACAACCCTTGCCTACCATTCTCATTGCCTTCATGGCAGAGATGACAAACTTTCCCGCAAGGTTCCTTGGCAATAGATGTGAAAACTCATCCTCACCAGGAATACAGAAAACAATCTTCTTCCCACGACAATCCACTAATGCATAGTGCTCCTCTAGCCAATCCAGACAAGGATTGCATCATAGTCCTTCATCTTTAGCAAGAAGAAACACCCTTTAGGACTCTATCCTCAATGCACACCGGTAAGGACGGAATACACTTCCTAGTCGATACCATACCCGCAGGTGTGTGCACGATAAGGGACCTCTAACTCCTCAGACTCTAATCCTGACTCTAAGGCTAACTGCCTAGCAAATCGCTCGGAAATGAACGAGTGGTGGCACCCGTATCAATAAACCCGAGCATGCACACTAAGAACAAAACCGTACCTTCGGTAACATGATCCGCCTACTCGTCATCCTCATGTGCTAACGCAAACACTCGAGCTTGGGCTCGAGGCCTTCCTGGTCGTCCTGTAGCTGGCGCTGTGCTGCTGCGCTGCTGGAGCGGTGCTAGTCACTAGACTCCCTGCTGAAGTCTAAGGCAGTCTCTGATCTGATGCTCGCTGCTCTCGCACTTGAGGCACTTCCCCGCCATCTTCCAACACTCCGTACCACCGTGTGCCCTTCCGCAATGAGGACACTCCTTCTTGCCACTAGGGGAACGCTGAGAAGGTACCTGATGACTGCTGGTTGCCACTGGGTGCTGTAGTGACTGGTATGCCGCCTTCTTCCTATCCTGCCGCTGGAAAGGAGATGTAGGCCTCTTCTGCGAAGCCTTCTTCTCCTCAAGGTATTGCTCCATCTCACCTTCCTACCGACATGCCACGCTGAGAGCCTCCTCGATGGTACAATGGTCAAACGGCACCAACCTCGTCCTCAGTGATGGCTTCAAGCCCATCACAAACTTCTTTGCCTTCCTGCGCTCATCAGTAACGATATGAGGTACATACTTTGATAACTCAGCAAACCTGGCCTCGTACTGAAGTACGGTCATGGAGCCCTGAGTCAAAAAAGGAACTCCTACTCCATCTTGTCCTGGATGTGCTCGAGGACGAACTTGGCCCGAAAGAGCCTCACGAACTCGTCCCAAGCCACCTCAACAGCACCGTCCTCGAAACCGGGTATGAAGCAATGAGGACCACCACACATCGGCTCTCTCCTGCATTAAAGCACCCATAAGGACCAATCCAGATAATCTAGACTTAAGAAATAAATGCATAAGCAATTAACACATACCTATAGCATATAGGTGGCCAAAGTGACCCTGTCATCCTCAGCACACCTAATCGCTCGAAAGATCTTCTCGATCTCCCTCAACCAGCTCTCTGCTAACAACGGGTCGCTCTCCCCTTAAAAGAGGGTGGAGCCATCCTCTTGAACCTTTCCATGATGGAAGGTCCACCATGGTCATGTGCCTGGGGAACTGGCGGCCTGCTACACAAACATATAAACAACACATATACAATAAACAATATAACCAATGCAATTAAGTAAACAGACTACTCTATATTATTCTAACCTAAGCCTGCTAAGACTCCAGCTGAGCCTGGAGTGCTGCCTGAGTATGGGCCTGCGTCTGCATGGCCTATACTAGACCCTGCATAAACACTCCATAGTCCACTGGTGGCAGTGGAGGAAGCACAGGACCCTGAGGTGTTGGGGCCTGCTGCTCATCCCTCTCCTCTCTCCTCTGCTCACCATCATGAGCAGGAACACCACGCCTACCACGTGAAGCCATAGCCTGCAAGACAGTTTAACCACGTTTAGGAACTAAGTTATCTAATTCCTAACCATTTTCTTAACTATGTGGAAAATATATAGAGACTTAGTATATAATGAAGACGATGGTATAGATATATTTATGAAAATCTCAACCCTCGCTCTGATACCAATCTCTGTAACGACCCTCCATATACCGGTACGGTACACCAACCCACGTCGGTATAATGAGTATCGCTACAGTGGGACATTGACCCAACAAATACATTAAGATGAGATGTACACAATATAAACATAGAATAGCGGAATTAAAAGAACTCAATGTAAACTTTTATTCCATCATCCACATTCTATCCACAGTCCATATAGTACAAGAAATAAACTAAAATTCACATAATTGAAATTCTAATCAAATTACATTGTCCACATTTGAATACATAACATTATTGACTACATACTTATGAAAAAGAAAATACAATGCTATATCTCCACAACAATCTCCTACTCTCGCTCTGAGTCACTCCTGGCTATCTCCTCAGAAGAAGTGGAGACACTTGCACCTGTACGCCGAAGCAAGAGTGAGTCTAAAAGACTCAGCAAGTAATCCATACACATTATACATACACACATCATATGCACATTTTACTTTCAAGAAACAATCAAGACATGCAGCATGGTTTGAATAATTCTTAAATTCTATGCATGAAACTTTTACCACATTATGGTACATGATACATGCTTTATGTTTTCTTTTCACCACTAAAATAAAGTCTATCACATGCTCTCTACACATTTCTTTAACATGCTAAATCAATTTAAAACTCATTCCATTCATGATATAATATGTATGCAACTTAAACATGTGATTACACATAATGAAGCAATACTCCTAGCATTGATTCTATGTACATTTTCACACACATAACACAATTATAAATGATTAGCTTGTTGTTTTGACATGGATTTAGCACCATGTAATGGTTTACAATTTCACATGCTATCACATTGCTTCACATATTCACATGTTATTTGCACATTCTACAATTTCACATTTCACTTATACACAATCACATTATTTCCACTTAATTGCCGCGACACATAGTCCGAACCACCTCTAGAAGGACACACACATCACATTCACATACCTATCACTAGGCAAAATAGTGGTAGATCTGTTAACTGCGCAGAACTGGAGAAGCACTCTCCACCCTAACCAGTGGTACTTGTCCACCTCCAGGATTTCATCCTATTTGCCCATAGGATTTCACACACATGAACCTTCCTGTAGGGACTTTACTATGGTACAGTTCCATAGCCCTCTAAGGTAGCAGTGTCACCCATGGCACAAGTTTTATATAAATCTTATTAATCACACATAGTTTGTACACCGTTAACCCAATAATATCCAACTTCACAAACGTGCATATGGTTCAATTTTACCTAGCATGGTACTACTGTTCTTAACAATTAATTAGTTCACATCATGATCCTACGCATGCTGCAATCATAGGATTATTCTCTATTACATTCAATAGGTTTTAACATGGTCATTTCTCATCTATAATCAAAATAGTACTTACTATTGCCCAAACAGTATGCAATTTTTATGACAGGTTAAAGACAGACATTTCATCATATGCTCAAATTTTTAGATTTTTAGAGTTATACACTAATTATAATAATTGGAACATTATCATGTAATTTCTATCAAAATTTCGTCTAACAATGGTTACATGTACACATCAGTCTTAATAGTTCAAATGCCTGAAAACAGTCATCACTTAGTTCTATAAAAATTATCAGGCTCAATCTCACAACTGACATATTTATACTAATTTAAACATGGTCATATACAGCTCTCAATTCAATTTAGAAATTTTAATAACTCACACAGAAATCAGAAATTGTCAAATTTTATAACATAATCTAATACCTGCATATTACTCACAGAAATTTCATGAAGCCTTAGTTCAACATAAAAGTATGTAAACAGTAATTTATAGGATTAATACATGCCTATCATTTCATTTCAAAAATTCAATAGTTACACAATGGATGAAATTTACCATAATCACATGATATGATCTATCAACAAATTTAACAATATAGTATTTTACCATATATCCTCATGTTCGTAAAAATCCAGAAAATAGATTTTATAGGGTAAACATGCACACTGTCACTGTATGATGAACTCAACGGCACACTGGTGTCCGCCAATCAGGTAGACGACAGCAAAGGATGCCACCAACCTCAGATCTTAACGGCAACAGATGATGCCGTTAAGTTCCTGTCTGCAAAAATGCAGACAGATCTCACAAAAATAAAGGAGAACGGGGGTTCCAAGACATGAATAAAATCTGTAAAAATGCCTGGGACCTACTAGACGCATGTATGGACAATGGTCAAGGGTTACTTGCCTTTATAGAAATCTACAGACGGAAATATGGGTCGAAGAAGCTCTCCTCGACCTGTGACAAGAAGCCTCCAAGATCCCTCGATCTGCGTTCTGTGATGGTTCTCGATGCACGCCGGAGTCGGGGAAGCCTTCCTCGTTGTTCAGGACTCCCTCGCAGTCGTGTAGAACGCCAGAAGAAGCCTCAATCGCCGGATCCAAGGGTCCAAACTCTAGGTTTTCGCACAGAAAAGCTAGGGTTTTTAGATTTTTGACCCAAGAGCCAAAAAGACTCCATTCGGCCGAAAGAAGGTTTTTATGCTCCCACGGGTTGGATACGCGTAGGTAGGGTTCAGGACCGTTGGAGAACGGTTTCCTAAACAGAGGCGAAAAGATCGCGGGCATTTCTGGATCTGAAGCACAACAAGATCTGGGTTTAGACATCAGTCAATGGCCGCCTATATGAGGTTGGCGTCCATCGATATGGGCGCTGACCTCTAATCAACGTCAACTCATGTTGACGCCAAATGACATTCGGCCAGAACTTAAAAGCATAAAACTATATTTACACAATGCAAATACATGTAAATTACAATGTATACTTTAAATATTATTTATACAATGTAAATAAAATAACATACACAATAGAAACATATATATATTAGCTACACACACAATGCATCCAATCCTCACACAACTAAACACCTATATAAGAGGGCAAAATTCGAGGGCCTTACAGAACAGTATACCTCGACCGGTGTGCCTTTGACAACAGCGCCTGCCGCGTATCACGAGGAACGTACAATCTGCCTCTGAATCTGACCTCACTGTCACTCAACATCTGGCATCTACAAAATATCTGCCAACTCTTAATCTGCTTGTTGTGCCTCCAACACCTGACGGCACTGACTGGCGAACTGACAAACTGTCATCACTGCACAATCTCTGTACCTCGAAGGGCAGAAAACTCCCTGAGACAAGTCCTCAAACAACCTCCACTCTCTGACCATCAACGAACTCAAGCGAACTTGATTGCTTAAAGCATCCGCCACGACGTTAGCTCTCCCTGGGTGATAGGAGAGGGTAAGGTCATAGTCATCAATACTCTATCCATCTACGCTGCCTCAAGTTCAAATCCTTCTGAGTGAAAATGTACTGCAAACTCTGATGGTCGGTGAAGATCTCGAACGCCTCGCCGTACAAATAGTGCCTCCACAATTTCAGAGCAAACATCACTACTGCCAACTCTAAGTCGTGAGTAGAGTAGTTCTCCTCATGCTTCTTCAATGTCGAGAAGCATAGGCAACGACCTCACCATGCTACATCAGCACTGCACCCAAACCTGATCTCGAAGCGTCTGTGTAAACACAAAAACCTCCGCTACCTGACGACAAGACAACACTGGCGCTGAAGTCAACCTCCTCTTCAGCTTCTGAAAACTCTACTCACAGTCCTCTGTCCAAACAAATCTGGCCTCAAGTCTGGTCAATCTGGTCAACGGCTTTGTAATCCTAGAAAAGTCTTGGATAAACCTCCTGTAGTAACCTACTAAACCCAGAAAGCTGCGAACCTCTGACACTGAAGTGGGCTGCTCCCAAGACAACACTGCCTCAACCTTGGCAAGGTCCACTGCCACACCAAACCTAAGATCACGGGTCGAGAAAGTGCACCTCCCTCAACCAAAATTCGCACTTGTCAAATTTGGCAGAAAGTTGGTGACTCTGTAAGTCTCTAATAGGATCCTCAGATGCACCTCGTTCTCCTCCTCAGAAGTCGAGTAGACCAAAATGTCATCTACAAAGATGACCATAAACTGTCCAGGTACTCACTGAACACCCTGTGCATCAAGTCCATAAAAGCTGCTGGCGCATTCGTGAGCCCAAAAGGCATCATGACGAACTCAAGTGACCGTACCTCGAACGAAAAGCTGTCAGGCCATATTTGACTCTCTGATCCTCAGCTGGTAGTAACTCGATCTCAAGTCGATCTTTGAAAACACTCTGGCTGACTGTAACGATCAAACAAATCGTTGATCCTAGGCAATAGATACTTGTTCTTCACTGTGACCTGGTTCAACTGCCTGTAATCGATGCACAACCTCAAACTGCCATCCTTCTTCCTCACAAAACAACACTGGCGTGCCCCACGGTGAATGACCCATACAGATGAAACCTAACTCAAGCAACTCCTGCAACTGGCACTTCAACTCGTGCAACTCAGTCGGAGCGATCCGGTATGGTGTCTTAGACAAGGCATCGTACCAGGCAAAAGCTCAATGGAGAACTCTACCTCCCGCTCAGGCGGTAATCTAGGTAGATCCTCTAGAAAAACATCAAAAAACTCACAAACAACAGGTACATCAAAAACTGACGACCCGCTAGGCTTGAAAGAACAACTGAAGCAAGATATGCTACACAACCTCGCGAATCAACAACGAGCTCTACAAAAAGAAATAAAAGGCGACGGGTGACCAGATACCTCAGAAGCTAAGAATAGGCACTCCAGGTATCTCAAACTGCACGGTCTTCCGCTGACAATCTACCACAGTCGATGAGCCTCCAACCAGTCCATGCCAAGGATGATGTCGAAGTCACGAAGCTGCAATACGTACAACCTGGCCGGCCAATGGTGTCCTTGGACCTCAACTGTGACGCCCTTAAGGTATCCGAAAGAATGCATGTAATCACCGGACAGAAGATCAACCATCACATCACACTGCCTCTCAGGTGTGACTCGTAAAACTCCTCGAAGCAAAACAAAGGGAAGCACCAGGATCAACCAGAACACGAGCACCTCTACCAAGGATAGGTAAAGTACCTACGACCAGGTTGATGCCTCAGCCTCCTCCCTGGGAGAGACATCACACGACCACTGTAGCACCCTTGATTTTTTTAAAAACCAAATAAAATAAAATTGTTATATTTTTATAAATAAGGAAAATAGATTTAATGAATAAAAGGTGAATAAATAGAATTAGGATGATTTAAATCAAAGCCCATTAAGTTAAGTTAGGAATGGGTTTTGTTATTGGTCCAAGCCTAAAAGAATGGGCCAAAAGTGAGAGCCCATCATGGGATGAGAGGTAATTAGGTTAATTCGTACCTAATTAATTAAATAAATGAAAAGGGGTTAAGATAAATACTAAATAACCATATATATCCTAAAAAGGAGTCCTATACTTACCCTAACCCTCTACCCACGAAATTAGATCTGTTCCCAGCCTTATTAGGTGGATAAATGAGAGAAAGTGGGAAGGAAATATGGAAATTGGATTTTAATAGGAGGGAGAAGTGTTTTAGATAGAAAGGACTCTAATTGGCAATCAAAACACCCTAAACTCGGCCCTAGCAACCATAGACCGCAGTTGGAGCTCTGAGGAATGAAGAGGAGGAGTTCTGGACGTGAGGAGCTTGGAGGAGAAGTCTTGGAGCAAGGGATTTTACCCTATTTTCGTCATCAAACCCTAGTTTTCTTACTCCATGAAAAAGGTAGGCAATCTCTCAATCTAAATTCGTGTAAAAATTACCCTAGGAAGACTCATGATCTCGAGCAAAAGCCCTTTGGTTTCGCTCCATTTTGATCTCCCATGAGGGAGAATAAATTCTTTGAATCCCTGTCAGTTCCATGTACCCGACCCTTCATGTTTACTCTTAAACCTCGGGCACACATGACCCCATGCCATGAGAAAATTCTCATAAATACTACATCATGTTAGCTTTCAAACGCCCCTATTTTGCCTAATTTTATCATGTATCTGTCTCTAATAATTCGTGAAACCCTGTCTATGCATGTTTAGGCTACTGATATGTCACTTGTTCACAACATGCCTAAACCTTGTCGATTTCAAATTATCATGCATGTTATTAGGTCTATGTGTGTCTACTTTCATTTAAATCTGGTTTCATGCTTTTTAGATAACCGTGCGAGTTTTATGCAATTAGAAGTACCCTATAGCAAAAAGTTTACCCAGAAAAAAAGGGTAAATGGCCGGACCCTCCCTGTTATCGCGGCGGCGCGACCTGCCGCGATACCAGTGGGATCTGTAGACGTGGTTTTCCCTCCGTTGTTTATGCGTGGGGAAAACACTCTACTCATGACGGGAAAGGTGATTTTGAGTTTTTAATGGCAAGAGTAGATAGCGGGAATGAAAAGAGGAGGGAGAAGGGAATAAAAATGTGTGTGTGTGCACGATGGGTGTGTGCGATCGCCAGGCGCACGAGGGCGCCGAATGCAACGGGCGAGAAGTGAATGTGGTGCACTTACCTCTTACCCGAAGAGAAGTGGGAATTTCATGGTGGGTCCTCCTTCCTTCCCCAATCGGTCGGCCGACGGAGAAGATCCAATTCCGATTACCTTGCGAGATATAGACAACAAAAATACGTGAAGGGGGAGATTAGACTATAGAGTGTAGTAAATGTAAAGTAAATGAAACATAAAAAAAAACATGTAAATGGAGGGGAACACACCTCGTGGGGGTGGTGTTAAACCCCTAAGAGTGGGTAGGAAGGATGCTATGCATGTGTGCGTGTGTGTAGAAGTGTGCAATACATGTCTAATGATAGGTAAAAGTTGAGACGATGAAAGGGAAAATGGTGGCGTAGCCCGGCAAGTGACGGAGGATGGCAAGGGCGGTGAAGATGCGGGCGGAGTCCCTCTTGCCGCACTCCACGCCTAGAGACTCCACCCCGCGAAGAAGAAGACGACACGAGATAGTGCACGCTCCCACTCGGCGCCGGTACACAAGCCTTCAATCCGCCGGAGTCCCCCTCGAAAAGTTGAAGAGTTGAAGTTTGGAGGTTGACGGTAGAATCTGACAGGGCTTCGCCGTACTTTTTGGATGGATCCCAAATGAGGGCTCGGGGGGTCTGTATTTATAGCCGAAATTGCGTCCCAATTAGCGACGTTTATAAGACCTAAACGGCGTCCGCCTGACATGCCGTGATTCAGAAGATCCTTGATTTGCGTAAGATTTGACATTTTCATGATGATCGTAGCTTACAGCTACATTATAAAATGCGTCCGTATTTAGCCCGCGCTTCCGTAATCAAATCAAATCCCTGACAGAATTTGACACTGATTAGACATTTTATTAATCGCGGCGTCTGACATGGACGCATTTACAATGAGACATTATCATTTTGACGTGTCGCTCATTTAATGCTGCTGACAGGGCGCAGCAGAGAAGTTTGACTTCTTAATAGCGGCAAGTCAAGTGGCAGCATTTCAAAAGTAACCGTTGTGTCGTTTTGCAAGTATAATCCGCGTCCACCGTAGCCGACGCGGATTTTACTTTGCAAAAGAGCGTCTGCTAGTTGGGACGCGATTTTGAAGCAATTTACAGACCCTCAGTGAATTTGTCTAAACATATCCAGAACAAGTGGGGAAAATCACTCCTGAGATTAACTGAGAAGAGCCACTTCGGCATCGCGGCATAACACGGATTTTACTCAATGTGCTATCAAATTGGCGTGTCTACAGCTGCCTCGCCTTGGCGTCTGCTTTGCAAGGAAATGAAGCAAAGTGATACGAGATGAAAGAAATGAAATAGTGTGAATTGAGTGGAAATGAAGTGGAAATGACTGAAAAGTAGACGCCAAGGTGTGATGAGACATGCTTTAACAACCCATGATAGTAACTGTTTGTCAGTTCATAGTGGGATTGTTTGTTGACAATCTCACGAAAAACTCGCTGCTTTGGAGAAATAAATGTGCACGTGGGCACCGAAAAAAAGGGAGAAGGATCAACTTCCAACATCGGGGAAGTACCTAAGGATGGAATCCGTTAGGTTTCACATTTGGGGGCGTCTGCCACTGCCGCAGGCAGATCCTTTGGGGAGAGTAACTATATCAAAAGAAAACCCAAAAGCAGCGAGCTCTCCAAGTGATGATCTCCAAACAATGACACGTGGACTGAGTACTTGGCTTGGAGTGGAATACTCCATGTAATTAGATTTTAAGGATGAGTGCCCTCCTTAGTTAAAAATGAGAGGAGTGACGATCCGGAGTTATGCTCAAAGTCCTATATGATACATGCTGGGCTAAAAGAAAAATATAAAACGAAGAGACATATAAAATAATCAAGGATAATATTGTTACGTTGCGGAAGTCAGGATACTGGAAGGAACTGTCGTCCTTCTGCAGCGTAACGACCTATCCTCAAGACGTAGGACTCTTCTGGAATTATCACTGTTTTTGGTGGAGGAGGGGAACTCAAATTCCAGTTTCATCAGAGCCTTAGGGTCCTTGATGTGTTCTAATAAAATATAGCATATAGTAAGATGCAATATTTACAATACCGAGGTGGTGGTCACCGAGGATGATCGTGCTTTCACGGCAAAAGACATCCAAACCCTGTTCTCAAAGATTGATTAGTATTGACAAGCAACAAATGATAGAATGGAACATGACAAACAGTGCTACTTGTAAAAACACGTCGAGCAATCTGGACGCCTATAAGTAGAGAATCGCGGCCACTGGCTTGGACACGCTTACACAAGCTGCTCTGGAGTGTGGGAAGGTTTGACCATGGCCATCATTGCCAAGAATTGTAACCATTCTTCCATTGCATGAAATTTTGTCGAAGATGGTTACATGAAAAGCCAGACCGCCCACACTCTTGAACACCAAGAGGCGCCCAAGACCCAACTTTCATCAAAGCATATATATTTGCCATCATCGCTAACCTTGGTATTTCAAGCTCTACAGAGAGAATCCATGAGTGTGACACATGTCAAATTCTCTCTGATGAAGTACTTGGTGAGTCTCTGTGGCATAGCCAATTTAGTGGCGAAGCCAGGTGTAATCACGGGAATTGTGCCCCCCCCAACACAACATGTACTAAAACTAGTAGTATAGGAAGTAGGAATGTGATCGCCACCTAGTAAGTTGCCTAACGAGTAAAAATGACACGGGCTAACTTAAACTAGGAAATGGAAAGAGAAAGGAAGCGGACCTGGTGTCGCGGTAGTCTTACCTGCCACGACGATGCTGGTAACGCGTCGCTACCGCCTGACGCGTCTCTTGTCGCGTCGTCCTCCACTGTCGGATTCTCTGTGTGCGGGAGATGTCGTGTGTGGACCTTCTTCCCATCCTCCAGCGGCTGGAGAACAAGAGCTCCTCGTGGAAAAGCCTGGGTGCCTGCCAAAACAAAAAAAGAGACAAGAAAAATGCCCTATTAGAACATGTAAGCATAGTTCTATTCTAAAAATGAGAGGAAATGGGGAATCATGGTAGGAACTCACCTGGGGTGTTTTAATCCCTTTGGGTGTGTGAAAAACGTGGGTATGTGGTGAGTGTAATCTAACTAGAAACAACATAAAAATGCATGTAGAATGAAGGTGGAAGAGGGGGAGGAGATGAGTCCCATTAGGGCGACTCCCTGGCGTGGATGCAATCCCAATGAATGTGCAAAAGCTTCAGGAGGTAGCAGGAGTCATCCTTCTCACGTTCTGTGCTCCATAAATGGTGAAATGAGGGTGTTTTGGTGGAGGGGAATGCGAAGGAAATGGTGGAAATAGGTGGCTGCAAGGCCAAGTGTTGGTGAGAGGAGATTTCGGCAGCCCTTCGGGTGAGGAAAAAATGGGGCTCTCTCGTCATGAGGAGAGGGTCTTGCTTTTATAGATTTTTGAGAGAGAATATCCCCTTAAAATAATTAATAATCCAAATGAGAGATAAATCTCATTAAATTCATGTGAGAGAGTCCTACAGGCCTTCTAAAGAGTCCCCTAGCCCCAAACCTCGCCCAAGGGGTTCAGATATTACTTGGAGATAAGGATAAAACCATGGGAGGATAAATAGGAGGTGGTTGCGGAGGCCTGCATGCGCAGTTGCTGTCGCGGCGCATCGTAGGGCCGCGACCTTGGAGACGCGACGAGGCGGGGCAACGTAATAGTATGCCCACGTGCATGAAATGCATGGGCTGTCGCGGCGGCCCTTAGCGTCGCGACACTGAGACGCAGCGCTACGATACGCCGCGTCAAGGAAATCAAATAACTATGAATTATTAGCCAATCATATGAAAGAATAATGTTATTTAAGCCTAGGGACTCTCTCAAAATGATAATGGACAGGATTTCAAGGCAATTTGAGTTGTTAATGGGCTCAAAACAAGGATAATGATGGGCTTAAGGTGAGTGACCAACTAGGGGCTCACTAAGATAACAAGAAATATGGTTCAACTCATTAGTCAGAATCGGGTGTCTATAGATTGCCCCTCCTTGGCTTCCACTTTGCAAGGAGATGAAGCGGAAGTGGAGTGGAGGTGTCACGAAGTGATGGCGGAGCGGAAATGATGCGGAGCGGACTGAAAAGCGGGAGCCAAGGTAAAGAGACACCCTGATGTAACCAACAAGCAATTGGAATCTTCACGAAAGCCCCCGAGTTAGCTGCTCGAGCAGAATGCAAAGAAAAGCACAAGTCTGGACGAGAAGGAGAAAAAGAAGAGGACGATCAACCCCTCGATTGAGAGGTAGCCTAGCCGATGGCCTGCGGTTCATTTTGGAGGGACATGTGCGTGCCAGGCAGGAACTCATGACTCTGTCCTGGGAGCGGTTCGCAACCAAAACGGATCAAAGGAATAGGACGAAATTGGATAGAGAATCCAGATAGGGAAATTCTTGTCAAACTGACGGGAACAATTCACTCAGAGGCAGACCTTCCAATTCGGAGTGGAATTGGATTTCATGTTTGGAATATGAACGATGATTGGGCACTCAACAAGGGCTCATCAATAGTCAGGAATGAGTCAGAAAGCTCAAGTCCTACATGATGCATGCAGGGCTAAAATAAAAGAAACCATCAAAAAAATGCAAGAAAAGGAGAAAATAGAAAATATATCAAGGATATATGTTAAGCCAAATAAGAGCGGGTCAAGAGACTACCCACAACCGCAGTGCAGGCCTGAATCTATCGTCCCCGAACCTTACCCGACCTAACGGCCGTCCGACGATTAACAATGTGCACCTAGATTATCACTGTTTTTGGTAAAGGGAACTCAAATCCCAGAGCACATTGATAACCAGCCGGTCCTTGACATGATATAATAGCTAGAATACCATATAATAATGCAGGGGAGTAAGGGAAGAAATACTTACCTGACTTACCTGTGATGACCTCTTTCCCTTTTTTTTTTTTTTGACAATAGATAGACATAATAAGCACAAAATAACAATATATACACAAACATAATCAAGCGAAGTAAGTAAACAAAGCACAAACATGGGAATAACACAACAGATAGAGAGGCGACGGCCTAGGTGACCGCGACATAGTCGCGGCGCCCCGCCATGTCACGACTTGGTCGCGTCATATCGCGGAGTCGCGACTCGGCCCGAGCCCTAAAAACGCAGAAGACTCAAGTTTATCTCTATCTTAGGACTTCTAGATTACCACTAGGACTCCTAAACCTCTTCTAATCTTATCCTAACACCTAGAGACGGGATTAGACTGGGTTTGCATCTACCTAAGCTCTATAAAAGGAGGTTTCGGAGGCTAATCTCGCAGCTAAACCCCTGCTTCACCTGTTCTTCAAATACCCTCCTTTTGCAGCCATGAAGAGAAGCTTTCTGCTTTCCAGGAGGAACATCCCGCCATATGCCGGACCGAAGGCGGCCCGTGCATCGCACGCGGATCTCCAGCGACTCTCCGCCATCCCGAGGCACATATGCACGCGCCCGGAGCTTCAAGTAAGCATCTTTCTCTTCTTCAAAATCTAAATTTCTGCTCTGTTTTCCCCTGTTTTTCTTCTTTCTTCACTCCGTTCTTCCTCTCAACCTTCTTCTTCTATCTCTTCTCAGATCTTACCCGGGCAGGAGGTTTTCCAGGGGCCCTGGTTAATGCCCATGCTTGAATTACTGCCGCCTGCGTCAATCCGGCAATTGAAGAAGTGGGGACTATCACTGTGTTCATCCTTGCCAAGAAATATGACAAAATCGTGCACATGTGGGATAGTGTCACGGCGCTCGCAGAACTGTGGCATTCGCAGACGTATACATTGTCTTCCACACGTTCGAGGCCACCATCTTACTGGAGGAGCTGGAGATAATGCTCGGCCTCCCACGGTACCAGAGGGGTTTGGAGCTTGCGATCTCATACACTGTGGCGCCGATCAATTCGTGGAGCATCCTTGCAGAAATCACCATGAAAAAGACGGATTTGTACTCTATGACCAGCGGGATGCATGTGCATCTCCTCCCCATTGCGCAGTGGATTACTCCCAATGCAAGCGCAAGACCAGGAACCACACGGCCATTGCTAAAGCGGCAGCAATCTGTATTTGTGGGGTCATCCTTTTCCCAGCGATGGACGGCGCCATCTCTTTTGCCAATCTCAGCATCATCGCTCAGTTTCAGAAGGTATTAGTATTGGCCAGGCAGTTTTTGGATATCTCTATGCTGGACTTACTTCTGCAGCTACCGGGGGCCCCTTCTATGGCTCGGTCATCGCCCTCGAGCTTTGGATGGGCATGCACATTCAATTTCGGGCGATGGAGAAATTGGACACGGGAGTGTAGGACAATGCTTCACCATCCGTTGGCATTCGTGGGCGGACCTCTTCGCATGTCTACTCAAGCCTGGTGCAAGACCGCTTAAATAAAAGGGCTGAAGGCATGGCGTGATTACTTCAAAAGGATGACCGTGGCCAAATTTGAAATGCGCCTGCGTTTCTTGCACAACCGGATGATCCATCTTCCTCAGTGCACCGGACTGGCCTTGCGACTGCTGGGCAATGAAGCGCTGGTTCTCTACAACCCGGATCGCTGTTACCTTCAGTGCGGGGCAGCTCGCAGGTTGTTCCTCTCCTATCGCATTCCCACCCCCCCCCCCCCCCCCCCCCCCCCCGTTCAAGAGAGGAAGAGGGGAGACGAGCAGGACGAGCGCGATGTGCGTAGCACCATTGTCCACGGGAAGGATGTGCATTGGGTCTCCTTCAAGCCGAGGTAGTGGAAGATGAGGACGTGACCAAGGAATAACTTGAGGCATTGAAGAAGATTCAGCCGCAGCGGGGGGTCATTTGAGAATTGATTGGATTGACTATAGGGAGGACATCAGATGCTAGTTAGGCAGAATTTTGGCATTTAATTGATTGTAGGAAAGAATTAGTGAATGTATAGACTTGATGAATGAATAAAACAGAATTTTCCTGCATGCGCAATGGGCTCTATTTATGTCGCGACAACCCTTAGGACCGCCTTCAGAACTCGTCAAGGCGGGTAGTCGCTATCATGTCGCGACCACCCTAACCGACGCGACATAGATTCGACCTTGATGCGACTCGAACCGAGCAATTCAAAATGCAAAGGGCGCTTCTTTCCCTTTCCTGCTTTCAAGCATCCCAAACCTCCAACCTTCGAATCATCCAATCCCCCTTTGCAATCTTTGCTCCTTCTTGCATTCTCTCCCAAATTCAACCTAATCATCCAAAAAAGGGTCATGGAAGGAGGAAAACACCGGCGAAGGATCCTCACGGATGAAACGCCACGCGGAGCGGCGGAGCTCCTGGCGCCAGGCGGAGGCGTCCCAGCCGAGGAGGTGGAGATGGACGTCGAGATGGAGGAGGAGGAAGAGGTAGAGGCCCCCCGCCGTCGATGTGAAGAGGCGAGGAAGGAGAAGGCAAAGGCGATGAGATCGGTAAGTAAATCCGACCTTAAGCCTTGAATGGATGTGAGGAATAGTAGACGGGCCCCTAGAGGGCGGATGTAGGGCGTGGACGCCCATGGGTAAGAGGCTCGGACAAGGGAGCTCCGGCCAGTCTGGTCCTAAGAATGCATCAAGCGGACCCGTCGCGACAGGTGTCGCGACGATCATGGGTGCCGCGACCATGTCGCGGCGATGCATGCCGACCTGACCTTATCACGGCCAAAAAAGGTGACACGATAAGGTCGCGGTGCACCGCACTGTCGCGACAAGGTCGCGACCTCTATAGGGGTCGCGACTCGAACTGAACACCAAAACAATGACTGTTTAACAATTATTATGCCTACAGGGTGCGATGAGGGCCCGGGTATCCTGGACGCTAGTTTTGGCTGTTTTCCTCGCCTTCCCCCCTTTCCAGAGAGAGAGAGTGGAGGAGATGGGGTTCGGGAGATCTTTAGGATAGGGAGAATGAGGGCGGACCGGGCTCTCACCCAGGCCCTGCGGAGCAGGGGGACACAGTAGAGGCGACCGCCTTCGTATTCCCATGGGGACACATGATCCCCAGCCTCGAGGACGTGAGCCGGATCACATGGCTCAGAGTTTATGGGGGCCGGGAGTGGGTTTACCTACCCGTGTTACCAGGAGTTAGCTGAGCGGTTGCTAGGGTACCCGTAGATCACAGGTCTTCCAGTTCCCCAGGTAGCACTGTAGGAGAGCCTAAGTCTATTCGAGGCGGGGAAGAAGGCGGGAGAGACCAAGGATAGCACTTCGAGAGATGGTTAGGATTAGCCGGAGGGAGTTGGCGAGCGAGCCAGGAGCGGAGGCGGACTTGGACTTGCGTCGTTCCTCGTCCTGTTTCTTGGTAGACTTCTGTTTGCAGAGGGGCGACGCAGTCCATTGCCACTTCCTGCCTCTCCTGGAGGACTTGGCTGAGGTAGGGGGGTATGCCTGGGGGGCAGCCTTTCTAGCACACTAGTTCGACAGCCTGGGCGCCTCCGAGCGGTAGACTTCGACTAGCGGATTCTTTCCCCTTTCTCCAGGTACATTTCTCCTAACCCTTGAATTAAACCGTGATTTGTTTTAATGTCGCCTAATCCGCTTCTCATTTTACAGGTCTGGTCTTACCTTCACCTTCAGTCCTAGGGAGAGGGATCCTCACACGGCCGGGCCTCTCGCCCATTGCACGTCGTTGGGATTCTCGACGGACCACCCGCGGCCTTGGGGACCAGTTGGAGTGCCTGCAAGAGGCCATAGATAGCTACCCTCACTTGGATGTAAGTGCTCTAAACCTTCTCTTTGATCAGTGTTTGATTTGATTGCTGATGACTGACTGAGCTTGTTGTGCAGGTGGTTTGGCAGCCATATCTGGGGGGAGGGAGAGTGACGAGACAGCCTTGGTGGTGCTGGCCCGCCCCTACTTCGATAGGTCGGTGTGGGTGCATGCACTCAACCTGGTGCTACCTCTTCACTTGTTCCTATGCCAGCGCTCACTCGGGCTTCGGCAGAGTGAGTGGAGTTCCCTGTTCGGGACCGTTTTCGCCGACCGGGTCGGAGTTTCCGGGGGCTCCACGACATACAGATTGGCGTGAGCGGGCACGGGCAAAGGAGAAAATCCAAATTGGGAGCGCCGAGGCAAGGCTGTCAAGTCCAGTGTGACTACCGACGATGCGTACCTCCAGGCATACGCCTTGAAGTACGGAGGAAAGGTATACAAGAGCGCCCGATACCAGGTAAAAAAACCCCTTGAATTTGACTTTATGGAATTGAACTAATGAATTGGACATGAATTTCAGGTGGACGTGGCTGGCGAGACTGCATCACTCGAGCCCTGCTCTTCTCAGCGATACAGGACTGCGAGGTGGCGCAGAAGGAGGCAGAGCAGCTGGTAAGTACTTACTCAGACTTCGGTACTTAACCACTTTTAAAGCTGATTTAGGGATTTAACATGCGTTTTCTTGTGCAGCGGAGGGAGTTGGAGAGAGTAAGGAGTGTCGCAGCTGCTGGTGCCTCCTCCTCGAGAGCAGCGGAGAGCACCCAGTCGGATCTGGAGGACCAACTGGCGGCTGTAGTCAGGGCGCGCGGAGGAGACACAGAGGGACCTGGAGAAGCGGGTAAGTAAGGTAGACCTTTTGGATTGAAAGTTATAAACATTTGGCACTGACTATACAGTTTCTTTGCAGGAGAGGGAGTTGAGGACCGCCACAGACCGTGCGGATCAGTTGCAGGGGCAGATGGACATGGCCAGGGGTGAGAGAGACCAGCTGCGCATCAGGGCGGAGGCAGCAGAGCAGAGGGTGGCAGGGCCATGGCAGAGCTGGCGACACTGCGGGGTGCAGGGGCCGCCTGCGAACTAGACTGAGATAGTGAGACTGCGCACAGAGGTGATGGCGCAACAGATTAGGATCGATGAGCTCCGGGGTATGGTGAAGACCTTCGGAGAGGCAGCTAGGAGTAGGAGTAGGACTGGTGTTAGTGGGGCGAGTGGCGCCTCAGTTAGACAGTATTTGGCAGGTTCCTCCAGTCGGCGGAGAGGAACGAGGAGGATGAGAGGCGCCACCGCGGTAAGGGTAGTGCTCAGGGTGATGGGATGGTGGTGAGATGCCACCACCAGCAAGAGGCAGGAGGGATCTGGGGAGAGTGGTGGTGGACAGTGAGGAGTTTGTGAACCACCTCCCCTCTATCTTTTGTACATATTGTTCATCACTTAGTGGAAATTTTACTTTATGTCAATCTTTATGGAAAGAATGATTTGCGAAATGACACGAGTGTGCGATGAGTTTAAACATAGGAGAGAGAGAGAGAGACAGAGAGTATTGAGTGCAGCGTTGCGTGTCCCTTAGATTACATGTCCTGCACACTTAGCGAAACAGGTTAGATCTGCTCTCTGACTCAGCCCCTTGCACTTAAATAAACATGAATCTGACTATGCAATTGTCAAGGGGCTGAGCCTTGTTAATAGACAAAAAGGAAATAAACAATGCATGCTAAGGAAAGCGGTATGTACACACATTCTTTGGACTTTTAAAGATTTTTTATTTTTATTTTTGAGGTTTTCTATTTTTTTTTTTTTTTGAATTTTTGAGATTTCTGATTTTTTTTTTTGCTTTGAGATTTCTAAGTTTTTTGGATTTTTGGGATTTCTGATTTTTTTGCTTTTGAGATTTTCTAAATTTTTTGGATTTTCTGATAACAACACCTCTTGCTCCTTGAGTAATTAGCCATGGACCTCATCCCCATCCCTTGTTTGGCGAATAAAATCTATGTGCGGCGTGCATTATCTTTGGCTTACTAAGGTTTCTTGCCCCTGAATATTAATGTTCCAACACAGACCAGGTGTAGGGGTTCTTTGGTCTTTAAGGGAAAAACAGGAAGATTAGCAAGAGACAGGACTGGTCTTGGGTTGGGGTTACTGGCTTGTAAGACTTGCAATGAGTATGTTACATGTGAAATTCGTCTGTTGTCCAGGGACATTGAGGCCATTGCCTCTTTTACTTAGGGGCATGCGTATGACCGGGCTCAAGGGCATCCCGCGGGGAATGTACTGCCACTCTTTGACAAGCCCCTTATTTTCTTATCATTTCTCTTTTGCTATTCATCATTACTTTTGCCTTTCTTTTGAATGACCGTCCCTCTTTGAGACTTCATACACATGATCTATACGTTGTTTGTCTACAGGCTAGCCTCCCTTTGCCCCTGGACCTTGTCCAAGTAGAAGAGAAACTGACCTCAGGTTCCTCTACTAGGGCTAAGCAGAAACACCATACACAAAGGGGAATGACCTAGGTCACCGTGTTGTGTGGTGTAGCCGGACATAACGGTTATTTACCACTACGAGGGGGAGTGAGACACATGGCCAATGTCATTCTTCTGCAAATGGTGGTGTTATCAAAATTATTAGGGGTAGAATCTTTTAAGGTACAATCCATTCATGGGTGAGAGAGCTCCCTCACCATCGGCATTAACTAGCCTATACGCATTTCCGGGGTATACCTCCTTAACGACGTACGGCCCTTCCCAATTCGCTGACAATTTGGACCTCGGACCTCCCGGTTTTATGAAAATTCGCTTCAAAACCATGTCTCCTTCTTAGAATTTGCGCTCAATCACTTTCTTTTGAAAGATTTTGAGAGTCTATTTTGATATGAAAGTACATGATCGGCTGCAGCTAAACGTCGTTCGTCTAAGAGTTCTAGCTGCGTAAGCAACGCCTCCGATGTTCACGGGATTAAGTTCCTTGTCTAGCTGAACCCTCAGCGAAGGAATGAGGATCTCGTGTGGACATACCGCCTCCATCCCATAAGTAAGTGAGAATGGAGTTGCCCAGTGGGCGTGCGGAGGTAGGTGCGGTAGGCCCACAGAGCGCGATAGTTTCTCTGGCCAATCAGCAAATTTATTAGACTCACAAGTTTCTTTAGAATTTTCAAAAGTGTTTTATTTGTGGCTTCGGCCTGGCCGTGCCCTGCGGATAGTATGGAGACGAATGATGCAAGGAAATGTTGAATTTCTTACATAGGTCTTGAAGCTCTTGAGATATGATTGGGTCCATTGTCGGTGACAAGGCTGCTTGGCACTCCGAACCGCGCGATGATGTTCCTCTGATAAATCTGCACACGGTTGAACCTTTGATTTCCGCAAATGCTTCAGCTTGGCCCACTTGGTGAAATACTCAGTAGCAGTGAGAATGAAGGATTTTTATTTATCTGACCATTAGGATCACCAAGAGGCCCAATGATATCAAAGGCCCACATGGAGAAAGGCCAAAGGGAAGATAGTGGATGCAAAGAGGAAGAAGGGGCATGGATTTTATCGCATGGATCTGGCATTTGAGACACCTACGAACGTAGGTGGCACAGTCTTCTTCTAGGGTCAGCCAGTAGTAGCCCTGCCTAAGATTTTTTTAGCCAACATTTGGCTATTCACATGCCCTCCGCATTCACTGGAATGGGATCCTTCCACTACCTTCCAAGTTCTTCGTCCGAAAAACTCGGAGGAGCATTCCATTTAGAGAGCGTCTGTAGAGCACTTCACCAATAATGGTTACCTAACGTCGCTCTACGGATGGGCCCGCTTTTCCTCTGCTTTAGCTTCTTCGGGGAAGGTACCGTCTCTGCAATATTGCTCAATTTCGTGGTACCACGGCCTTTCTCTTCCATCATTTCTCCTAGCTCCATAAGCATTAACTCCTTTGCTTCTTTGTCTCTGCCTTCAAAACTAGAGAACTCCTAAGGTTAACGAACCAAGGATCCTGAGTGGAGGGAGCCTCTAACTTGAACATTGATTGTCTCAGCGCTGCGGCTGAGAGGGAAGGAGAGAGAGGAGGCTAGGGATGCTAGGGCATCGGCCAGGATATTTTGAGAGCGAGGAGTATGAATGTAGATGAGTTGACGGAATTGCTTGGCTAGGAGAGTGACCAGTTCTTGATAGGGCTGAGTTTAGGGTCACAAGTGCGGTAAGTAGAAAGGACTTGCCGAAGGACGAGTTGAGAGTCTCCTATGATCTTGAGATGACGTGCGCCTAAGAGGTAGGCAAGCTTAAGACCGGCAAGGAGAGCCTCATACTCGGAGATATTATTGGTGGCATAGAATTGGTGCTGATAGGCTAGAGGAATGGTGATCTTTCTGGGGGTGAGCAAAACAGCGCCTATGCCCCGTCCCCTAGAATTGAGAGCTCCATCAAAGTGGAGCAACCAGAAGGGATCGCGAGAGATGAGTGACAGGTTTTCATCAGGGAATTCCTCTTGAACCGTGTCACTGTGGGGTAGAGAAGGTGAGCGAGGTGCTCAGCAATGGCATACCCTTTTATGGCTTTCTGAACTATGAAGGTGATATCGAATTGAGAGAGGAAACTTTGTCAGCGTGCCAATCTGTCGGCGAGGACTGGCTCTCTAGGAGATACCTAATAGGGTCCATTCTAGAAATCAAACTCACCTTATGAGCTAGGAAGTAGTGCTTCAATTTCTGCAATACCCAAACTAGCGCCGCACATGTTTTCTCCATCGTAGTGAGTTTGAGCTCGGAAAGGATTGAAGAGCCTAGATAGGTAATAGACTGCCCTTTCTTTGCCGGATTCGTCATATTGAGCAAGGACAGCTCCTAGGGAGTCCTCAATAGTCAACAGATACAGGATTAAGGGTTTCCCAGGGATAGGCGCCTGAAGCACGGGCGGATTCATGAGATAACTTTTGAGCTCATCGAAGGCCTCCTGGCACTTAGCGTTCCATTCAAAATTGACTCCTCCTTTCAACAGCTCATAGAAGGGATGGCATCTTTGGAGTGCTGAGATATGAATCTCCTTATGAACTGAGGCCGACCAATCAAACTTGAAGCTCAGATATGTTCTTGGGAGAAGGCATTTCATTTATCGCCTTGGCCTTGTGCGGGTCTATTTGAAAAATAGTAATGATACGAATATGATCTAATGGGTAAGTGTGATTGTCCTTATGTTCATTAGATTATCTTGTGATCTTCCCTATTGTCAATTGATATGATAAGAATATGATGTGAATGGGGATGATACATGTTAGTATGGACTTGTCAGTGAAGTTTATATCATGATTTGCATATGAGCTCCAATAGTTACATGTTTTCCGGTGTCAATAATTAATTGTCCATATGCATATATGCTAGGAAAGATCCGTGACTCGTCACTTACACATTTGTACGACTAGGCAACCCTTCTTGGGAATTGGGAGCTCTCTGCCGTTATTCTGAATTAGTAGACTAGCGATCTTTTCCTTAAGACCTCTGTAAGTCTCCGCTCTCTATGGATTCCCACATAGAGGCCGAGCTGGTTTTACCATGAAGTACCCTGGAGATAGAAAGTACATGTCCTGCATACGATCTGTCTTTAGAAACATCCTTATGTCAACATTAACAAATTATGAAACATAAGATACGTCGTTATACTGCCCTTTTGTTCTCTTGAGCTATTTGTCATACTTTGACTCTATGAATGATCATGTCCCTATTACTATGAGCTTGTCATTGAAACTCTGTGGCCATAATATGATATGTTGTTCGGCACAATATGGGACTTCGGTCCATTGAACCAATGTCTGTGCATAGGGGCCTGTCTGGTCCTGGGGAGGAGCGCCCCAACGTACTTATTAACCGCGGAGTATGGACTTGTGGTGCGTGGCATGGCACTGATCCTATATGCAAGAGTTGTGAAAATTGTGCCTTTATTGATATGATAAGTTTGATTTGATCTGATATGATAAGATTCGATATGATACGTCTGGTCATGTGAATGCATGATATCTGTATGAATATGGCCAATCTCATTTGATATGATTCTACTCTTGAAATATTTGTACATTGTATATGCAACTTGACATTTGATCTGATATGATATGCGTTTCTATCTGCTATTCAATCTATTAGTATTGCATGCATTGTCATCATATACATGTTCATATCTTGCCTAATTAAAATGTTAATCACGTATTTAGTGCCCGCATAATATTGAGATGTAAATCCTACTGAGCTAGTTCGCTCACCCTATCATCCTGCCCTTTTCAGGTAGTGATGAGGAACC
This sequence comes from Colocasia esculenta, assembly GCA_014218235.1. NCBI lineage: Eukaryota > Viridiplantae > Streptophyta > Magnoliopsida > Alismatales > Araceae > Colocasia > Colocasia esculenta. The sequence goes on from CM024756.1 coordinate 8,694,527, forward strand.
AGTGGAGTCCGATGGGCAGGGCAAGAGTGATGAGCACTTGCCATATGAGGAGTTGACAGTTTAGAAATAGACATTTGAGTAGTCGATGTATTAGAGAAACATTGTTATTTGAATAATGAACCATTTTCAGTTTATTCTCTTTATGTAAGGTTGTAACTAGTTGAATGGAATGGAATAAAGTATACTTTTGGTGACCATATTATAGTCTCAAATGTGTTATTATATTCAATTGTGACTCTGCGCTATTCAATTGTGATACGTCTATTTGTATCGTTCACGTCCCCCAGTATTTATTTCCGCTGCTAAATATCGAGGCGTGACAAAAGGAGTTATGTGAAGACTCTTTATCCGCGTCCAGTTGGGACGCCGTTTTTTTTTTTTTTTTGTTTGTACAAATAGCGCTGGGCGGGCCGGACGTCTTTCAAAACTAAATAGCGTCTCCTGATGAGGACGCGATTAATGCTGTCAATTTGATTGGAAGCTTTGGCTCCTTCCCTTCAATGGGAACATGGGGTATGGGGTAGCTGCAGGAGATAACAGTATCTCCGGGATTCCTGCTACCTTTTCCCATGCATCCATACTCCTCCCTCTCATTTTAAAGGTAGGAGTTCTCATTTTGAACCGAGGAGAGGAGAAGAAAGGGAGGAGGGGAGTTTTGAGAGAGAGAAAGAGAAGCATCCTTTGAGAATGGAGCATGGATCATCTTCCCGGGGATCAAGAGGAGAGTTTCAAAGGTTAAAGCAAGTAGAAGGACACATTTGTAAGCTCGTTCAAGCAAAGATGGTGAGTTGATGATTTTGATTTTGCTTGGCTTTAACATGCTACTAACGCTTCGGTTTGGTATTCTTCCGCTTGTTTTTCTTTTTAGTACTTCTTCTCAAATGGCTTGATCCTATCCTCCATCGACCTAAACCTTGCTACCTATGCAGGATTACCCGCTCTTCCCGGGCAACCGGCACTTCATGCGCCTCCCTAGCTTCAACAATTGACCTCCGCCATTAGCCCGGGCATGAGTGCCATCCTTAGGCAGTGGGGAATGAGCAACCTTGTAGTCCATGCAAAAAGATATCATGACATCCACCTTGACTGAGTGGCTCTCGGGGCTTTGATTGAGTTGTGGCACCCTCAAACCCACACATTTCTCTTCCGAACCTTCGAAGCCACCGTTCTTTTGGAAGAGGTTGAACTCTTATTAGGTTTGAAAAGGATGAAGCAAGGCGAGGAAGATGCAATGGCAAATATGACACGGTATTACACGAGCAAGGCGGTGCTTGAGAGCTTCGTGATCCGGGGAGGCACAACGCGTCCGGGCTCCACAAGGGATAAACCTCCAAAAGTGGCGGCTTGGACAACGAGGGAGATATCGGGAACGAGGGATGACGAGAGGCTTGAACTGGTGATGCGGGGGGCGCCATCTGCGTGGCGGGCGCGCTACTCTTCCCTTCCATCGACAGTGTCTTGGAGGAGGATCAACTCGGCGCGGTGTGCGCCATCTGGGAAGGGGAGAGGTTGGTGTGGCGGAACGCCTCGGCCAAGCCCGTTAAACCAATAACGTACTTGATCCGAGTCCGCCTCCCATGAATGAGCCGAAGCCTCGCAAGGGATATCATACCACAGTCCATCAAAACACAAAGGAACACACCATTTCATATATATATTTCACAAATTTACATAGCCAAATTTCCACAAAATGGAAAGAAAGTACAAGAGCCTGGGGCATACCCGAGGCAACTAAAGAAAGTAAACAACTAACTACACTACACTGCTGCTACTACACTGCTGGAAACTACATTGCCGGAGGTACTGACCCTGCACCGCTACGATGCGGCTCTGAACTGGACGACGGTCGAGAAACATCCTCCTCGCTCTCACCTGTGGGGGTAGGGGTGAGCCTCGCTAGTCACTGGCTCAGTAGGGAACTCCCCCAAAACTGAGCAAACCAAAACCACAGGTACAAAAGTAGTAAACAGTACCAACAATTTATAGAACAACTAAGCAAGATATAAAAGCTGTAAAAGTACTCACCATTTTCCGACAACATACAGCAACTATAATAAATAAACGGCAAACCCAAACAGGTGTACGAGCTACAGTAGAGACCGCCACACACGAGCCACGTGAACTGGTTCGCGACCAGTGACTGACTCGGACAAGCTAACACAGGTCTACCTCTCAGTCTCGCAGCCAAGAACGAAAGGTCCAGCTGCCGCTCCACGTGAAAAGGTCAAGCAACTGTGGACCAAACTAAACACCCACCCTGCGGACCACACGGTCGCAGGCCCATGCCTGGCACCTCTAGAGACCCTGGCCTAGGCTCGCTAGAGTGAGGCACTAGAAAAGGACTAGCTGGGGACCAGTGTCGACTACTGGTGTCCGTACCCCCAACTACGAGTGCGCTACAAGTGACTAAAGACAAACACCAGTGTCACTATCCCACTGTCGTCTTTCCCTCAGCCGGACGTACAACTCAAACACAGGAGTGAGGGTGTCCAGGTCAGACGACACAGACCTCGACGGTACAACACAAGTACCGGGACAAAGCCCCGAGCTAACAGCCTGGCTCACAGAGAACCTGGGGCACCCAACTGGAGAGGTAACCACGGTAGGCGTCTACTACCTGACACGCACACAGAAACCACGTGCACGTCACACACAAACCTCGTGAAACGTCACATAAACCTCTCGTAACAGTGGTTCACTACACGTGAACCTAGTAGTACTCGCGTGAACACCACGCTGCCACGAATATGACTAGCTAACTACATACTCTGTATGCTAGTCTCAGAAACCACGTGCACTCAGTGCACTACAAGTGCCAAAGCACTGCTTGATAATATTAAACACAATCAACCACGATAATCGGATAATTACATCACATAAGTAATACACATACACAATCCTCGGTAAGTTATACACATACACAATCCTCGGCTGTGGTCGCGACATGGGTCGGGTCACCTTTAGAACGCGACAGCCCGATGGGTCACCTTAAGGACATGAACGCGACGGGTCGTCCCGTCGCCTTCAGGTCGCGACAGCCACCCCTGTCGCTTAACAGGGTGAGAAACCCTAATCAGGTTCTCTCCTTCCAAACACCCCAAAACACATGCATACCACCTTAATTCGTCATTTTCATGCTTTAATGAAAACCTAGGCATGGTATCTAGCATGAATAACACGTTAAACTGATCAATCCTACGTTTCCCCCGATTATCGCCCCGGAACGGGGAGAATTCACCTACCTTTGCGAAGAACGCGCGATATGATGCTTCCCCGACGATCCTTACGCTCCACGCGAGCTCCTTACAGCGAAACCACGCCGAAAATCGAGCTCTCCACCCAAAATCGCCCGAGAAATCCTCAGCAGTTCCTTCCCTGGCCGAGCAGAACGTGTGAGAGTTCTGCCGGCTGGGGTTCTTTAAAAACCTACAGCGGTTCGGAACGCGACGCATCGATGCGTCGCCACCTGAACGCGACGCCACAGGGTGTCGCCTTCCCAAACTTAACGCCTCCAATGCCCGCCACGTGGCGCACATGCACACGTCCAGCGCCAGAAGCGGTCACATGAACACGACGCTGCGCTCTGTCGCGTTCAAGAACGCGATAGCCCTTCCTGTCGCGATGACAGGAAGAAAACCGAGGGGTGCTACAACCTGCACTAACGGCCCGATAAGGCCCGAACACATGCGCGCACACCATTCACGAGCCACATTGGTCAACGTATGACCTCACAACACTAAACGAAGGATCCACAAGGATCTGAAGAACGCGCGACGTTACATTACTATCATCTAAGAAGAAATTTCGACCTCGAAATTCATAACACAACTCAAAGTTAAACAACTTAAGCATACATACTTTTACAAATACTATCATCTAAAAAGAAAATACAAAAGCTTATTCAAACAGATAGGGATACCCTTTAGCCATCTCCTCGGCTAACTCCCAGGTATCCTCACCACCAACCTATTTTCCCATCTCACTTTAACTAACTCGATTTCTTTATTTCTCACTTCTTTATCTTTCGATCCGTGATCCACCGGATACTCGGGCATAGTCATATCCGGCCTCAGGTCACCACCTTGATAACTGATTATTTGAGCTGTATCTTCAATACACTTTTTAACATAGAAACATGAAATATATCATGAACATCCGCAAAATCTGCTGGCAAATCCAGCCTATAAGTGTTTCCCCAATTCTCTCAATCACCTGGAAAGGTCCCACATACCTTGGGCTCAACTTTTCAGTCTTACTAAATCTCATAATACCTTACTCGGGGAACTCTCAAGAAAACAAAATCTCCCACTTCAAACTGAAGTGGTCTCCTCCGGTTATCTGCATAACTTTTTTGCCTACTTTGAGCTGCCTGTAATTTTTCTTTAATGAGCTTTACTATTTATGTGGTTTGCTGAATCAATTCAGGACCCACTAATTGCCTTTCTCCTACTTCATGTCAGTTCAATGGGGTTCTACATGGCCTTCCATATAAAGCTTCATACGGTGCCATTCCAAGACTGGTATGATAACTATTATTATAAGCAAACTCAACCATTCCCAAATGATGCTCCCAGTACCTCCCCAAACTAAACAACAAGCCCTTAACATATCTTCAATAGTCTGGATAGTCCTCTCTGTCTGACCATCTGTTTAGGGATGATAAGCGGAGGTATATCTTAACTTAGTACCAATTACTTCTACAGACTTCTCTAGAAACCAGAAGTAAATCTTGGATCTCTGTCAGACACAATAGTCTTGGGAATACCATGCAATGGAACAATCCTTTCAACATAAATCTTTGCTAATCTGTCTACTGCCCAAGACATACTTATTGCCACTAATCTGCACACCTAGTCAATCTGTCAACAAATACCCATATTCCATTATGCTGGAACTCGATCTTGGTAAACCTGCCACAAAGTCCATAGCAATATCATCCCATTTCCACTGTGGAATGGGCAACGGTTGCAATAAACCTCCAGGCTTCTGATGTTCTGCTTTAATCTGTTGACAAATTGCACATCTTGCAACAAACTCAGCTATTTCCTTTTTCATATGAGGCCACCAGAAAGGCTTTCTCAAATCATGGTACATTTTAGTGCTGCCTGGGTGAATAGTATACCGGGACTTATGAGCCTCCTCTAACACTCGCTGCTTAATTTCTCTTTCAGCTGGCACGAACAATCTGCCTCTGAGTCTAACCACACAATTATCATCAATAGTAACTCCTTCCATCTTCACAATTTCAGCTAATAACATCTGCTCTCTGAGCTTCCACCACTGCCAATACAAAGACGGCTCTATAGCACTAGCAGCTAGTACTGCCCATCGCTGACTACTGGGCACATACAAGGAGTTCTCTGCTATCTCTTCATACATTTCCATTCTTAATCATCATCAGACTCACATATGCCTTTCTACTTAAGGCATCTGCTACAACATTGGCTTTACCCGAATGGTAAGCCAAACTGAAATCATAATCTTTCAGATACTCGATCCATCTGCATTGACGGAGATTTAGTCTTTTGCGAGAAGATATACTTCAGGCTTTTATGATCTGTGAAGATCTCAAATCTCTCGCCATACAGGTAATGCCTCCACATTTTTAAGGCAAATACACAGCTGCCAATTCCAAATCATGGGTGGGATAATTCTCTTCTGTTGGCTTAAATGTCTGGATGCATAAGCTATCACTTTACCATGCTGCATAAGCACTGCGCCAAGTCCTCTCCTCGAAGCATGTATACAACACAAACCTCCACTTTCTACGGTAATGCCAACACAGGTGCTGATGTAAGTCTTTTCTTCAATTCATAAAACTCTTTTGGCATTCCCCGGACCACACAAAAGGTACACCCTTCCTGGTCAATTTGGTCATAGGTGCTGCAATCTTGAAAAGTCTTGAATAAAGCGCCTATAATAACCTGCCAACCCTAAAAAAGCTTCTGATCTCAATTATTGTTCTAGGCACCTCCCACCTCATACTGCTTCTACTTACTCGGGTCCACTGCCACTCCATCACCTAAGATGACATGACCAAAAACTGAATCTCTTTTAACCAAAACTCACACTTATTGAATAGCAAACAACTGATTATCCCTTAAAATGCAGGGTAAACCTCAAATGAACTGCATGCTCCTCTTCAGATGCTGAATAAATCAGAATATCATCTATAAAGACCACGATGAATTGATCTAAATATGGATGAAAAATTCTATTCATCAGATCCATAAAGGATGCAGGAGCATTAGTTAGCCCAAATGGCATAACTACAACTCATAGTGACCATATCTTGTTCTGAAAGCTGTTTTATCTATATCTTCTTCCTGATCCTAACTGATGGTACCCTGACCTTAAATCAATCTTAGAAAACACTCTAGCTGATTGCAACTGATCAAACAGATCATCTATCCTTAGTAACGGGTACTTATTCTTAATGGTCACCTCATTCAACTTTCTGTAATCAATACACATACGAAAACTACCATCTTTCTTTTTCACAAATAACACCGGTGCTCCCCATGGGGAATGACTCGGTCTAATAAACCCTTTCTGCAACAGCTCTTCTAATTGCTTTTTCAATTCTTTAAGTTCTGCTGGTGCCATCCGATATGGAGCTTTAGAAATCGGCATGGTACCTGGCAGCAACTCAATGTAAAGTCCACCTCTCTATGTGGAGCTAAACCAGGCAAATCTTCAGGAAAAACATCAGCAAATTCCCTAACCACGGGAACTGCTTCCACTGACTGACTAGTTTCTACCAGACTTACCGAGGCTAAATAAGTCACACATCCAGCATTTATCAACTTTCTAGCTCTAATTGCAGAAATTAGGAACTTAGAGGTATAAAAAGGCATATCTTGATATTCAAATACTGCACCATTAGGATGACAAAATCTGATCCTTTTCTTTCTGCAATCTAACATTGCTCCATAAGTCTCAAGCCAATCCATACCCAAAAATAATATCATAATCTGTCAACTGCAGGGCATACACCAACCGGCATCTGGTTTCCTTCAATCACAACAGGAGCTTCATCTATATAGCTCGAAGTGAGCAGGAACTCACACGAGGGAACCTCCACTACTACTCACAAGACTTTTCTTCTAAAGGATGAGCATACAATCCAAAAATTCTTCGGAAATGAAAGAATGAGAGGCACCCGAATCAATTAAAACTCTTGCTGAAAATCATAAAGAGGTAAAGTCCTTCTATCATATTCGATGCCTCCGCCTGGGCTCGGGTGATAGCCATAACCCGGCCCTTCCCCGCTGCTGCGGTACTCCTCTGCCACGACCTACCTGTGGCTGCTGAAACTGCTGAGGCTGCTGCACACCTCTTTCATACCCATACCTCTTGGATAGGGGCAATTGCGGATCAAATGTCCGGCTAATTGTAATTATAACATCTATATCCTGGTGGAGTAATGGGCTGCCTGGCAGTACTCTGCTGCGACTCCTCCACCTCAGGCCTACCTCGGCCTTGCTGGAATTGCTGACGACCTCCCCATCCTCTTCCTTGCCTTTAAATGCTTGCTTTAATTTCTGGCCCCATTTACCAAAGCCTGATGAAGAAGGTCCTACTGGTGCTTTACCCTTACTCGCACCCACTGACTGCTGCGCTAGCCGAAAACTACCTGAACCAGACTCGCCCACTGACGAGTTCGAATAGACCTCTCCAACGTAGCTGCTCTCTGGGCTGCTTCTTCCACTGTCTTACACATGAGAGGTACTATT
>CM024756.1:8702362-8798364 GCA_014218235.1 Colocasia esculenta
ACCATGCATTTGTCACCCAAAGGCATAACCACAAACTCATAGTGACCATATCTGGTTCTAAAGGTGTTTATCTATATCCTCCTCTTTAATTCTCAACTGATGGTACCCGGACCTCAAATCAATCTTAGAAAACACCTTTGCTGATTGCAACTGATCAAAAAATCATCTATTCTCGGCAACGGGTACTTATCTTGATGGTCACATCATTCAATTTCCTATAATCAATGCACATCCGAAAACTTCCATCTTTCTTTTTCACAAATAAAACCGGCGCTCCCACGGGGAATGACTCGGTCTAATAAAACTTTCTGCAACAATTCTCTAATTGCTTTTTCAATTCTTTAAGTTCTGCTGGTGCCATCCGATATGGAGCTTTAGAAATCGGCATGGTACCTGGCAGCAACTCAATGGTAAAGTCCACCTCTCTATGTGGAGCTAAACCGGGCAAATCCTCAGGAAAAACATCAGCAAATTCCCTAACCACGGGAACTGCTTCCATTGACTGACTGGCTTCTACCAGACTTACTTAGGCTAAATAGGCCACACACCCATCATTTATCAACTTTCTAGCTTTAATTGCAGAAATTAGAAACTTGGAGGTATAAAAAGGCATACCTGATATTCAAACACTACACCATTGGGATGACAAAATCTGATCCTTTTCTTTCTGCAATCTAACATTGCTCCATATGTCTCCAGCCAATCCATACCCAAAATAATATCATAATCAGATAACTGTAGGGCATACAACCGACCCGGCATCCAGTTCCCTTCAATCATAACAGGAGCTTCATCTACATAGCTCTAAGTGAGCAAGAACTCACCTGAAGGAACCTCCACTACTAACTCACAAGACTTCTCTTCTAGAGGATGAGCTATACAATCCAGAAATTCTTCGGAATGAAAGAATGAGAGGCACCCGAATCAAATAAAAGACTCTTGCTGAATATTCATAAAGAGGTAAAGTACCTTCTATCATATTTGACGCATCTGCCTGGGCTCGGTGATAGCCATAACCTGGCCTCTTCCTCGCTGCTGCGGTGTTCCTCTGCCACGACCTGCCTGTGGCTGCTGGAACTGCTGAGGCTGCTGCTGCTGCACACCTCTGCCATAACCATACTCTCTCGCATAGGGACAATTGCGGATCAAATGCCCCGGCTGATTACAATTATAACTTCTATACCCTGGAGGAATAATAGGCTGCCTGGCAGTGCTCTGCTGCGACTCCTCCACCTCAGGCCTACCTCGGCCCTGCTGCAACTGCTGACGACCTCCCCATCCTCTTCCTTTGCCTTTAAGTGCTTGCTTTAATTTTTGGCCCCATTTACCAAAGCCTGATGTAGAAGGTCCGCTGGTGCTTTACCCCTGCTTGCACCTACTGACTGCTGCGGTAGCCGGAAACTACCTGAACCTGATTCACCTGCCTGACGGGTCCGGATAGACCTCTCCAAAGTAGTTGCCCTCTGAGCTGCCTCTTCCACTGTCTTGCACATGAGAGGTACTATCGCATCCTGCAATTCTACTCTCAAACCTCTGATAAAATACTCAACCATCATGTTATTATCTGAAACCACATATGGCGCATAACGGCTAAGTGCCATAAATCTCATCTGGTACTCTAAGACTGAAGAGTTACCTTGCTGGAGAGTTCGGAATTGCTCTCTTTTACTTGCTGCACTTGGATCGGAAAGAATGTATCGTTAAATACATCAAGAAACTCCGGCCAAGTGATAGCTTCTTCCGTCCTACCTGCAAAAGTAGTTTGCATCTTCAATCGCCACCATTCCAAGGCAAAACCTCTCAACTGGTAAGCAGCTAATACCACTTTATCCGCTGCCGAACATCTCATAGTTGCAAAAACTCTTTCTATTTCATGAACCCAATGCTCAGCTGTATCTGGATTCGGCTCTCCTAAATAAGTAGGCGGCTGCAATCTCAGAAATTTCTCCACCTGCATCACTGGTTCTTCTATTATCAGCACTGGTGGTGGTGGTGGCACAGGTGCTGCAAAAGGCACCTCTACTCTCGGCGGAACTGGAGCAACAGGTACAGCCATTCCATCCCAGGTGGCACTGCAACTGGTGGTACCGGCGCCTGCTGATCCATTCTTGCTCGAATATCCGTGAGGCTCTCCCAGATTCTCTCAATCATACGTTGGGTGCTTTCCTCCAGATCATCTCCTCCACCACCCCAATCTCTCCTATCAGTCATTTCAGAAATTTCTACATACGCAAAACACCAACAAAAAATCAAACAACCAATTATCAAAAACCAGGGTCCCTACCAGCAGTGTACAAAGACCGAAATAAGGCTATGTATCTTTCTAGTTCCTTTATATTACCACGGACCTTGCTCTGATACCAATGTGACGGAACGCCTCGGCCAAGCCGTTAAACCGATAACGTACTTGATCCGAGTCGCCTCCCGCGAACGGGCCGAAGCCTCGCAAGGGATACCAAACCACAGTCCGTGTAAACACAAGGAACACACCACTTTATATATTAATTCACAAGTTACATAGCCAAATTTTCACAAAACTAAAAAGAAGTACAAGAGCCTGGGGCATACCCCGAGGTACAATGAAGAAAGTAAACAACTACAAAAGCTACACTACTGGAACTAACCGCTGACCGTGGAGCTACTGACCCTGCACCGCTACGGCGCGGCTCGGAGCTGGACGTCGGACGAGAAACGTCCTCCTCGCTCTCACCTGTGGGGGTAGGGGTGAGCCTCTCTAGTCACTGGCTCAGTAGGGAACTCCCCCAAAACCGAGCAAACCAACACACAAGTACGAATAGTAAATAGCACCAACAATTTATATAACAGCTAAGCAGGTAAATAAAGCTGTAAAAGTACTCACCGTCTGCCGACTACGAGAAACAACAGTAATAATTAAACGGCAAACCAGTACAGTGTACAAGCTAAAGTAGAGACAGCCAACACGAGCCACGTGATCTGGTTCGCGACACCAGAAACTGACTCGGACAAAATAACACAGGTCTACCTCTCAGTCTCGCAGCCACGGACGAAAGGTCCAGCTGCCGCTCCACGTAAAACGGTCAAGCACTGTGGAGACCAACTAAACACCACCACCTGCAGACCACACGGTCACAGGCCCATGCCTGACACCTCTAGAGACCCTGGCCTGGGCTCGCTAGAGGAGGCACTGGAAAAGGACTAGCTGGGGACCAGTGTCGACTACTGGTGTCCGTACCCCCAACTACGAGCGCGCTACAAGTGACTAAAAACAAACACAAGTGTCACTGTCCCACTGTCGTCTTTCCCTCAGCCGGACGTACAACTCTAACACAAGAGTGAGGGTGTCTAGGTCAGACGACACAGACCTCGACGGTACAACACAAGTACCGGGACAAAGCCCCGAGCTAACAGCCTGGCTCACAAAGGACCTGGGGCACCCAACTGGAGAGGTAACCACGGTAGGCGTCGTACTACTAGCCACGTACACAAAACCACGTGCACGTCACACACAAACCACGTGAAACCTCACGTAAACCACAAGTAACCACGGTCCACCACACGTGAACCCAACTGACTCGCGTAAACAACGCACAGTCACTGAAGTAAGCAACTAACTGCATACCTTGTATGCTAAACACGAAAACCAAGTGCACTCAGTGCACTTCATGTGTCAACACACATGCATTATCGGTAAATATCATAATTCAGTCATTTCAGTTCATAACCAGTAGGCGGCAACATCGACCGCCGCTTACAAGTAGTAAACGGAAAGGGACCTGGCCGTCTACATCCTAGCTGAGGAGCTTGGCGACAAGCGATCTTGACGCTAAGTTCTCCGGCCATAAACCCTGCAGAAACCCTAATCCGGCTCTGGGGCTTTCCAACCATTTTAACTACAGAAAATCATATAGAAACTACTCTTTTAACATGCAGAAACCCAATATAACCCACTACAACATGCTCCATACATTTAAACTACTCAAACCACCCTTTATCCCCATATGGTGCAACTTTATCCGAACATACATTATCATGCTGGTTCAAGTGGTTATGATATGTTTTAATGTTTCTACGGAGCTACCAGGGTTCGTCCCCTACCTTCGAACACGCTAAAACTTCCCGGAATCCCTCGATTCACGCCGAACACTCCGCGAGCTCCCACGCGAATTGCACCACGCCGCGACGTTTCCTCACGTAATTCAGCGACGCCGCGCGTTCTATGCTCATCCAACCACTCCTCGGAACCTGTTGGAAGCTTCAGAGACTCGGGGGCAGCAAGCTGGGGCAAGAGGGAATGAGTGAGAGCTGAGAGAACTGCCCTCGGGTGAGCCTATAACCTGCAGAATTCTCAGGTTGGCGTCAACCCCCATGCCGCCAACAGCAACCGCCACCCTCTGTGTCCACATCTACTGCCGCCAAGTTCATGCAGTAAACGTCCACTAAGCTGGACGCCAACAGTCAACGACCACCCCTGGCCGCCAACTTCAACTGAACAGTAGCAGGTCCTGTTTCATTTCAGGACCAACCCTGCTCTTCACTGCTCAAACACACATCCACACCATGCATTCCACACAACCAACTCACATTGGCCTCACAACGGCCGCCACAACCACATACACACGATCCGCATGATCCGAAAAGCACGCGACGTTACATCAGTTGTCCATTAGGTCTGCGGTCTTGGAGGTGATCGAGCAACAGAAGGCCGACCCTAGACTCCAAGAGTTGGTGGGCAAGGCAGGCATGCTCAAGATGAGGATGGTGTGATTAGGTTCCATCACGTGTATGTGTTCCAGACATTGTAGTTGTCCATAAGCATGTTTTGCAGAGGCTCATAGGTCGAGATTCTCTATTCATCCGAGTAACACTAAGATGTACCAGGATTTGAAGAGATCTTTTTGGTGGTCTGACATGAAGAAGGATGTGGCAGCGTATGTGTCTATTGTTAGTAAGCCAGGAAGTGAAGGCCGAGAGGCAGCGACCATCTGGCCTTATGCAGTAGATGGAAATCCCAGTATGGAAGTGGGAAGCTGTCACTATGGATTTTGTAATGGGTTTGCCCAGATCAAGGCGGGGCAATGACTCGATATGGGTAGTAGTAGAGATTCTCAAGACTGCGCATTTCTTGCCTATGAAAAAGAAGCAGTCGGTCGAGAGCTTAGCTAGATTATGTCGGTAGCATAGTTAGATTGCATGGTGTGCCGAAGTCGATCATTTGGATCGAGGATCCGAGATTTACTTCGAGGTTGTGGAAGGGTCTTCAGGATGCTTTAGGTTCTGAACTAAAGCTTAGTTCAGCGTTCCATCCCCAGACAGATGGACAGTCTGAGAGGACTATCTAGACGCTCGAGGATATGTTGAGAGTGTGTGTGCTGGATTGGAAGGATGATTGGGAGCGTCATTTACCTCTTGTGGAGTTTGCATACAACAACAGTTTTCATGCGAGTATTGGTATGGCTCCATTTGAGGCGTTGTATGGTAGGCCTTGTAGATCTCCTTTATGTTGGGAGGAGACTGGCGATAGGCAGTTGATTGGTCCAGATTTAGTTCAAGAGACTTCAGATAAGGTCCAACTGATTAGGAGAGGCTTGTTGCGGCACAGGATAGGCAGAAGAGTTATGCCGACAACAGGACGAAGGATTTGGAGTACGAGGTAGGTGAGCATGTCTTTTTAAAGATATCGCCTACTCGAGGTGTAGTTAGATTTGGCAGGCATAGTAAGCTAAGTCCTAGATTCATTGGCCCGTATGAGATTCTCAGACGATTGGGCAACGTGGCATATGAGCTAGCTTTACCTCCGGCTTTGGCTAGTGTTCATCTTGTTTTCCACGTATCTATGCTCAGGAGGTATGTTCGAGATCCATCTCATGTGATTAGTCACGAGCCAGTGGAGATCCAGCCAGATCTATCTTATGTGGAGCAACCGGTAGCTATTCTTGACCGGAAGGCTCAGCATCTCCGGAATAAGAGCATTGCGTCGGTGAAAGTATTATGGCACAACTTCTCAAGAGAGAAGGCTACTTGGGAGCTTGAGGATGCAATGAAGAAGAAGTATCCTCAGTTGTTTGAGTAGTGTCGGTCTAACTTCGAGGACGAAGTTTCTTTAAGGGGGAGAGGGTGTAAGGCCCTCGAATTTTGCCCCTTATATAGGTGTTTGGTTGTCCGAGGATTTGATGCATTGTGTGTGTAGCTATATATATATATATTATTGTAGTATTGTTGCACATATGAATATATATAGATATATATATATATATGTTTCTATTGTGTATGTTATTTATTTACATTGTATAAATAATATTTTAAAGTATACATTGTAATTTACATGTATTTGCATTGTGTAAATATAGTTTTATGCATTTTAAGTTTGGCCGAAATGTCATTTGGCGTCAACATAAGTGACGTTGAGTAGAGGTCAGCGGCCATATCGATGGACGCCAACCTCATATAGGCGGCCATTGATGTTGAGTCTAAAACCCAGATCTTGTGGTGCTTCAGATCCGGAAATGCCCGCGATCTTTTCGCCTCTTGTTTAGGAAACCGTTCTCCAACGGTCCTGAACCCTACCTAAACGCGTACCCAACCCCCTGGGAGCATAAAAACTCCTTCTTTCGGCCGAATGGAGTTTTTGGCTCTTGGGTCAAAAATCTAAAACCCTAGTTTTTTTGTGCAAAAACTGGAAGTTTGGACCATTGGATCCGACGATTTGAGGCTTCTTCCGGCGTTCTACCACGACTGGGAGGGAGTCTGAACAACGAGGAAGGCTTCCCCGACTCCGGCGTGCATCGAGAACCATCACAGAACCTAGATCGAGGGGATCTTGGAGGCTTCTTAGCATAGGCCGAGGAGAGCTTCTTCGACCCATATTTCTGTCTGTAGATTTCTATAAAGGCAAGTAACCCTTGACCATTGTCCATACATGCGTCTAGTAGGTCCCAGGCATTTTACAAATTTTATTTGTGTCCTGGAACCCCCGTTCTCCCTCATTTTGTGAGATTTGTCTGCATTTCTGCAGACAGGAACTAAATGGCATCATCTGCTGCTGTTAAGATTGAGGTTGGCGGCATCCTTTGCTGCCGTCTACCTGATTGGCGGCCAGTGTGCTGTGAGTTCATCATACAGTGACAGTGTGCATGTTTACCCTATAAAATCTATTTTCTGGTTTTTTCTAAACATGAGGATATATGGTAAAAATACTATATTGTTAAATATTGTTGATAGATCATATCATGTGATTATGGTAAATTTTCATCCATTGTGTAAACTATTGAATTTTCTGAAATGAAATGATAGACATGTATTAATCTTATAAATTACTGTTTACATACTTTTATGTTGAACTAAGGCTTCATGAAATTTCTGTGAGTAATATGCAGGTATTATATATGTTATAAAAATTGACAAATTTTGATTTCTGTGTGAGTTATTAAAATTTCTGAAATGAATTGAGAGCTGTATATGACCATGTTTAAATTAGTATAAATATGTTGGTTGTGAATTGAGCTTGATAATTTATAGAACTAAGTGGTGACTATTTCAGGCATTTGAACTATTAAGACCGATTGTTTACATGTAAACCCTTGTTAGACGAAATTTTGATAGAAATTACATGATAATGTTCCAATTATTATAATTAGTATATAACTCTAAAAAAATTGAAAATTTGAGCATAAGATGAAATGTCTGTCTTCAACCTGTCATAAAAATTTCATACTATTTGGGCAACAGTAAGTACTATTTTGATTATAGATGAGAAATGAGCATGTTAAAACCTATCGAATGTAATAGGGAATAATCCTATGATTGCAGCATGCGTAGGATCATGATGTGAACTAATTAATTGTTAAGAACAGTAGTACCATGCTAGGTAAAACTGAACCATATGCACGTATGTGAGGTTGGATATTATTGGGTTAACAGTGTACAAACTATGTGTGATTAATAAGATTTATATAAAACTTGTGCCATGGGTGACACTACTACTTAGAGAGCTGTGGAACTGTACCGTAGTAAAGTCCCTACGGGAAGGTTCATGTGTGGAAATCTTATGGGCAAATAGGATGAAATCCTGGAGGTGGACAAGTACACTGGTAGGGTGGAGAGTGCTTCTCCCGGTTCTGCGCAGTTAACCAAGATCTATCACTTTTGCCTAGGTGATAGGTATGTGAATGTGATGTGTGTGTCCTTCTAGAGGTGGTTCGGACTATGTGTCACGGCAATTAAGTGGAAATAATGTGATTGTGTATAAGTGAAATGTGAAATTGTAGAATGTGCAAATAAACATGTGAATATGTGAAAGCAATGTGATAGCATGTGAAATTGTAAACCATTACATGAATGTGCTAAATCCATGTCAAAAAAGCAATCTAATCATGTTTATAATTGTGTTAAGTGTGTGAAAATGTACATAGAATCATGCTAGGAGTATTGCTTCCATTATGTGTAATCCATGTTTAAGTTGCATACATATTATATCATGAATGGAATGAGTTTTAAATTGATTTAGCATGTTAAAGAAATGTGTAGAGAGCATGTGATAGGCTTTATTTTAGTGGTGAAAAGAAAAAAAGCATGTATCATGTACCATAATGTGGTAAAAGTTTTATGCATAGAATTTAAGAATTATTCAAACCATGCTGCATGTCTAATTGTTTCTAATTGAAAGTAAATGTGCATATGATGTATGTATGTATAATGTGCATGGATTACTTGCTGAGTCTTTTAGACTCACTTTTACTCGGCGTACAGGTGCAGGTGTCCACTTTCTTTGAGGAGATAGCCAGGAGTGACTCGGAGTGAGAGTCGGAGATTGTTGTGGAGATATAGCATTGTATTTTCTTTTCATAAGTATGTAGTCAATAAGTTATGTAATTCAAATGTGGAAATTTTAGTTATTTCTTGTACTATTATGGACTGTGGATAGAATGTGGATGATGGAATAAAAGTTCACATTGAGTTCTTTTAATTCTGTTGTTCTATGTTTATATTTGTATACATCTCAGCTTAATGTATTTGTTGGGTCAATGTCCTGATGATCATCCTGTCCCCAGGTAATTTTAATTAATTACATATGTATTTGGTGATTAACAAAAATAAACTAGTTTTATCAATAATACCTAATGAATATTTCATAAGTCTTAAGTACAGGAAAAATACTAAGGTCAAACAAGCCAATAAAGGTATGCATTACTTCTCTGAAGCCTTAATCTTTTCAACATGATATTTCTCAGAGTCCATATCGATTTCTGTTGAAGATCATAACGATTTCTTTAGAAAGCGTACGACTTGCCTGCATAACGATTCTATAAGTCATCGCAACGATTTCTTTAGAAAGCATAACGACTTGCCTGTCATAACGATTCTATAAGTCATCGCAACGTTTTCTTTGAAAGCGTAACGACTTCCTGTCATAACGATTCTATGTCATCGCAACGATTCTTTAGAAAGCGTAACGACTTGCTTGTCATAACGATTCTATAAGTCATCGCAACGATTGCTTTCTATTAACGATTTGTTAAGTGTTTCACAATGATTTCTTCAATGAACACAACAATTTGCTTTCTATAATGATTTGTAAGCGTTTCACAACGATTTCTTCAGTGAACACAACGATTTGCTTTCTATAACGATTCGTTAGTGTTTCACAACGATTTCTTCAGTGAACACAATGATTTGCTTTCTATAACGATTCGATAAGTGTTTCACAACGATTCTTCAGTAAACACAACGATTTACTTCTATAACGATTTGTTAAGTGTTTCACAACGATTTCTTCAGTGAACACAACGATTTGCTTTCTATAACGATTGATAAGTGTTTCACAACGATTCTTCATAAAAACACAACGATTTGCTATATCTCATAATGACTTGGTCAATCTGATTATTCATAACGATTTCATAAGTCATATAGCCATCGATTTCATATCTAATATCGACTTGATATCTTATTCATCTTAAAAGCGTTGACTAGTCAAAGTCCACGTAGATATCTCTCTGACGCTCTGCATTTATGAGATCTGAAAGTATCTCTGCATGCATGCAGACGATATCTTCCATTATCGTGCTTACTCTGATTACGTCTTTTAGACCTAGCTATTTGGCATTACTATTTTCATGTCTATTGCTACTAACGTTGACTGACATCAGAGACAGCTTAGCTGTCTGCTATTTGAGATTAACATTTGTGCAGACCTCTGATCTAGCTCCACGTTACAACGTTAAACAAAATAGAAGCCAAAGGATATCTCTGAAGATCTCATCTCTTTGGGTGCTCAAGTGATCAAAAGACTGTTGACTGGAAGCTTCCAAGACTCCAGGTGTCATTCAGTCTAACGACTACTCAAGAAAGAGAGACAACAGTTACTTCAACGGGCGAATTTCAAAAGAAGATAAATACAAGACGAAAAGAAGATCAAGGATATAGAGAAGCTGAGAAAACTCATTCAAGCCATCAAAAATCTTCGCTAGAATTCTAAGAGCCAACAAGTTCATTCCTTCTCGTGTTGCTCTTTGCTCTCCACTCTGTAGTGAAAATCTTGAGAGAGCTTGTGTAGTTCTGAGTGCGCTTAGCTTAGCTTAGATTCTTTGCTCTCAGTGCTAGTGGCTTCAGATCTTGCTTGTCAAAGCTTGATCTAGGGGCTTGAATTCATTTATTCTCATTGAGGAGTTTTTCCCTTCGGTTGTGAAGGAAGACCTGGTGGCATCCAGGGTGTTGTTTCCCTCGGTTGTGAAGGAAGACCTGGTGGCATCCAGGGTGTGTTTCCCTTCGGTTGTGAAGGAAGACCTGGTGGCATCTAGGGTGCTGTTTCCCTTGTTGTGAAGGAAGACCTGGTGGCATCCAGGGTGTTGTTTCCCTTCGGTTGTGAAGGAAGACCTGGTGGCATCCAGGGTGTTGTTTCCCTTCGGTTGTGAAGGAAGACCTGGTGGGGTATCCAGGGTGTTGTTGTTCCCTTCGGGTGTGAAGGAAGACCTGGTGGGGTATCCAGGGTGTTGTTGTTCCCTTCGGGTGTGAAGGAAGACCAACTGAGCTGGGTGCGTTGCGTCCTTAGGGGGACTGTACCCTAGTTAGTGAAATCATGAGTTGTTGCTCAGGGACTGGACGTAGGACTCCTAAGGAGAGTAGGTCCGAACCAGGATAATCCTTGTGTTGTGTGATTGTCTTCTTTTGTGGTTTGATATTTAAACTAACAGTCACTAACCTCCTTCGAAGACGTTTGTGTAATGTTTTTAGTTACAGGTATCCTCTAGATTATTTTTTAAAAAGACCCATTCACCCCCCCCTCTGGGCTCGTCAACTGGGCAACAAGTGGTATCAGAGCAAGTCTCTTCGACAAAGAAAGGATCCAACGATTGAAGAGTAAAGATCCATGGCAGCCCAAAGTCACAACGAAGGTCAGTCTGTCAACCGACCACCATTGTTCGATGGAGAAGATTACACATATTGGAAAACTAGAATGGAGTATTTTCTGCAAGGCCACGATTATCAGATTTGGTCCATAATAGAAGAAGGTGATCTCCTGGTCACAAATGAGAAAGCTCAATGGACAGATGATGACAGAAAGAAGATCTCCTTGAATTGCAAAGCAAAGCATCTTATGCTGTGCTCTAAGTAAGAAGGAGTTCAACAGAGTTTCAACCTGCAAATCCTCAATGGGATGTGGGAAAAGCTCAGGATCACATATGAAGGCACAGACAAGGTAAAGGAAACAAGAATCGACATTCTTGTCACTCAGTATGAGAGATTTCAGATGCAATCAGGTGAATCCATAACTCAAATGTTCAGTCGGTTCACTGACATCACAAATGGACTAGTTGGTCTGGGGAAAACCTATGAGATTGGAGACATAGTGAGGAAAATACTTAGATCCTTACCGTCCTCATGGACCCCAAAGGTCACAGCAATAGAAGAAGCTAATGACCTGAAGAGAATGTCAGTAGAAAAGCTCATTGGGTCCCTCATGGCCCATGAGATCAACATGGAAAGGCTAGGAGAGTCCTCTAGCAGAAAGAAGCACTCCAACGCCTTAAAAGCTGAAGAAGATTCACCAGAAGCAAGTTCAGATGAGAGTGAAAGTGATGTGGACAGCGAGAGATGAGGAAGCAATGCTATCTAGAAGATTGCAGTGGATTTTGGCTAAGAAGAAAAAGTTCCAATCTGGTAGAAGGCACTTCAAAAGGAATAAGGACTTCAAGAAGCCAGATGGAAAAGAGATGAAGAAAGGAGAAACCCATCTGCTATGATTGTAAGAAGCCAGGACACATTAAAGCTGAGTGTCCAAATAACAAGAAGCCGGAGTTCGGAAAGAAAGAGAGCTCCAAGAAGTTCAGAGGTACAGAAGAAGGCGGATGGCAGCAGCACGGGGCAACAGTAGTGACTCAGACAGTGAGTCAAGCTCCTGCAGCGATGAAGAAGAAGCCAATCTGGCGTTCATGGCCAATATTGATGAAAAGGTAACCTCTGACTCCTCTTTCGATTCATGTAATGATTCTGATTCAGATAACTTAGAGGAAGCATTCAATGAACTGTATGATAAATACAAAGAAGTAACTAAATTATTAAAAGCTAGCAAGAAAAATAATATGTTTAGAAAACACAATTCTGATTTGAAAACAGAAAATGAAGAATTAGAAGAAACAAATACTGAACTTAAAAGAAGAAATGAATTATTATGTGAAGACTTAAAAGATAAAAATAACAAATAACGGAATTGGTAAAACAGGAAAATGTAGATAAACTAAGAACTGAAATCAAGACTCTAACAGAAGAAAACATAAATTTATCTAGCACGTTAGAAAAATTCACAAATGGTAAAAACTCCCTCATATTAAAAGGTGCTAGAAGATCAGGTAAGAAGAAAAATGGATTAGGATATACACCCCCAGATAATGAAGAAACCATAGTTTATCCTAAAACATATCCAACACCAAAATTTGTACCTGAACAAGATAGCATACAAAGCTGATTTCAAATATATAGAAAAAGTAACCAAATTATCCTGCTGTAGTCACTGCAACAAGTTAGGACATATCATAACGACATGCCCAACAAGACATAAGAAATGGATAATAAAAAGTAAAATCAATGATACTAACCCATCAGGACCCAAAAGAATTTGGGTACCTAAAACTTGATGTTTTATTTCAGGTTAACCTCGAGCATCCAAATGGTATTTGGATAGTGGGTGCTCAAGGCACATGTCAGGAAACCAGAAGTTATTCTCTCATCTCAAGCTGAAGAAGGAACAGTCACTTATGGAGATAATGGGAAAGGAACAGTGATAGGCAGTGGCTCTGTGAATAACAAAGTAAAAACAGTCATAGAAGATGTGTTATTAGTCAAGGGATTGAAGCACAATCTCATTAGCATCAGCCAACTGTGTGACAGAGGCCATCAGATCAAGTTTCAAGAGTCAAAGTGCAGCATACTGAAGGATGGAGCAGTCATCTTTGAAGCTAATAGAGAAAAGAATTGTATGTGCTCTATCTTGAGGAACTCAAGGAACAAAACGTCTGTCTGGCAAAAATAAGGATAAATCTACTGAATTATGGCACAGACGACTAGGTCATTGCAGCATAGATGGCATGAGAAAATTGCTGAAGAAGAATCTTGTGGAAGGTCTACCTAAGGTCAGTGCAAAAATGGATGGTGTCTGTAGACCTTGTGCTAAGGGAAAGCACACCAAGAGCTCCTTCAAGTCAAAGACGGTGGTGACCACCTCAAAACCCTTGGAGCTCCTTCATATGGATCTATTTGGGCCAATGAGGACTATAGTCTTGGAGGAAAGAACTTTGGATTTGTCATAGTCGATGACTACTCAAGATTCACATAGTATCATCCTAGAGCATAAAGATGACACTTTCGAAAACTTTGTCAGTTTCAGCAAGAAAGTCCAGAAAGATCAGAAGTTCAGCATTGTGTCTATCCGATCAGATCATGGTGGTGAATTTCAGAATGAAAAGTTTGCTAGATTCTGTGATGATCAGGGAATTGAGCATAATTTCTCAGCACTAAGAACACCACAGCAAAATGGATCGCTGAGGAAAGAATAACCCTATTGGATATGGCAAGAACTATGCTCTCAGAATATGATCTGCCAAGATACTTCTGGGCTGAAGCAGTCAACACAGCAAGCTACATTACCAACGAGTAATGATCAGGCCAATCCTGAAAAGACTGCATATGAACTGTTCAAAGGGAAGAAGCCAAAGATCAGCCACTTCAGGACTTTTGGAGTGTCCTGTTTCATCCACAACAATGGAAAAAGGGACATTGGTAAGCTGGATGCCAAATCAGATGAAGGCATCTTCATGGGGTACACCTCTAAACCAAAGGCTATAGAGTATTAATAAATGCACTTTATTAATTGAACAGTCTGTACATATTATTTTTGATGAAACTAACCCTTCCTGAGAAAGGAAGAAGATTGTAAGACCCTCGAATTTCCGTCGTTTCTTTCGTATTTGTGTGTGTATATTGTGTGAGTACGTATGTACGTATTTACGTGGATATTAAAATAGTATAAATACGTGTGCATGTGTTTTATTAAACGTAAATAATGTATATATTGCATGATGATAGTGTGGATATAATACCATGTACTTATTGCATGAATAGAAGCTTGGTATGCATGGTCTTCTGCATGAATTAGGGTTCTGGCCGCAGGACCTTTTGGCGTCAATCCCCAGGCCGTTGAGGTGGTGTTAGCGTCAACCTTGGACGCCAACACTAACTCCGGCGTCCAGCGATCTGGACGCCAACTTCTTGGCCTGCATGCGCAGCATAGCTGCTATCTTCTGAAACAAGGTATGGCAACCATTGGGGGGATGTCCCCCAACGGCTCTGAGGGGTGTCCCATCACCCTAGTGAGTGGGGAAACGACCCTCTTGGTCTGGACCCCGATTGGCTCACCCCATTCTCCCCTTCACCCTTGCAAGAGGAGAGAGGTGAGAAAGAAAAACCTAGAGCTCTGTGAGAAAAACCCCAGTTTGAACCCCTAAAATCGACCTTTGAAGCTGGTTTTGGAGATCTTCTGCATCAAGGAGGGAGCTGAAGCCAAAGGGAAGTTTCCCATCATCCCCTCGGCGTGGAGATCAACCAGAAGCTCGGAGGAAGGCGATCTTGGAGGTGCTTCTGCAACTTCTTGGGACTGCCCAAGGAGGTCTTCACCAAGCCTCTAAATCCATTAGAAGAACTTTTGAAAGGCAAGTGACCTATCGATGGTATCCCCGTATGAGTCTAGGAGGTTTTTATGATTTTTATGGAATTTCCCTCGAGTCCTAGACCCTCCATTTCACCCAAATTTCAGAGCTCGGGTCTGTGTTCTGCACAGACCTGAGTAAACGGCAAGGTCCCTGGACGCCTGTGATGAGCTTGGCGTCCATCGACCATGCCGCTGACTCTGAGTCAGCGGCCAGAGACCGCCGTCTAGTTCTTCAGGACAGAACAGTGAGCTGTTCTGTCCCTCTTATACGATAATTTCGTTATGATTTTCGTGTGATGAGGATATATGGTATCCCTATAAGCTATGTATATTGTGCATTTTGGTTGTGGATGTATGTGAGTTGTGTTGGAATGTGGGATAATATATCTTGTAAACATGTGAGCATGACTTGTAGACCATTTTGCAAAACCCATGATTCAGGATTAGATTATGTGAATCTTGATTTCGGTTTAATCATGAAGATTGTGGGTCAGCATGTGTGTTGCAAATTTAGGAAATTATCCATGATTGTGCAATTTGTTAATAGTTTCGGTTCGATAGATAGAAGCATGTAAAATGGTTTGTGGTAAGGATTTATAGATGTATGAATTAGGATGATGTTGTATTCTGAAATCATGCATTAGTGTTTTCTGTGCAAAACAGTAAGTGGGTGAATTTCAAATGTGTTAGACCCATGTTAGCATAAGTTGTGAATAACATGCTAATTAGGTGTTTGATTTTCTGTAAATCCTATTTAGCTCAGAAAAATCTGAAAAATTGAGGGTATGATTTTGAACCCGAAAACAGCATGTGGTTAAAATTTCAGGTTAATGGAACAGTAAATAAAAAGTTATGTGTTTTCATGTGAATTGTGAATAATTCGTACATATGATAGTAATGTGATTTTATTTTGTTTAAACCAGCATGATGGTGTGTTTACTATGTGTTGAATCTTGAAAACTCTGTAGTACCATGTTAGGAAAATAGAGGTGTTCATGTGAGTAAGAAAGTGTGAATGAAATGAAGAGTGCCAAGTGTAAAACCATGTGTAAAACGTTAAATGTGTAAAAGTGTAAACTGTGCCAATGTGATACTGCTTCCGAGAAGGCAGTGGAGCTGTATCAGGAAAAGTCCCCCTGAGAAAGTTCATTGTGTTAAGTGACCCTAAGGGCATTAGGGGAAATCCTGGAGGTGGACAAGTACCACTGGTTAGGGTGGAGACTTGTCTCCCGGTCTGCGCAGTCCAAGAGTCACCATTGCATTGCCTAGATGGTGCCTATGTGTTATGTGATGTGAATGTGTCCTTCTTTGGTGGTTTGGACTATGTGTCACGGCACTAAAACATGTGTAAAAGTGTAATGTGTAAAGTGTATGTGACCATGTGTAAATGTGTAAGCGACATGTGAATGTGTATGTGTAAAAGTGTAACCATGTGAAAAGAGGAAATTGTGAAAAAGGAAAATGTGAAAATCTAGATGTGCAATGTGTTATTGAAACCATGTGAGGCTAAATCTGAAACCATGTGAATTCAGAAAATGCATGTTATCCTTCTTGTGTTTATGTGTGCAAAGTGTTTAGAACCCATGATAGGGAACAAATGAATATGTGTGCAAGATGGCGTGATGATTGTTCATATGTTATGTTCTAAGCCACATTGTAGCTTCCATGTGTAGGTTTATAGTCTTTGAACCATGTGAAATCAGCAACCTAAAGCATGTTAAAAAGTTATGTATGTACTTAAGAACATGTGGAATCCATGCTAACTATGTTCCCCGTTCAGGTGTGTAAAGTGTCCATGTTGATAACTCTCACGTTTGGTTCTTTATAAGGTTAAAGTTCATAAGTGAATGGATTAGAGACCATGTGGTAGGTGAATGTTATATTTTTGAAATCTGAAAGCATGCGTTATGCATAAATTGTAGAACCGTCATGATAGGTTTAAACTTAATGGACTAGCATGCTATGTGTTGCTAATTGTATGTGCATGTAGAAACCACTAGGACTTGTACGTGTATATCATGCGTAGTGTTACTTGCTGAGTCCCTGGACTCACTCCTTGCTTCGGCGTACAGGTGTAGTTGGTGACACGACACCGTTGGAGGAGACGGTGGAGACGGACTCCGAGCGCGGAGACTATTACTTGGAGCTTCTTTGTGATTGTGTACTTCGTCGTATGTACTTGAACATTGTATTAGGCTTATCATGAAAAGAATGTAATATGTGGACATTTTGTATTTCTATTTCAGCAATTAAATCATGTAAATTTTAGTTCTTTTTTGCAAATTGTAAACTGCATGTATGTTTAATGTGGATGATGAATGAATGGAGATAGTTCTCTTTTACTTCTGCTACTCTGTTATATTATTCGCGTGTATCTCAGCTGTTTGTATCGTTGGGTAAATGTCCCACTTTGAGGACTCTCGCTATATCGACGTGGGTCGGTATGACCGTACCGGTATAATGAGGGCCGTCACAAAGATAGTGATAATGATGATACAGATGAGCTGTCCAAGAAACTAAAGAATACATCAATTGAGGACAAGGATGATCCACCTCTGGAAGACATGCAACAAAAGAAAATTACACATGAAAATCTCCAAAGGAATGGAGACACAAGAAGATCACCCACTCGAAAATATTATTGGTGATCCATCTATAGGGGTAAGACACAGAGGTAATGTATTCCCTGTGATTACCTAGCATTTGTTTCTTAATAGAGTCGAGACAGTCAATGAAGCTCTTTGTGATGAATCTTGGATATTAGCCATGCAAGCTGAACTAAATCAGTTCAAGAGAACCAAGTATGGTCACTTGTTCCTAGACCATCAGACCATCCAGTCATTGGCACCAAATGGGTGTTCAGAAATAAATTGGCTGAAACTGGTGTAATCTTAAGAAACAAGCCAGATTGGTAGCTCAGGCTATTCTCAAGAGGAAGGCATAGATTTCGATGAAACCTATGCACCTGTGGCTAGACTTGAAGCCATTAGAATATTATTAGCATATGCATCAGCACTAGACTTAAAACTATTTCAAATGGATGTTAAATCTGCATTCTTAAATGGTTTTATAAAAGAGGAAGTTTCTGTGGAACAACCCCCGGGTTTTGATGACACAGAATTTCCTAATCATGTTTTCAAACTTCACAAGGCATTATATGGTTTAAAGCAAGCACCTAGAGCCTAGTATGAAAGGCTTAAGTCTTTTCTTTTAAATCATGGTTTCAGTGGAGGTCAAGTAGATAGTACTCTTTTCATAAAGTCAAAGGTCAAACACATTCTACTAGTTCAAATTATGTAGATGATATTATTTTTGGTTCTACTGATAAATCCCTTTGCAAGTACTTTGAAAGTTAATGCAGGGAGAATTTGAAATGAGCATGATGGGAGAACTTAATTATTTCCTTGGACTATAAATCAAACAAGGAAAGGAAGGAACTCACATCTATCAAGCAAAGTACACAAAAGAACTCTTGAAGAAATTGGATTCGATAATACCAAACCACTGTCAACACCAATGAGTACATCAACAAGGATGGACAATGATAAAGATGGTAATTAAGAAAGTAGATCAAAAGATCTATAGAGGTATGATGGGGTTATTACTTTACTTAACAGCTAGTAGACCCGATATTCTATTTAGTGTATGCATGTGTGCTAGGTATCAGGCCGATCCTAGAGAATCACATTTAATTTCTGTGAAAAGAATATTAAGATATTTAGCAAGAACTCATGACTTAGGTCTGTGGTATCCAAAATGTTGTGAAATTAACTTAGTAGGTTATTCTGATGCTGACTATGCTGGATGCAAATTAGATAGAAAAAGCACCAGTGGTTGTTGTCAATTTCTTGCAGGATGTTTGATATCTTGGTCTTCAAAGAAACGAAATTCAGTGGCACTATCTACAGCTGAAGCTGAATACGTAGCTGCTGGAAGTTGCTGTACACAACTCTTATGGATAAAGTAACAACTTGAAGATTCGAATTAAACATCAAATCCATCCCACTATGTGTGGACAACACCAGTGCCTTTAATCTCACCAAGAATCCAGTTCAACATTCAAGGACCAAGCATATTGAGGTTAGATATCATTTTATTCGTGATCATGTAGCAAATGGTAATATTGAAATATCTTTTATTGATACAAATGGTCAGTTAGCAGACATTTTCACAAAAGCCTTACCCGAGGAGAGATTCACATCTCTTAGAAGGGAATTAGGCATGTGCAATTTGTGAAAAAGGTTCTGTTTAAAACTGGCACATTAAATTTCAGAATTAAGTAGTTTTTCCCTCCATAGCTTTAAGCAAAATAAATTCAAATTATCCTTTGTAACCGCTCTCTCATTGAAGTCGGTTTGAATAGTCAAACTCTTTTGTCTTCTTCTGCCGCCTTTTGGCGCCTCACTTTCCACAACGCATTATTTATTCCTAAAAATTGAATGAGATAACGATTCATATCTCGTCTTCAACCTTTTTCCCTCTTTCGTCTGGACGCTCAATCCGATGCCCTAGCGATTTCGACATCGACTCTCTACTAGTTTTTGAAGCTTCTCTCCTCTTCCCGTGAAATTTCTTGAGGAATCTCTCTCCTCCTTCCTCTCAATCCTCCAGAAAACCTCCACACTTGATTCCATGGCCGCATCCCGTTTCCGGGAGTTTGGGTGGCTATAGTGCCGAGTTCCTCACTCTTGAGCAGTAGGAGAGGTTCAAGTTCGTGAAGACCAAGTGTGCGGGAACAAGGCATTGGACGTTGCTGATCTTGAAAAGAATGGTATGCACAGTGTTGTTGAATCTTTGATCAGGATGCAATGGATGGGAGTGACAACCTTCTCTGAGGTAAGTTATCCAAACCTCGTGAAGGCCTTCTATGTATGCTTGAAGACTCAAGAAGATGGGTCCCTGGTCTCATATGTCAAGGGAACCCAGATTAAGATAGATAGTGAGCTATTGCATGAGTTGTTTGAAGTAACAACATCAGGGCACAGTGGGGTTCACTCCGTGAACGCCCAGGTCAAGGGTCTTGGCATTGTAGGGCCTGGATACAGATTAAGAGATGGTAAATTGGACATCAACCAACTGAATGCGTTCAACCGCCTCCTTCACTTCATAGTGTGTCAAATTTTGGTTCCAAGAAGTGCCACATTCTCCACCTGTACAAAGGCAGATTCTGACATGATGTATTGGGCCATACAGAACAAGGAAATCAACATGGCCGCAGTGATGATGGAAATAATGACTTTTGCCAGAGATCAGGTTTGGGACACAAAAACCAAGCTCAATGTTTCATTGTCGTATGCACATCTGCTCACCAAAGTTTTCAAACACTTTGGTATTGATCTGGCAGGAGCAGTTGTTGAGAAAATGGGCCAATCAATTAGGTCCAGAAATCTCAGGAAAAGTAGTTTTTCAGTTATAGATTGTGTTTGGTCTAAGACACAGTGGATGAGGGAGAGGCCATGTAACGACCCTCTTTATATCGGTACGATTATACCAATCCCCATCGGTATAAAGGGCATCGTCACAGTGGGACATGTACCCAACACTAGTCGATAGGTTGATATGTACCTGGATAGCAATAGAGTACAGCGGAATAAAATAATCAACTCAACTCTTACCCATCACCAACACACATTCCACAATCTAAATAGCGAAATAGAGAGACAATGTCCACATTAATACAAGATAAAAGAACTACATTGTCCAAATATTGTCCATACAATAATTCTTTTCGTGCTATGAGAAAAAGAAAAGTACAACTAGTAGCAGCTCCACAAAATGGTCTTCTAATGACGATCCTCACCAAGCTTCCTTCTAGGACCTGATACCTGCCAACCTGTACACCGAAGCAAGAGTGAGTCCAAAGACTCAGCAAGCAAACCAAAATCTTAAACTTAAACATGTCACACTCACACTAAACCATTAACATTAACGAGATGCACACTAACATCAAATCACAAGGGTACACATAGTCCTTATGCTCAACTAACATAGATATTGTCTTCACAGGAGCATGCTTTAGTCTACCAAAATTCTATTCTAAATCATGAGCATTTCATCATACACATGTGTTATTTACACATTTACATGCAACATGATTCGTCCACACATTATTTCACCCCATAGATATTTCTACACTAAATCATAAATCGAGCATAAGGGAAAAGGACACACTAGCATGATATCTATTTTCTTTTCACATGCACTTTTCGTATTTAATTGTACAATTTACTTACTGTTTCAACATGATAAGATTACATGCACATAGCTTCATATTCATAGCATGAGTTGAAGGTTAACTTGGTAATACTATTTAGCAACAATAAATGCTTAAGTAGGAGACTTTATACTAATTGAGCCTTTCAACTAGCATGGAATCAAAACATTTCTCATGCATTTGCCATATTCATAATCAACCTTTGCAAACATGGAAATCCTATCACATGCTCACTACCATTTCATTTACGTGAGAGTTATACATATATACAATTCCATTACAACATGATAGCAATTAACATGAGATTCTCATATATTTGAAAGGGAAGTTCCTAACATGGGTTCTACTCATTCTTACACACGTGAAACATCCTTTTTCATACATTTAGGTTGCTGTTTGGATATGCATTAACACTTACATGACATATATCATGAGTTCACAATTGAACACATTTATCTCACATGATTGCACATTTACGCATTCACCTTGTTCACTTTTACACATTTCATATGTACACATGTTCACACTTACACAATTTACACATTTCCACATCATTTACTCTTTCACTTTCACTTATCACATATCACATATCACATCGATTGCACTTACCACGTGCATCATGGGCACTTACCATGTGCCATATTCACATATTTCACACTTTATTCATTATTTCATTGGTTAATCAATTTGCCATGACACATAGTCCTAACCACCAGTAGAGGACACTAACAAATAACACAACTCATTCTCATAACTCTTTTCACAACACATAACACATAACACGACTCATAATCACATACCACCACCTAGGCAATACAGTGGTGAATCTTGGTAACTGCGCAGACCGGGAGAAGCTCTCTCCACCCTATCCAGTGGTACTTGTCCACCTCCAGGATTTCCCTAATGCCTTTAGGACAAACTTATATCACATGGAGCCTTCTATAGGGACTTTTCTATATACGGCTCCCGATGCCTCTAGGGTAGCAGTGTCACATAGGCACAACTTTTAGACTTTACTCATGCCGAGTTTTAACATGTATTTTACACATAACATTCACATCTCATTCATTTTCTCATGCACAATGTGACTCTGTTTTTCTCCTAACCATGCTACTATAGATGACCATAATTAACATTCTGGAAGTTTCATTAATCATGTTAAAATGGTTCAGAAATCAAATCATTTCATAATAGCTAGCATTAGTCACGTATTTTGCATGGAAATTTCATATTGCACTGTATAATTGTCCAAATGTCCTGAAACTTTAACCACACACTGTTTGCAGGTTTCAGACTTCTCATGCAAATTTTCATATTTTTCTGAATTACATAGAATTTACGGAAAATGAAACATTCATTTTCATGCCACTAATAATTCAATTCAATATGGAACATGACATAAATATCAGATTTGATGGTTCAAGGTCCTGAGCCTGACATATGCATGATCACAGAAATTTATTCCCGCATTTATTGCATGACACACGATTTACTGTAATTTTTTGAATAACCTACACATGACTTCTATTCCTATTGCAGAAAATGCAGTAAATCACATGAACACAAAAAATTTCTCAAATTTGCAGGGCATGGACTGATGCATATATACATGGTTTAGAAAAATTATAGCATCCAAACTCCTCATGATTCATGTAAACAGTAGACTAACATCTCCAAACTGATTGCTAACATACAATTCAATAAATCTAAAAATTTGCACCATCCACAAAAATGCGCAAGAAATTCACCACACGTCCCACCATAGGTATTACATAACATATAAAAATTACACTATATCCTCATGCGAAGAAGTCCGAAATTAATCATATAGGAAGGACAGTTCACTGTTCTGTCCTGAAGAACTAAACGGCAGGGTCTGGCCGTTCACAGAGGTTGACGGCATTATCGCATGCCGTTAACAGATGACCTTGACGGCAAGGTCTCTTGCCGTCAAGTTCCTGTCTGTGTGAGAACACAGACCGAGCTTGGAAAAAATGTCAGAATGGGGGCTCCAGGACGCGAATTAAAATCCACAAAATTTCTGAGACTTAGGGGACATGTCTAGGTTCAAGACCTAGGGTTTACTTGCCTGAAGAAAAACCTCCAAACGGATCAAAATGGCCGGAGAAGCTCTCCTTGGGCAGTGCCAAGAAGCCTCCAAAACTCCTTTGCTCCGGGTTCTAGGGGGTTGTAGGCCGCAGTCCAACGCCGGGGAAGCCTTCTCCTATGTATGGCCTTCCTCCTTGTTGTAGAAGCTCGCCCGAAAATGCCTCCAGTCGCCGGATCTAAGCCTTCCAAGGTCAGGTTTTCTCACATTTCTGAGCTAGGGTTTTCTCCTCTTGAAAAGGCCAAGAGAACACCTTGCTAGCAGCAAGGTGGAGGTTCTTATGAGGCAAGACCCGAAGTCTGCCTTTGCAAGGGTGGGAGAGCCCCTTTGGGTCGGCCATCCCCAATCAGAAGCATGGCAGGCCATGCTTTTTCTGACCTGCTATGCATGCAGTGTCAGAAGAGTAGACGTCCACATCCCTGGACGGCTACAGAGGGTTGGCGTCCATCGATATGGACGCTGACATAACATGGGCGTCTATGCATGTTGACGCCAAGATGCTCTTCTGCCAGAACTTAAAATCATGCAGAACCATGCTTAACCCACTCATACATGCACATGAAACCTATGTAGTATAGTGTATACACCACTACACCATGTAAATATCCAATAATTACTACTTATCCTACACATACATACATAGGTACATTAAGATAACAACACGCACATGAATATCTTCATACGCATACAAAGTATAAGGTATAATATGCATATTGCTACACCGGGATCAATAGCATTTATACCTAGGCATACACAAGCATACATGAATACACTAAGATAAGATGTACGTAGATATCTACCTATGCATACACACTTGATTTGGCATATATATAGTATACACACGGGTGTAGCACACTTGTGTACATTACGCTTGAAATAGATGGATACAACATGCGCACCGGTAATTAGATTAACTTGCACAACTTTACCTAACATTGCTTAAGTACTATATGCACAGGATTCCTTAATATGCACTATATGCATAATTTAGCCAATTGACTATCCTCACCTAATTATCATCAAAATACATGCATGTTGTTCATGAGGAGTATAGAATTCCATATAGACTACTAAATACACCTACCATGCTTGAGCTCTTCATGTACATGCAATGTACGAAGTACAATGTACGCATCACTAAACCATGCAATGAACCATGTTTACAACTAAACATACTCATGCATACATAAGTACACCAAGGTGTTACGCAGGTAGAATTAGGTATACAATTGTCACACGCATAAGAACATACGTACATACATACACATGTCTTCTTCTGATATTCTCATACAAAATTCCATGAAATAGGTAGTATAGGATATTCTTCAATATTTAGAAAATACATACATAATATTACTCAATCATTCTAAGTCTAAGATTCTTGGAAAAGAAAAGAGAACATTCATATTACTTCTTAATTTAGCTAATTGCTCACTTCCACGCGAATACACGTATACATATACATATATAATATATATAATATATATATATATATATATATATATATATATACGTATGCTCATGCTCAAGAGAAGTATAAAACTTATAGTAGGCACAATGAACTACGCATGCTATGCACACAACAAGCGAACTCCCAACACACCTTCATATACATACATATAAAAAGAGAATAAAAATCGGGGTCTTACAGGCATCATCGGGATATTCCTGATATTTCTAATGTTCAAGAAGAAGCAGCAGAACCAGCAGCAGAGCAACCAACAGCAGTCCAAGCAGTAGTAGACAGAGAATAGAGATTGAGCCAGCAGTACCTTCACTTCCAGCAGAATTAGTAGAAGAAACAGAAGTAGCAGTTGAGGCTGTAGGGTCACCTCTTGTCCAAATAGTTTCTCAATCTCCAGAAGGACCTGTAGAAGAAGCAGTGGAAGGTTCAGCAGATAATCTTCCCACCTCCATTATTGCCTCCATTCTCAGAGATGTAGTAGATTCAGTTCTCTCCACTCCAGTCACCTCAGAGATTGGTGGAATTGCAGAAGAAGTTGTGGCATCAGGCCACATTGAGGAATCAGTGGCAGCAACAGTTCAAGAGGAGCAGTCCAGTGCTCCAAAAATGTTGTTTTGGAAGATGCTCCCATTCAGGGGGAGTAAGAATTAATGGAAAAAGATGCTCCTGCTCAAGGGGAGCAATCCAAGGAAGGTCAAGCAGAAGAAGCAGCTCACCATGATGAGCCAATGGTGATGTACCAGTTGATGAAGACCTACCTCGTGATCAGGATGATGTCAGAGAAGGGGAGATAGCCAGCTCCTCTGATTCAAAGGCTAGGCCAAAAGGGGAAGAAGAAGTAGAATCCAGAGTCCCATTGTTAGCAGACACTCCTTTTGAAAGGCAAGTGAAGCAGAAAATTGTGATTAATTTGAAGCCTATGATTGAGAGGCTTGATGCTCAAAGCACAATCCTGTGCTCTCTCCAATCAGATGTTAATTCAATCTTCATGAGCCAAGCATCAGCTACAAGGGAAATTTCCAACATAAGAAATGCCATGAAGTGGTTTAACCAGGAAATGGGCACCATGAAAATTTACTGGGAGAAATTCTCAAGGTGGTTGGAGCTCAAATTTCTCCTCCTCTACCTCCTGCAGCCCAGGTTCCGGAGTTAGAACCTTCAGGGCCATCAGTTCAAGAGGCAGGGCCAACAGGGCCAGAAGCAGCAGCAGCACCAGCAGAGGCAGCAGTAAATGTGCAAGGGCCATCTAGGCTAGCTGATCAGGTTGAAGGGCCTCCAGGGCCATCTGAGCAAGGGTCAGGGCCATCAGGGCAGTGGAGTGTGAATCAGTGCAGGAAGAGGCTGAAGAAGAGTCCTTGGCAACCAAGCCCCCAGCTCCCTCTTCTCCCTCTCACACACTATTCCTCCAACTCCACCATCAGCTCCTACAGCTCCTCCTGCTCCACAAACATTCAAGAAGCCTCAATCCAGACCAATTTCCTCTCCACTCCATTTCCTCCTCATTCCACCTCATCTCCTTCTCCGATCTTTGAGGCCCCTCCAACATCCTCAGCTGGAGCCTCCTCCTCCTCCTCTGGTCTCTCCCTTGGACCAGTTGATGACCTCCCAGCTACTTCACATTCTTTTCTTCATCCTACTCCTCCACCCTCTTTCATCACTATCATACCTGAAAGAGCCCAACTTAACTCTCCCTTTATGGAAAAGATAAAGGATGAGTTTGAGGAAGGGATCCTCAGGTCTGTGTTGAAGGTTGGAGAACATGTCCATAGGGCAGACTCTTCCAGTCCTGCCCCCAAAAAGAGGAAACTTACTTCTACTTCCTCCATTTCCTCTGAACCTAAATACCACCTTTGTGGTTTTCTCTCACAATAGACAACAAACATAATCCACTGTACAGAGAATATCTCTCAAAGGTTTTCTTGCAACTTCATTAACCTTCCCTTTCTTAATCTCACAGATCATTTGCACACCATTCTACCCTACACTTCTCTTACAAAATTAGAAAAATCCAGAATATTCTCTCTTGTCCACTCCAAATCAGAAGACCAATGGGGCAAAGGTCACAAGGATCTCTTCAAGAAATTTATTCTTGTCAAATCTGCTAGATTCCCTCCAGGGACCACTCCCTGACCTTATCAGAATGGTTCAGGATATATCATAGAGAACTTTGGGCACCCTTCATCAAAAGGAAATCAAAATGATCAGACATTTCATGCTATTCAACAATTACAGATATGTCCATAGACTTCCAGAGGTTCAGCTTAGCCAATTCAGAAAGGCCATTTCAGCTCTGTCTCCGGATATCTCCATACTTCAGATGTTCAGGTAGATTTTGCTACCCTCTAGTGCCTGAAGAGATAGCCCTTCCTCAAATCCATTTCTAGTTATGGAATCCTCTGTAGGATCCATTATCTTTGAGCGTTTTGCCAGAGTAATGGGCAGAATTAGAGTACAGAAAGGCTGCCTGGTTGCTTTCCTAGAATTCCTATTTAGGGAATATCACCAGGGGCATGTAAGTGCTGAAGTTCTAGCCCCCATTCTGTCTGAATGTGAAGGGTTGAAATCCTCAGAATGGTCCAAGTTCTACCCTTTGTCAGCTCAGCAGTTGTCTGCACTCAATGAAGCTCAGGCCAGGGAAGGCAAACTAGCTATCTCTCCAGCTACTTTCTTGGATATGAATTCTATACATCTTGTTAATGACCCTTTCAAAGTCTGGGAGGAAAGATACAAAGTATATGAGCTCTTCATAAAGCTCTCAGAGATAATCACAATCACTATCCTGTGTCCATGGATCAGTTTCTTACCTGTGCCAGCTTTGGGACTCGTCATTTCCTAAAGATGACTATGGACAAGAATGCTTATGCTGATCTTCTCTTCAAGCACCTAGATCTTCATCTCAAAAGGATGGCTTCCTCCATGGGACCAACCTACTCTTTGTCTTTTGGAGTCTTTAAAACCTTTTTTGAAGAGCAGGAAGCACAGGCATGGGAAACCATCTCCCATTTTGCCTCTCTTTTGTCTCTTGCCTTCTATTTACCTGTACCTCCGCAAAGTTAATGAATCTCCTTCTTTGTGTACTCCTATTTTCTTTCTCTCTTCTTTCTTTGTCTCAGATTGTCTTTTGCTCAATGACAAAAAGGGGGAGAAAATTAGCATGTCTGAAATACATTCCAATAATTTTTAAGGAAGAAAATTTGCATGTCATATCTTCAGACTGATTTCAGATATTTTTCATCCATGCTTATTGTTCAGTTTTGTCATCACCAAAAAGGGGGAGATTGATGATCAGTCTGTCCCCATGTAATTTTAATTAATTACATATGTATTTTAGTGATTAACAAAACTAAACTAGATTTTATCAATAATATCTAATGAAATATTTCATAAGTCTTAAGTACAGGAAAAATACCAAGGTCAAACAAGCCAATAAAGATATGCATTACTTCTCTGAAGCCTTAATCTTTTCAGCATGATATTTCTCAGAGTCCATATCGATTTCTATTGAAGATCATAACGATTTATTTAGAAAGCGTAATGACTTGCCTGTCATACGATTCTATAAGTCATGGCAACGATTTCTTTAGAAAGCGTAACGACTTGCCTGTCATAACGATTCTATAAGTCATCGCAACGATTTCTTTAGAAAGCGTAACGAATTGCCTGTCATAACGATTCTATGTCATCGCAATGATTTCTTTAGAAAGCGTAACGACTTGCTTGTCATAACGATTCTATAAGTCATCGCAACGATTTGCTTTCTATAACGATTTGTTAAGTGTTTCACAACGATTTCTTCAGTGAACACAACGATTTGCTTTCTATAACGATTTGTTAAGTGTTTCACAACGATTTCTTCAGTGAACACAACGATTTGCTTTCTATAACGATTCGATAAGTGTTTCACAACGATTTCTTCAGTGAACACAATGATTTGCTTTCTATAACCATTCGATAAGTGTTTCACAACGATTTCTTCAGTAAACACAACGATTTGCTTTCTATAACAATTCGATAAGTGTTTCACAACGATTTCTTCATTGAACACAACGATTTGCTTTCTATAACAATTTGATAAGTGTTTCACAACGATTTCTTCATTAAACACAACGATTTGCTATATCTCATAACGACTTGGTCAATCTGACTTATTCATAACGATTTCATAAGTCATATAGCCATCGATTTCATATCTAATATCGACTTGATATCTTATTCATCTTAAAAGCGTTGACTAGTCAAAGTCCACGTAGATATCTCTCTGACGCTTCTACATTTATGAGATCTGAACGTATCTCTACATGCATGCAGACGATATCATCCATTATCGTGCTTACTCTGATTACGTCTTTTAGACCTAGCTATTTGGCATTACTATTTTCATGTCTATTGCTACTAACGTTGACTGACATCAGAGACAGCTTAGATGTCTGCTATTTGAGATTAACATTTGTGCAGACCTCTGATCTAGCTCCACGTTACAACGTTAAACAAAATAGAAGCCAAAGGATAACTCTGAAGATCTCATCTCTTTGCGTGCTCAAGTGATCAAAAGACTGTTGATTGGAAGCTTCAAGACTCCAGGTGTCATTCAGTCTAACGACTACTCAAGGAAGAGAGACAATGGTTACTTCAACGGGTGAATTTCAAAAGAAGATAATACAAGACGAAAAGAAGATCAGGATATAGAGAAGCTGAGAAAACTCGTTCAAGCCATCAAAAATCTTCTGCTAGAATTTAAGAGCCAACAAGTTCATTCCTTCTCGTGTTGCTCTTGCTCTCCACTCTGTAGTGAAAATCTGAGAGAGATTGTGTAGTTCTGAGAGTGCGCTTAGCTTAGATTCTTTGCTCTCAGTGCTAGTGGCTTCAGATCTTGCTTGTCAAAAGCTTGATCTAGGGGCTTGAATTTATTCATTCTCGTTGAGGAGTTTTTTCGCTTCGGTTGTGAAGGAAGACCTGGTGGCATCTAGGGTGTTGTTTCCCTCGGTTGTGAAGGAAGACCTGGTGGCATCCAGGGTGTTGTTTCCCTTCGGTTGTGAAGGAAGACCTGGTGGCATCCAGGGTGTTGTTCCCTTCGGTTGTGAAGGAAGACCTGGTGGGGTATCCAGGGTGTTGTTGTTCCCTTCGGGTGTGAAGGAAGACCAGCTGAGCTGGGTGCTGTTGCGTCCTTAGGGGGACTGTACCCTAGTTAGTGAAATCCTGAGTTGTTGCTCAGGGACTGGACGTAGGACTCCTAAAGAGAGGAGGTCCGAACCAGGATAATCCTTGTGTTGTGTGATTGTCTTCTTTGTGTGTTTGATATTTAAACTAACAGTCACTAACCTCCTTCGAAGAACGTTTATGTGAATGTTTTTAGTTACAGTATCCTCTAGATTATTTTTAAAAAAGACCCATTCACCCCCCCCCCACTCTGGGCTCGTCAACTGGGCAACATGTCCCACTGTAGTGATACTCATTATATCGACGTGGGTTGGTGTAACCGTACCGGTATAAAGAGGGTCATTACAGTTCATCCTGGTCCACCAAAATGTATCATAATCTGAGAGATTCTTCTGGTGGCCAGGGATGAAGAGGGGAGTGGCAGAGTTTGTCGCTCGTTGCCTTACCTGTCAGCAGGTGAAAGCAGAGCATCGGTATCCTAGTGGTGAGCTACAACCGTTGCCCATTCCCGAGTGGAAGTGGGGCGACATCACCATGGATTTTCTAGTTGGTTTGCCCCGTTCTCCACAGAGGCATGATGGTATTTAGGTGATTATGGACAGGTTGACCAAGTCAGTGCACTTCCTTCCAGTTAGGATGTCTTGGTCAATGGACAGGCTTGCCAAGTTGTACGTGGACCGAGTTGTTCCGTTGCACATAGTCCTAACCACCAGTCCTAACCACCAGTGACATGACACATAGTCCTAACCACCAGTAGAGTACACTAACAAATAACAAACTCATTCTCATAACTCTTTTCACAACACATAACACAAACACGACTCATAATCACATACCCACCACCTAGGCAATACAGTGGTGAATCTTGGTAACTGCGCAGACCGGGAGAAGCTCTCTCCACCCTATCCAGTGGTACTTGTCCACCTCCAGGATTTCCCTAATGCCTTTAGGACAAAAATTATATCACATGAGCCTTCTATAGGGACTTTTCTATATACGGCTCACGATGCCTCTAGGGTAGCAGTGTCACATAGACACAACTTTTAGACTTTACTCATGCCGAGTTTTAACATGTTTTACACATAACACTCACATCTCATTCATTTTCTCATGCACAATGTGACTCTGTTTTTCCTAACCATGCTACTATAGATGACCATAATTAACATTCCAGAAGTTTCATTAATCATGTTAAAATGGTTCAGAAATCAAATCATTTCATAATAGCTAGCATTAGTCACGTATTTTGCATGGAAATTTCATATTGCACTGTATAATTGTCCAAATGTCCTGGAACTTTAACCACACACTGTTTGCAGGTTTCAGACTTCTCATGCAAATTTTCATATTTTTCTGAATTACATAGAATTTACGGAAAATGAAACATTCATTTTCATGCCACTAATAATTCAATTCAATATGGAACATGACATAAATATCAGATTGATGGTTCAAGGTCCTGAGCCTGACATATGCATGATCACAGAAATTTATTCCCGATTTATTGCATGACACACGATTTACTGTATTTTTTGAATAACCTACACATGACTTCTATTCCTATTGCAGAAAATGCAGTAAATCACATGAACACAAAAAATTTCTCAAATTTGCAGGGCATGGACTGATGCATATATACATGGTTTAGAAAAATATAGCATCCAAACTCCTCATGATTCATGTAAACAGTAGACTAACATCTCCAAACTGATTGCTAACATACAATTCAATAAATCTAAAAATTTGCACCATCACAAAAATGCGCAAGAAATTCACCACATGTCCCACCATAGGTATTACATAACATATAAAAATTACACTATATCCTCATGCGAAGAAGTCCGAAAATTAATCATATAGGAAGGACAGTTCACTATCTGTCCTGAAGAACTAAACGGCAGGGTCTGGCCGTTCACAGAGGTTGACGGCATTATCGCATGCCGTTAACAGATGACCTTGACGGCAAGGTCTCTTGCCGTCAAGTTCCTGTCTGTGTGAGAACACAGACCGAGCTTGGAAAAAATGTCAGAATGGGGGCTCCAGGACGCGAATTAAAATCCACAAAATTTCTGAGACTTAGGGGACATGTCTAGGTTCAAGACCTAGGGTTTACTTGCCTGAAGAAAAACCTCCAAACGGATCAAAATGGCCGAAGAAGCTCTCCTTGGGCAGTGCCAAGAATCCTCCAAAACTCCTTTGCTCCGGGTTCTAGGGGGTTGTAGGCTGCAGTCCAACGCCGGGGAAGCCTTCTCCTATGTAGGCCTTCCTCCTTGTTCTAGAAGCTCGCCCGAAAATGCCTCCAGTCGCCAGATCTAAGCCTTCCAAGGTCAGGTTTTCTCACATTTCTGAGCTAGGGTTTTCTCCTCTTGAAAAGGCCAGAGAACACCTTGCTAGCAGAAAGGTGGAGGTTCTTATGAGGCAAGACCCGAAGTCTACCTTTGCAAGGGTGGGAGAGCCCCTTTGGGTCGGCCATCCCCAATCAGAAGCATGGCAGGCCATGCTTTTTCTGACCTGCTATGCATGCAGTGTCAGAAGAGTACGTCCACATCCCTGGACGGCTATAGAGGGTGGCGTCCATCGATATGGATGCTGACATAACATGGGCGTCCATGCATGTTGACGCCAAGATGCTCTTCTGCCAGAACTTAAAATCATGCAGAACCATGCTTAACCCACTCATACATGCACATGAAACCTATGTAGTATAGTGTATACACCACTACACCATGTATATATCCAATAATTACTACTTATCCTACACATACATACATAGGTACATAAGATAACAACACGCACATGAATATCTTCATACGCATACAAAGTATAAGGTATAATATGCATATTGCTACACCGGGCAATCAATAGCATTTATACCTAGGCATACACAAGCATACATGAATACACTAAGATAAGATGTACGTAGATATCTACTATGCATACACACTTGATTTGGCATATATATAGTATACACACGGGTGTAGCACACTTGTGTACATTACGCTTGAAATAGATGGATACAACATGCGCACCGGTAATTAGATTAACTTGCACAACTTTACCTAACATTGCTTAAGTACTATATGCATAGGATTCCTTAATATGCACTATATGCATAATTTAGCCAATTGACTATCCTCACCTAATTATCATCAAAATACATGCATGTTGTTCATGAGGAGTATAGAATTCCAATATAGACTACTAAATACACCTACCATGCTTGAGCTCTTCATGTACATGCAATGTACGAAGTACAATGTACGCATCACTAAACCATGCAATGAACCATGTTTACAACTAAACATACATGCATACATAAGTACACCAAGGTGTTACGCAGGTAGAATTAGGTATACAATTGTCACACGCATAAGATAACATACGTACGTACATACACGTCTTCTTCTGATATTCTCATACAAAATTCCATGAAATAGGTAGTATAGGATATTCTTCAATATTTAGAAAATACATACATAATATTACTCAATCATTCTAAGTCTAAGATTCTGGAAAGAAAAGAGAACATTCATATTACTTCTAATTTAGCTAATTGCTCACTTCCACGCGAATACACGTATACATATATATATATATATACGTATATGCTCATGCTCAAGAGAAGTATAAAACTTATAGTAGGCACAATGAACTACGCATGCTATGCACACAACAAGCGAACTCCCAACACACCATTCATATACATACATATATAAAAGAGAATAAAAATCCGGGGTCTTACACCCTCCCCTCTAGAAAAAGATCTTCGTCCTCGAAGATCGCATCGAGTACCTGTGGTGACGTCGCCGAGGTCATCATCAGCTACTCTCGCTCCTATATCGCGGTCGATGAAGCACCTCGCGGAGTGAACTTCGTCTTCAGATTCGGACACTCTTTAAGCCAATGGTCTTTGCTTCCACATTTAAGACATCTTCCTTCCTTTCTCCAACATGCTTCCCCACCATGACGCTTCCCGCACTGGGTGCACTCGGGTTTCTCGATGCTTGAGGCCACAGTTGATTGTTGACTTTCCAAGGGTTTCTCCTCCTTTGAAATTGCCTCCCCCTCTTCGAGAGGTCCCACTTTACTTTCTTGCTTGGTTGCCACACCGAGAATTTCTTCCAAGGTACGAGAATCAAGCTCCAGAAGCTTAGCTCTCACTGAGGGTTTAAGCCCTTTCACAAAATTCTTTAGCTTGCGGTTCTGCTCATACTTCCGAGACTGAGCACTACGTCTACCACGTCCAGCCATAGTCTGCAAAATAAATAACTCAATTAGAACCTAGATTACTAAATCCTAACTATTTTCTTTACCATCTTCCGTCTGGTATTAGTAACTTCTACATGTATGGACAAATTTTCTATGAAGACTTTGCAATATTGTGACGATGATGGTCTATCCATGTACAGTCTCAACCTTGGTGCTCTGATACCAATCTATGTAACGACCCTCTTTATACGGTACGATTATACCAATCCCCATCGGTATAAAGGCATCGTCACAGTGGGACATGTACCCAACACTAGTCGATAGGTTGATATGTACCTGGATAGCAATAGAGTACAGCGGAATAAAATAATCAACTCAACTCTTACCCATCACCAACACACATTCCACAATCTAAATAGCGAAATAGAGAGACAATGTCCACATTAATACAAGATAAAAGAACTACATTGTCCAAATATTGTCCATACAATAATTCTTTTCGTGCTATGAGAAAAAGAAAAGTACAACTAGTAGCAGCTCCACAAAATGGTCTTCTAATGACGATCCTCACCAAGCTTCCTTCTAGGACCTGATACCTGCCAACCTGTACACCGAAGCAAGAGTGAGTCCAAAGACTCAGCAAGCAAACCAAAATCTAAACTTAAACATGTCACACTCACACTAAACCATTAACATTAACGAGATGCACACTAACATCAAATCACAAGGGTACACATAGTCCTTATGCTCAACTACCATAGATATTGTCTTCACAGGAGCATGCTTTAGTCTACCAAAATTCTATTCTAAATCATGAGCATTTCATCATACACATGCGCTTATTTACACATTTACATGCAACATGATTCGTCCACACATTATTTCACCCCATAGATATTTCTACCACTAAATCATAAAATCGAGCATAAGAGAAAAGGACACACTAGCATGATAGCTATTTTCTTTTCACATGCACTTTTCATTTTTATTGTACAATTTACTTACTCTTTCAACATGATAAGATTACATGCACATAGCTTCATATTTCATAGCATGAGTTGAAGGTTAAACTTGGTAATACTATTTAGCAACAATAAATGCTTAAGTAGGAGACTTTATACTAATTGAGCCTTTCAACTAGCATGGAATCAAAACATTTCTCATGCATTTGCCATATTCATAATCAACCTTTTGCAAACATGGAAATCCTATCACATGCTCACTACCATTTCATTTACGTGAGAGTTATACATATATACAATTCCATTACAACATGATAGCAATTAACATGAGATTCTCATATATTTGAAAGGGAAGTTCCTAACATGGGTTCTACTCATTCTTACACACGTGAAACATCCTTTTCATACATTTAGGTTGCTGTTTGGATATGCATTTAACACTTACATGACATATATCATGAGTTCACAATTTAACACATTTATCTCACATGATTGCACATTTACGCATTCACCTTGTTCACTTTTACACATTTCATATGTACACATGTTCACACTTACACAATTTACACATTTCCACATCATTTACTCTTTCACTTTCACTTATCATATCACATATCACATCGATTGCACTTACCACGTGCATCATGGGCACTTACCACGTGCCATATTCACATATTTCACACTTTATTCATTTTTCATTGGTTAATCAATTTGCCATGACACATAGTCCTAACACCAGTAGAGGACACTAACAATAACACAACTCATTCTCATAACTCTTTTCACAACACATAACACATAACACGACTCATAATCACATACCCACCACCTAGGCAATACAGTGGTGAATCTTGGTAACTGCGCAGACCGGGAGAAGCTCTCTCCACCCTATCCAGTGGTACTTGTCCACCTCCAGGATTTCCCTAATGCCTTTAGGACAAACTTATATCACATGGAGCCTTCTATAGGGACTTTTCTATATACGGCTCCCGATGCCTCTAGGGTAGCAGTGTCACATAGACACAACTTTTAGACTTTACTCATGCCGAGTTTTAACATGTATTTTACACATAACACTCACATCTCATTCATTTTCTCATGCACAATGTGACTCTGTTTTTCTCCTAACCATGCTACTATAGATGACCATAATAACATTCCAGAAGTTTCATTAATCATGTTAAAATGGTTCAGAAATCAAATCATTTCATAATAGCTAGCATTAGTCACGTATTTTGCATGGAAATTTCATATTGCACTGTATAATTGTCCAAATGTCCTGAAACTTTAACCACACACTGTTTGCAGGTTTCAGACTTCTCATGCAAATTTTCATATTTTTCTGAATTACATAGAATTTACGGAAAATGAAACATTCATTTTCATGCCACTAATAATTCAATTCAATATGGAACATGACATAAATATCAGATTTGATGGTTCAAGGTCCTGAGCCTGACATATGCATGATCACAGAAATTTATTCCCGAATTTATTGCATGACACACAATTTACTGAAATTTTTGAATAACCTACACATGACTTCTATTCCTATTGCAGAAAATGCAGTAAATCACAT
This sequence comes from Colocasia esculenta, assembly GCA_014218235.1. Classification (NCBI taxonomy): domain Eukaryota; kingdom Viridiplantae; phylum Streptophyta; class Magnoliopsida; order Alismatales; family Araceae; genus Colocasia; species Colocasia esculenta. The sequence continues at coordinate 8,739,237 of CM024756.1, forward strand.
GAACACAAAAAATTTCTCAAATTTGCAGGGCATGGACTGATGCATATATACATGGTTTAGAAAAATTATAGCATCCAAACTCCTCTGATTCATGTAAACAGTAGACTAACATCTCCAAACTGATTGCTAACATATAATTCAATAAATCTAAAAATTTGCACCATCCACAAAAATGCGCAAGAAATTCACCACACGTCCCACCATAGGTATTACATAACATATAAAAATTACACTATATCCTCATGCGAAGAAGTCCGAAAATTAATCATATAGGGAAGGACAGTTCACTATTCTGTCCTGAAGAACTAAACGGCAGGGTCTGGCCGTTCACAGAGGTTGACGGCATTATCGCATGCCGTTAACAGATGACCTTGACGGCAAGGTCTCTTGCCGTCAAGTTCCTGTCTGTGTGAGAACACAGACCGAGCTTGGAAAAAATGTCAGAATGGGGGCTCCAGGACGCGAATTAAAATCCACAAAATTTCTGAGACTTAGGGGACATGTCTAGGTTCAAGACCTAGGGTTTACTTGCCTGAAGAAAAACCTCCAAACGGATCAAAATGGCCGAAGAAGCTCTCCTTGGGCAGTGCCAAGAATCCTCCAAAACTCCTTTGCTCCAGGTTCTAGGGGGTTGTAGGCCGCAGTCCAACGCCGGGGAAGCCTTCTCCTATGTATGGCCTTCCTCCTTGTTGTAGAAGCTCACCCGAAAATGCCTCCAGTCGCCAGATCTAAGCCTTCCAAGGTCAGGTTTTCTCACATTTCTGAGCTAGGGTTTTCTCCTCTTGAAAAGGCCAAGAGAACACCTTGCTAGCAGCAAGGTGGAGGTTCTTATGAGGCAAGACCCGAAGTCTACCTTTGCAAGGGTGGGAGAGCCCCTTTGGGTCGGCCATCCCCAATCAGAAGCATGGCAGGCCATGCTTTTTCTGACCTGCTATGCATGCAGTGTCAGAAGAGTAGACGTCCACATCCCTGGACGGCTAAGGGGTGGCGTCCATCGATATGGACGCTGACATAACATGGGCGTCCATGCATGTTGACGCCAAGATGCTCTTCTGCCAGAACTTAAAATCATGCAGAACCATGCTTAACCCACTCATACATGCACATGAAACCTATGTAGTATAGTGTATACACCACTACACCATGTAAATATCCAATAATTCTACTTATCCTACACATACATACATAGGTACATTAAGATAACAACACGCACATGAATATCTTCATACGCATACAAAGTATAAGGTATAATATGCATATTGCTACACCGGGCAATCAATAGCATTATACCTAGGCATACACAAGCATACATGAATACACTAAGATAAGATGTACGTAGATATCTACCTATGCATACACACTTGATTTGGCATATATAGTATACCACACGGGTGTAGCACACTTGTGTACATTACGCTTGAAATAGATGGATACAACATGCGCACCGGTAATTAGATTAACTTGCACAACTTTACCTAACATTGCTTAAGTACTATATGCATAGGATTCCTTAATATGCACTATATGCATAATTTAGCCAATTGACTATCCTCACCTAATTATCATCAAAATACATGCATGTTGTTCATGAGGAGTATAGAATTCCAATATAGACTACTAAATACACCTACCATGCTTGAGCTCTTCATGTACATGCAATGTACGAAGTACAATGTACGCATCACTAAACCATGCAATGAACCATGTTTACAACTAAACATACTCATGCATACATAAGTACACCAAGGTGTTACGCAGGTAGAATTAGGTATACAATTGTCACACGCATAAGATAACATACGTACATACATACACATGTCTCTTCTGATATTCTCATACAAAATTCCATGAAATAGGTAGTATAGGATATTCTTCAATATTTAGAAAATACATACATAATATTACTCAATCATTCTAAGTCTAAGATTCTTGGAAAAGAAAAGAGAACATTCATATTACTTCTAATTTAGCTAATTGCTCACTTCCACGCGAATACACGTATACATATATATATATATACGTATATGCTCATGCTCAAGAGAAGTATAAAACTTATAGTAGGCACAATGAAATACGCATGCTATGCACACAACAAGCGAACTCCAACACACCATTCATATACATACATATATATAAAAGAGAATAAAAATCCGGGGTCTTACAGGCCATCATCGGTGATATTCCTGATATTTCTAATGTTCAAGAAGAAGCAGCAGAACCAGCAGCAGAGCAACCAACAGCAGTCCAAGCAGCAGTAGAACAGAGAATAGAGATTGAGCCAGCAGTACCTTCACTTCCAGCAGAATTAGTAGAAGAAACAGAAGTAGCAGTTGAGGCTGTGGGTCACCTCTTGTCCAAATAGTTTCTCAATCTCCAGAAGGACCTGTAGAAGAAGCAGTGGAAGGTCAGCAGATAATCTGCCCACCTCCATTATTGCCTCCATTCTCAGAGATTGTAGTAGATTCAGTTCTCTCACTCCAGTCACCTCAGAGATTGGTGGAATTGCATAAGAAGTTGTGGCATCAGGCCACATTGAGGAATCAGTGGCAGCAACAGTTCAAGAGGAGCAGTCCAGTGCTCCAACAAATGTTGTTTTGGAAGATGCTCCCATTCAGGGGGAGTAAGAATTAATGGAAAAAGATGCTCCTGCTCAAGGGGAGCAATCCAAGGAAGGTCAAGCAGAAGAAGCAGCTCACCATGATGAGCCAATGGGTGATGTACCAGTTGATGAAGACCTACCTCGTGATCAGGATGATGTCAGAGAAGGGGAGATAGCCAGCTCCTCTGATTCAAAGGCTAGGCAAAAAGGGGAAGAAGTAGAATCCAGAGTCCCATTGTTAGCAGACACTCCTTTTGAAAGGCAAGTGAAGCAGAAACTTGTGATTAATTTGAAGCCTATGATTGAGAGGCTTGATGCTCAAGGCACAATCCTGTGCTCTCTCCAATCAGATGTTAATTCAATCTTCATGAGCCAAGCATCAGCTACAAGGTAAATTTCCAACATAAGAAATGCCATGAAGTGGTTTAACCAGAAATGGGCACCATGAAAAATTTACTGGGAGAAATTCTCAAGGTGGTTAGAGCTCAAATTTCTCCTCCTCTACCTCCTGCAGCCCAGGTTCGGAGTTAGAACCTTCAGGGCCATCAGTTCAAGAGGCAGGGCCAACAGGGCCAGAAGCAGCAGCAGCACCAGCAGAGGCAGCAGTAAATGTGCAAGGGCCATCTAGGCTAGCTGATCAGGTTGAAGGGCCTCCAGGGCCATCTGAGCAAGGGTCAGGGCCATCAGGGCCAGTGGAGTGTGAATCAGTGCAGGAAGAGGCTGAAGAAGAGTCCTTGGCAACCAAGCCCCCAGCTCCCTCTTCTCCCTCTCACACACCTATTCCTCCAACTCCACCATCAGCTCCTACAGCTCCTCCTGCTCCACAAACATTCAAGAAGCCTCAATCCAGACCAATTTCCTCTCCCACTCCATTTCCTCCTCATTCCACCTCATCTCCTTCTCCGATCTTGAGGCCCCTCCAACATCCTCAGCTGGAGCCTCCTCCTCCTCCTCTGGTCTCTCCTTGGACCAGTTGATGACCTACCAACTACTTCACATTCTTTTCTTCATCCTACTCCTCCACCCTCTTTCATCACTATCATACCTGAAGAGCCCAACTTAACTCTCCCTTTATGAAAAGATAAAGGATGAGTTTGAGGAAGGGATCCTCAGGTCTATGTTGAAGGTTGGAGAACATGTCTATAGGGCAGACTCTTCCAGTCCTGCCCCCAAAAAGAGGAAACTTACTTCTACTTCCTCCATTTCCTCTGAACCTAAATACCCACCTTTGTGGTTTTCTCTCACAATAGACAACAAACATAATCCACTGTACAGAGAATATCTCTCAAAGGTTGTTCTTGCAACTATCATTAACCTTCCCTTTCTTAATCTCACAGATCATTTGCACACCATTCTACCCTACACTTCTCTTACAAAATCAGAAAAATCCAGAATATTCTCTTGTCCACTCCAAATCAGAAGACCAATGGGGCAAAGGTCACAAGGATCTCTTCAAGAAATTTATTCTTGTCAAATCTGCTAGATTCCCTCCAAGGGACCACTCCCTGACCTTATCAGAATGGTTCAGGATATATCATAGAGAACTTTGGGCACCCTTCATTCAAAAGGAAATCAAAATGATCAGACATTTCATGCTATTCAACAATTACAGATATGTCCATAGACTTCCAGAGGTTCAGCTTAGCCAATTCAGAAAGGCCATTTCAGCTCTGTCTCCGGATATCCCATACTTCAGATGTTCAGGTAGATTTTGCTACCCTCCTAGTGCCTGAAGAGATAGCCCCCTCAAATCCATTTTCTAGTTATGGAATCCTCTGTAGGATCCATTATCTTTGAGCGTTTTGCCAGCCAGAGTAATGGGCAGAATTAGAGTACAGAAAGGCTGCCTGGTTGCTTTCCTAGATTCCTATTTAGGGAATATCACCAGGGGCATGTAAGTGCTGAAGTTCTAGCCCCCATTCTGTCTGAATGTGAAAGGTTGAAATCCTCAGAATGGTCCAAGTTCTACCCTTTGTCAGCTCAGCAGTTGTCTGCACTCAATGAAGCTCAGGCCAGGGAAGGCAAACTAGCTATCTCTCCAGCTACTTTTTGGATATGAATTCTATACATCTTGTTAATGACCCTTTCAAAGTCTGGGAGGAAAGATACAAAGTATATGTAGCTCTTCATAAAGCTCTCAGAGATAATCACAATCACTATCCTGTGTCCATGGATCAGTTTCTTACCTGTGCCAGCTTTGGGACTCGTCATTTCCTAAAGATGACTATGGACAAGAATGCTTATGCTGATCTTCTCTTCAAGCACCTAGATCTTCATCAAAAGGATGGCTTCCTCCATGGGACCAACCTACTCTTTGTCTTTTGGAGTCTTTAAAACCTTTTTTGAAGAGCAGGAAGCATAGGCATGGGAAACCATCTCCCATTTTGCCTCTCTTTTGTCTCCTGCCTTCTATTTACCTGTACCTCCGCAAAGTTAATGAATCTCCTTCTTTGTGTACTCCTATTTTCTTTCTCTCTTCTTTCTTTGTCTCAGATTGTCTTTTGCTCAATGACAAAAAGGGGGAGAAAATTAGCATGTCTGAAATACATTCCAATAATTTTTAAGGAAGAAAATTTGCATGTCATATCTTCAGACTGATTTCAGATATTTTTCATCCATGCTTATTGTTCAGTTTTGTCATCACCAAAAAGGGGGAGATTGATGATCAGTCTGTCCCATGTAATTTTAATTAATTACATATGTATTTTAGTGATTAACAAAACTAAACTAGATTTTATCAATAATATCTAATGAATATTTCATAAGTCTTAAGTACAGGAAAAATACCAAGGTCAAACAAGCCAATAAAGATATGCATTACTTCTCTGAAGCTTAATCTTTTCAGCATGATATTTCTCAGAGTCCATATCGATTTCTATTGAAGATCATAACGATTTATTTAGAAAGCGTAATGACTTGCCTGTCATAACGATTCTATAAGTCATGGCAACGATTTCTTTAGAAAGCGTAACGACTTGCCTGTCATAACGATTCTAAGTCATCGCAACGATTTCTTTAGAAAGCGTAACGAATTGCCTGTCATAACGATTCTATGTCATCGCAATGATTTCTTTAGAAAGCGTAACGACTTGCTTGTCATAACGATTCTATAAGTCATCGCAACGATTTGCTTTCTATAACGATTTGTTAAGTGTTTCACAACGATTTCTTCAGTGAACACAACGATTTGCTTTCTATAACGATTTGTTAAGTGTTTCACAACGATTTCTTCAGTGAACACAACGATTTGCTTTCTATAACGATTCGATAAGTGTTTCACAACGATTTCTTCAGTGAACACAATGATTGCTTTCTATAACCATTCGATAAGTGTTTCACAACGATTTCTTCAGTAAACAACGATTTGCTTTCTATAACAATTCGATAAGTGTTTCACAACGATTTCTTCATTGAACACAACGATTTGCTTTCTATAACAATTTGATAAGTGTTTCACAACGATTTCTTCATTAAACACAACGATTTGCTATATCTCATAACGACTGGTCAATCTGACTTATTCATAACGATTTCATAAGTCATATAGCCATCGATTTCATATCTAATATCGACTTGATATCTTATTCATCTTAAAAGCGTTGACTAGTCAAAGTCCACGTAGATATCTCTCTGACGCTTCTACATTATGAGATCTGAACGTATCTCTACATGCATGCAGACGATATCATCCATTATCGTGCTTACTCTGATTACGTCTTTTAGACTAGCTATTTGGCATTACTATTTTCATGTCTATTGCTACTAACGTTGACTGACATCAGAGACAGCTTAGATGTCTGCTATTTGAGATTAACATTGTGCAGACCTCTGATCTAGCTCCACGTTACAACGTAAACAAAATAGAAGCCAAAGGATAACTCTGAAGATCTCATCTCTTTGCGTGCTCAAGTGATCAAAAGACTGTTGACTGGAAGCTTCCAAGACTCCAGGTGTCATTCAGTCTAACGACTACTCAAGGAAGAGAGACAACGGTTACTTCAATGGGTGAATTTCAAAAGAAGATAAATACAAGACGAAAAGAAGATCAAGGATATAGAGAAGCTGAGAAAACTCGTTCAAGCCATCAAAAATCTTCTGCTAGAATTCTAAGAGCCAACAAGTTCATTCCTTCTCGTGTTGCTCTTTGCTCTCCACTCTGTAGTGAAAATCTTGAGAGAGATTGTGTAGTTCTGAGAGTGCGCTTAGCTTAGATTCTTTGCTCTCAGTGCTAGTGGCTTCAGATCTTGCTTGTCAAAAGCTTGATCTAGGGGCTTGAATTTTATTCAATTCTCGTTGAGGAGTTTTTCGCTTCGGTTGTGAAGGAAGACCTGGTGGCATCTAGGGTGTTGTTTCCCTTCGGTTGTGAAGGAAGACCTGGTGGCATCCAGGGTGTTGTTTCCCTTCGGTTGTGAAGGAAGACCTGGTGGCATCCAGGGTGTTGTTTCCCTTCGGTTGTGAAGGAAGACCTGGTGGGGTATCCAGGGTGTTGTTGTTCCCTTCGGGTGTGAAGGAAGACCAGCTGAGCTGGGTGCTGTTGCGTCTTAGGGGGACTGTACCCTAGTTAGTGAAATCCTGAGTTGTTGCTCAGGGACTGGACGTAGACTCCTAAAGAGAGGAGGTCCGAACCAGGATAATCCTTGTGTTGTGTGATTGTCTTCTTTGTGTGGTTTGATATTTAAACTAACAGTCACTAACCTCCTTCGAAGAACGTTTGTGTGAATGTTTTTAGTTACAGGTATCTCTAGATTATTTTTAAAAAGACCCATTCACCCCCCCCCCCCCTCTGGGCTCATCAACTGGGCAACATGTCCCACTGTAGTGATACTCATTATATCGACGTGGGTTGGTGTAACCGTACCGGTATAAAGAGGGTCATTACAGTTCATCCTGGTTCCACCAAAATGTATCATAATCTGAAGAGATTCTTCTGGTGGCCAGGGATGAAGAGGGGAGTGGCAGAGTTTGTCGCTCGTTGCCTTACCTGTCAGCAGGTGAAAGCAGAGCATCGGTATCCTAGTGGTGAGCTACAACGTTGCCCATTCCCGAGTGGAAGTGGGGCGACATCACCATGGATTTTCTAGTTGGTTTGCCCCGTTCTCCACAGAGGCATGATGGTATTTAGGTGATTATGGACAGGTTGACCAAGTCAGTGCACTTCCTTCCAGTTAGGATGTCTTGGTCAATGGACAGGCTTGCCAAGTTGTACGTGGACCGAGTTGTTCCGTTGCACGGGACCCCCGTTTCCATTGTTTCTGAATGAGATCCGAGGTTCACATCAGGGTTTTGGCGTAGTTTGTAGAGAGCCCTTGGTACAGAGTTGAGATTGAGTTTAGTGTATCACCTGCAGTCAGATGGTCAGTCAGAGAGGACTATACAGACTTTGGAGGATATGTTAAGAGCTTGTTGCTTGGACTGGGGTGGCACATGGGAGTTGCACCTTCTGATGGTAGAGTTTGCATACAACACAGTATCACTCGAGCATTGGAAAGGCACCATACGGCTTTGTATGGTCGGTCATGTAGGACACCCTTCACTAGTTCGAGGTAGGTGAGCGGCAACTTTTGGGACTAGAGATGGTACAGCAGTGTGCAGACACAGTCAGTTTGGTCAGCAGAGACTTCAGGCAGCGCAAAGTAGGCAGAAGAGTTATGCGGATGTTCGTAGGAGGGTCGTTGCAGTTAGCATGGGTGACCTTGTGTTCTTATGGGTCTCGCCGACCAAGGGTGTCATGAGGTTTGGTAGGAGGGGAAAGCTCAGTCTGAGGTATATTGGACCTTTCCCAATTACAGAGAGGACCGACGAGGTCGCGTACAGGTTGCGTCTTCCAACAGAGTTAGCAAGTGTGCACAAGGTTTTTCACGTTTCGCAACTGAGGAGGTACGTTGCAGATCCGTCGCACGTGTTAGATACTCACAGTTACAGGGTGCACCGGATTTGTCAGTACCAGAGTACCCAGTCAGAGTTGTGGACCGCAGAGTGCAGCAGTTGCACAGGAGGCATGTGGGAGCGCGAGGATGAGATGAGAAAGCAGTTCCCTTATTTGTTTGATTGATTGGTATGTTGTTTCCCCTTACTGCTTCCATTTTGAAACCGAGTTTCTTTTAATTTCGAGGACGAAATCCTAGGGGTGTAGAATGTAAGACCCAGCCCACTCGGGCCCTTGACCCTATCTTCTTGGTCGCGACGGACCCCTTGTTCGCAACATTGTCGCGCCAAAGGTACTGGTCATGACAAGCTTTTGGTCGCAGCACACTTGTTCATCGCGTTATGGTCGTGACGGGGGTGGGCGTCGTGTTCTTGTCACGGCGTCTAGAGGCGACACGACTTCTTTCTGACCGTTCTGACCGCCTATCCTTTCCGTTGCTAGTGTCACTTGTCCAGGCGGGGTTCCCCCTGCCTGTGTTTACAGCCGTGTGGTGGTCACGACTTGCAGGTCTATGGAGTTCTGACCGTGGTGTCCTTCCGTACCGTTGCTAGTTAGTTAGCTTTGCTTCCGCGCTTTCCTGTGTATATTAGAATATGTAGAACTGCTATCATTTACTTTGTTATATATATTCTTTTCCGCCTGTTAGAGCCAGTAGGAAATTGGTAGTCCCTACTGAGCTTCTGTTGTGAAGTCATCCCTTCTTTTTCCAGGTGAGACTTCTCAGTAGCGGCGAGAGGGCGTCGGGCGGAGGAGATGGGGTGGTAGTTGTCGTCCCCGTAGCTAGCAGTGGGTTTCCCCCTTCAGTTGTACTTCACCCTCGGGGTATGCCCGTAAGGGCTCGTCTTTCCCCTTCTTACTTGTACTAGTTGCGGTGGTTGGGACTATGCCTAGAGCGATGTGCTGCGGTCTCACTCTTCTTTCTACTTTGCGTGTGTACTTCTAGTTCAGTAGTTGACATTTATTTCCTTTACATATTCTGTTAGACTTCTGTTATAGCCCTTCTGGGTCCCTAGATCCATGGGCAGCAACCGCAAAAATCGGGTCCTCGGCTTGGGCCGAGGGTCGGGTTCTCGGGGTCATTACAAAGCCAATATTGTGCATCCTACTGAAGTAGTCAGTTTAATTATTACGACAATCCACTAAGTGTTGGTACGTTTTTTTCGCAGATTTTTTTAATCACCTAGACACCTAGCTGACTAGGTTCACATACTACTTACAATATAATTGACTGAGTGTTATATAGTACTGTTTGTTACAATCGATTCACTAAAACCATTAATCGACCAAGTCTCCCATAGAGAACTTATTCCCAGAATTCAAATAGAAATCTTGCACTGGGAATATCAAGTTAATTATGATGGATCTCAGAATGATGACAAACTCATTAATTAGTTAAGTATCTTAACTATGCATGGTTATGATTCTCAAAATAATTGAGAATATTTTTATTGATTTTCTTTATATGTTGTAGTCATTGTATTTGCAATCTTAACTTCATGTCTATCTCATAAACACTGTATATCTATTAAACAACTTTACAATGTTGTGATTAAAAGACTACTTCATTGACTTCTCTATTGATCATCATACTCAATGATAAATCTTTTGATCAATATTTTATGTAATCATAACTTGATTAAATGATTATATTTTAGTCAAGATAAAAAACATTGATATGTATGCACATATTCTCCAATGCTTAAACGAGATAAATGTTTTGAAAAACATATTTGATTGTATGTATTTGTTTGAGAAGTATTGTGTCTTTATTTGAGCCATATCATTCCTATCTGGGATGTGTACATTGAAGGCCTGATTAGATTGGCTGATATCATCTTAGTAAAGCCAAAATCATATCTCCTCAGCTGAAAAGATACAACTTTTGAGCTTATTTTAAAAGCACGTCATTAATTACCTTGGAAACTAATGTTCTACAAAGGAAGATAACCCCTTTGTCAGAAAATTCCTACATAACTACTTACTTATGTGTCAGGGAACGAAGGAAGGAAAGCTCCAAGGTGCAAATGATAAAACTACTCCAAGAGCTTTCAGAGAATGCGCAAACCTCAGAGGGGTCAAAAAGCTTAATCAATCACAATGCCTGGAGAACTTGAAGACCTAAAGATTATTGTGCTCTAAGACGTCGAAGACTGAAACAGAAGAGAGGCAAGACCGTAATGGTTCTATAGCCCCAATAAGAAAAAAAAAGATTAATCTCAAGACCATCTAGCCACAACTCTTATCAGTCACAACGATTGGAAGATTTATCTACATGAGTGAAGACCTCAAAGCCAAAGCGTCAACTATACAATGATCTAAGATTAACCTAGGGAATGCAAGAAGAAAAGCACATGCACATAAAATTGGATTCATGGTCAAAAGTTGACATGCCTAAATGTTGAAGACCAACTAATGGAAGAATTGTATGATGGCTACAGGTTGGCAGCAAGGATAGCCTAGAGGGGGGGGGGGGGGGGTGAATAGGATAATCTGAAAACACAGATAAAAAAATACCACTTGAAAACTTTGGTTAGTGAATGTGATGATGCATAGAACACATAAATTTTATCCTGGTTCGGTACTTCTCAAATGGAAGACCTACGTCCAGTCCCCAAGTAAATCTTGGGAACTCACTAGCCAGGGTACAATCCCCCCAAGGATATACAAACCCCTAGCTCCCCACTGGTCCTCTTCCTTTCCGAGTAGGATGGAAACTCACTTCTGTTACAGGTCAAGAAGTCACCCTCCTGGAACAAACCCGAGTGCGATTTTTCTAGACTTAAACCCCCAGCTAGGTTTTGTTAACACAAACCCCATCCAGGTTTTTCCCTCAACCCAAGGGGAACACTGAGTACAGTCCCTCAGCTGGACACAAACCACCAGCACCCCACTGGCCTTCTCTTCACACAGGAAGAGGAATATTGTATACAGTCCTACAGCTAGACACAAATCTTTCTTAGAAAAGAAAGAATAAGCTGAAAGCTATACAAGATGAACTCTAAGAAACTCAAGCTCTCAGCTCACAGACTCTCCCCCAGATTTACAATGATGCACAGAGAGAGTGAAGAGAGAAAAGAAGCTTGAATGCTAGAGTTCAGATGGTTGCTTGCGCGCACACTTCTTCTTGGGCTCGAGCTCTTTCTCTCTTGCTTTGAGTGTGTATGGCGTTGAGGCTTCTCACTGGATGTACACTCCTTGAATGATTTTCATGTTCTCTCTCCTATCTGTTGCTTCAAACACTTCATCCTTTATATGGAGCAGTGAAGAGATCCGTTGACAGATGGCCGCTGGAGTTCTCGACTCTCTTCTCTTCTACTCTCCTTCTTCTTCTTCTATCGTTGTGTCTAACGGATGCTTGCTTGAGTTTTAATGGATTCCTCATGTAAGAACTAGACTCCCACAGACATTTAATGCATGGAAAAGAATGTTAGACTTCGGAAGTACTGCGTCAGATAGCCCATACCTTCTCATATGCAGAGGTCCATGATTTCTGCTAACATCCAGATATGTTAAGTAAAGCCTTTTGCTTTTTGTCAGGCGTGAAGGAAGGAGTCCTTTTAGTCCTTATTTTCTGCTGACAACATCTCACCTACCTTGAAGGATAGGTAGTAGAAAGATTTTCAGTCAGACAGAGAAATAATAAGTTAAACATAGGAAGTACATTTGAACTTTCATTTGGGCGCCATAGACATTTTGAAACATTTGACATGTGGAGGCAATCGATGTTTAAATATAATAGTAATCGATGTGTGAAAGACTATAGAGACTTCAACTGTAGAGAAGTCATAGTGAGACTAATCACACTTCGACTTTCCAAGAGTCAAAGTCAGTATAAATATTATATATATATATATTATATATATATATATTATAATATATATATTATATTAGTTGGGCTTAGAAAATTCTAATGAGTGTGTCGACACTAACTGGACTATGATGGTTATATAAAATAATACGTGCATGCCTACAACAATTACAATACAAAGTAAAGTGTTATAATCAAATGAATTGCACAACAATCGATGTTTAAACTTTGACTAGCTAAAATATAATACAATCGGTCGAAGTTAAACTTCGATTATGATGAAGTGTAACTACGCATATGACGAAGTGTAACTTTGCATATAAAACAGATCATAACGCTGTCGATCGAAGTGAACTTCGTATATAGCTTAAGATATGACGAAGTTAGTTTCTTATATGATGAAGTGAACTTCGGATGTACAGAAATCAACGTTGTCAGTCGAAGCTGAAACTTTGGATATGACAAAGTTAACTTTGGACATGACGAAGTGTAACTTCAGATGTACAGAAAATAACGTTGTCGGTCGAAGCTGAAACACGCAGTCGGTCAAAGTGAACTTCGTATAGAACTTCAGATATGACGAAGTTAGCTTCGTATATGACGAGGTTGGACTTCGACTGATCATGACCAAAAACATGCATGACAAAGTGCCAACTTCGGATATGACGAAGTGAACTTCGGATATGACGAAGTTGGACTTCGACTGATCACGACAAAAAAAAATTATATGACGAAGTGACAGCTTCGGATATGATGAAGCTAGCTTAGTATATGACGAAGTAAGCTTTGACTGATCAATGATAAAAACATATATGACGAAGTTGAAATAATGTAAATCTGAAGTGATAATGCAAGAATATATTGTATTCATGGGAGAAACATGATATAAAATATATTAATGATATTTTAGGTTAATCATGGGTTTGTTATCACCAAAATAAAAAGATAAAAAATAAGAGTGGTACAACAATCTCCCCTTTTTGGTGATGACAAAACTCATGTGAATTTTCTGAAAGTTAGATACTCAAGACATAGAAAATTTATAGTTTTAAGTATACTCTCCCACTTTTTGTCAATAACCAAAAGGGAAGGATCTTACCATTTACTTTCTTCTCTTTTGTAAATACTTCTTACCAATATGTTGTGAGATTTAAGGAGAGGGGTCAACAAAACTTGTCATGAATTTGTAACTTCCATTAGTGTATGCTCCCCATGAATGTGAGGTTCCCCCTTGATGTGAGGCTCCCCCTTAGCTGATGCTCCTCTTGTTGGGTTCGATCTTGTTGTTTACTTGACATATCCACTTGTTTTGTCAAGTCTTCAAGAGTTTTACCTGCATTGATCTTATAAAGAGAAACTTGCAAAACCTTATTAGTGGTACTGTAAATTAAATACAAATCTATGACTACTCCCTCTTTAGATTTGAGTAGGACGAAGAGCTGACAGTCACCAATGCCTTGAGCATCGTTTGTTCCTAATGCTCTAAAGCTATCCTGCAAAACACTTATTCAGAAGTAGATACCTAAATCTTTTTGGGTCCTTGATGGTTAGATGAATGAAAATATTCTTTCAGAATCCATACTAAGCACCTAGTTGTGCAGGTGTTTCCTGTGTGGCCTAATTTATTGCCATGAGAACAACAATGAATATAATTTGTTTTATAGGCCTTCATGCTCTTAATTTTCTTTTGAGAGTATTTCTTAACTATTAGAGCCTTTTTGAGGCATCTTATTTCTTTCACAATTTTGGCAATGGATATTTTTTAGGAACTTAATTTATTTTCCTTTTCAGGAGCTTCGTATCCAAGACCTTGTTTATTGTTGCCATATTTTGAGCCTTTTAAGTATAGAGCTAGAGATGTTTTATATTTTATTAATTTTCTAACTGATTCTTTTAAATAAAGAATTTCTTTAGTTAGAGTTTTCAATTTTTCTTTTAACTCTATTTTTTCATTGTTCTTGCTCTTTAAATCTTCACTCAAAAGATAATTATTATTTTTACTTTCTTTTAATTGTGTTTCCAATTGTTCCATTTCTAATTTAAGATCAGAATTAGTGTTTTCTAAGCAAGTAAGGTTATTTTTCATATTCTTTAATTCTTTTACATCACCTTTATGTTTTCATAAAGTTCATTAAGGCATCTTCAAAAATCTTCAGACTCTGACTCTGAATCACTGCAGGAATTAAAAGATGGGTCAGAATGTACCTCATCTAGTCCTGCCATGAGGGCTAGACTTACCTGCTCTTTTTCTGAATCTGAGCTTGATGAATCTGAAGTGGAGATTTCTTCATTATCCCAAGCAGCTGCCATGGCTTTCTTTTTGTATCTCTTGTGTTTTTCATCACTTCTTTGCTTCTTCATGGATTTATCTTGTTGACCAGTTTTCTTGAACCTTGGACAATTTGGCCTAAGATGTCCAAGCTTTCTACATTCATAACAAACTGGTTTCTTTTTCCTTTTGTCTTTCTTCTAGATCCTTCTTGATCCATTCTTCTTCTTCCCATTCTTCTTCTTCTTAAGGATCTTCTGAATCTTTGACAGGACATCATCAACATCACTATCTTCAGAACTTGCATTTTTTAAACTAGAAGAAGAGGAGCAGGAAGGAGCAGCTATGACTTTAAAACCATTAGTGACATTTTTTCTTGGATGTGCTTGTAGATAGTCGCTCCATGTTGATTTCTTGTGCCATCAATGATCCAATAAGCTTTTTCTAATGACATAGTTGTAAGGTCATTAGCTTCTTCGATGGATGTCACTATGGGTGTTCACTTGTTTGGTAGGGATCTATGAATTTTTCTTACCATATCCCCAGTGTTGTATATCTTTCCAAGTTCTGCAAGACCATTAGTTATGTCAATATCTGATATACATTTGTATAATGGTCTCACTTGTCAACATTTGGAACTTTTCGTACTGTGTAACCAGGATATCAATCCTAGTTTCCTTTACTTTGTCTGATCCTTCGTATGTGAGCTTCAGCTTGTCCCACATTTCCTTGGCTGAATTGCATGCTGAAATCTTGTGAATTCACTTCTTGTTAGAGCACAGCAAATGAGGTCTTGGCTTTACTGTTCTGTGAGAGCAACTTTCTGTCATTGTCCGTCCACTCCTCTCTTGGGTGAGAACTATCAGTTCTCCTTCTTCGATGATAGTCTTTTGGGGATCAGATAGGTGACTTTGGTAAATGAACAAGATATTGTGTGTATGGCAGCGGAATTAAAATAAGTAAAACACACAATTCGATAGATCCAAGTGTGGTGTGTGAGTATAGTGAATAAGAACAGCAAACCACACATCAAACCATAGTGCACTGAAGATTTTAAGGTGGTTCAGAGAACACAACTTGTGTCTCCTACGTCCACCTCTCACAACGGAGGAACCACTAACACAAGTGCAGTACAAACTAGAGCACGATGACTCTAACCTCTTGAGTTCAACAACTCAAACAACCCCAAGAGATAGGCACAACGACCTACTCCAAGACCACTTGTGAATCAGCAAATTCACAAGCCCTTGAGCACCACAGCTCAGGCACCAGAGCACAACGGCTCCAACCCAGAGCACTAGGGCTCCAAAACAGAGTACAAAGTACTCACCCTCTGGATCACAATAGATCCAAGTTCTGCTAGAACAAGCACACTCAGAGAATAGATCCTCTAGCACGATCTATCTCAGTACAATAGAAATGGTAGAGAATCGAATTGGGAGATCTGTGTAGAACACATACACAGATTCCCCAGAAAATTCAGGACTCTGACCAATTACAAACTTGGCTGGATCTCCTTCTAGATCAGCACTCTTGCAATCTCGAGCGTCTCCTCTTCTTCTCCTTCTTCTTCTCCTTCTTCTCCCCTTGGCGGCGCTGCTCTGCTCCTCTGGATGCAGATGCCTCTTTCCCGCTCTTCTTCCCTTCTTGCAGAAAGCTCTTGGCTCTTGTCTTGCGTGGGATCACTTTGGAGTGCCAAGGACATGGGTATTTATAGCCCCATATGTCCATAAAAGGCCTTAGGGTACGTGGGCACAAAAACCTAGGCAGATCCCCTTGAACCCCAAGCGCCACGGTCCAGATGATTTCACGAAATTGAGTTTTAGCCGGAGTGTGTCGACACTACTACAGAGTGTGTCGACACACTGTCCCAAACTGGCAGAATTGGTTCTCTGGGAAGAGTCACTAGTGTCGACACTACTTCAGGCTGTGTCGACACACTGTCCAGAACTGCCAAACAGGTCTTCTGGGAACTGGATCTAGTGTCGACACCACTTCAGGCTGTGTCGACACACTGTCTAGAACTGTCAACTGGTTCTCTGGGAACTGGGACTAGTGTCGACACTACTTGATCCTGTGTCGACACCACTTGACCATTTCTTCATCATTTTGCCTTGGGTTTGAAGCATTGTGTCGACACCAATAGGGGTGTGTCAACACTACCATGACAAATATGTATGCACCTGCAAAATTAACACATAAATCATTAGTACAAGATATTATCATTAAAATATGAGATATTAAACATCAAGACATGTTGTTTAAGCATTATTGTGATATGTATAGAATGTACAACATGTTCAACATATCATCATCAAAATCACAATGCGTCATCATCAAAATCAAAGTATGAGTGATGTTCATTGATTATCATTAAAATACAACTTTAGGAAATTTCAAAACACACTCAACCCACAATCTCCCCCTTTTTGATGATGACAAAACATATGCACAATCTCCCAATACCTGACTTCCTTAACTGCAACAACTCCCCTTGACCATCATGTACACCGTTGAACTTACTCCCCATAAAGACTTTCTCCCTCTAGAGACTTTTCTAGAAACTTTTACTTTCTCCTTCTTTAAGGAACTTTATCCCCCTTTTTGACAACATCAAAAAGATAGATAAGAGAGAGAAACAAAGATTGTAAGAATGAAATGAGGGAAATGAA
Organism: Colocasia esculenta; assembly: GCA_014218235.1. Lineage (NCBI taxonomy): Eukaryota > Viridiplantae > Streptophyta > Magnoliopsida > Alismatales > Araceae > Colocasia > Colocasia esculenta. Next base: position 8,756,511 of record CM024756.1, read on the forward strand.
TGGACAGAATGATCAAAATAAATGAGCAAATTGATATTGACATATGAGAGAAATTATTGTGTTTTTTTATATTATGCAATAAAGTAATCACAAAGACACACTCAACACAAAGTATAGCAAAGAATAATGATCTGAATGTGGTTAAAATAATGATGCAAATGTGAAATGAAGTGACCTATATGAGTGAGCAGAATATTTAACAAGGATGTTAGGAGCTTTAAGTTTAACACAATGCAAAATAATAGGTCTAAACTCAGTAAAAAGAACTTTATTAAGGCTTAAGCTTTTCCATCCTGTCAATTTTGATTTTCTTTCATTTTTTGACTGGGAAAGAATACAAGAATAAATTAGTTAAATCTCACTTTTCAGTGCAAGAGATCACATTGATTAGATGCAAGATCTCCTTATTACTCAGTAGTTTAACTTTTATTATCTTATACAGAGTTGAAAACTTTTATTACCAGTTTTTGACGCGAAACAAATCACTTTGTAGGTGAAATGGCCCGGTTACTCAGTGGTTCAAGAATTTGCATTGATCTGTTTGTATCTTTCCAGATTGATCATTTTTTTTTCTTTTGATGTTTCGCAGGAATATGTTTGCTTTGACCAGAAAAGTCATGACTCTGAATTTAGAGAAATTATTTTTACACATGTGGTAAAATGAAGCTTAAACATACACATGTGAAATAGTAAAGCCTCATGTGCCTATAATGGGTTCTGCAAATCATTTTTTAAAAAACATTCAGTATTAAGATTGCTTAACCTTGAAATAATAATGAATCTTTAAAATTAAACTAAATGCACAATAAGTTAGTTACAACGTTTTAATTCTCTCATAAGAAGATAGCACAATGACTCACAAATTCTGATGATTGGGGCTCAGTATAGACAACAAATGTCAAGTGAAAAATGAGTGAGAATAGACAATGACTCCCCCTCAACAAATACTCCCCCTCAACAAATTATTATCTGTGGAGCCAAAAATGATATCATCAACATAAACCTGAACAGCAATAAAATATTTTTTTGCAGTTTTTGTAAACAAAGTTTGATCAATTTTTCCTCTTATGTAACCTTTATTTACAAGAAAGGAGCTCAACCAGCCATACCAAGCTCTTGGAGCTTGCTTAAGACCATATAGAGCCTTATTGAGTTTAAAAACATGATTGGGAAATTTTCATTCCTCAAAACCAGGGGGTTGTTTGACAAAGACATTTTCTTTTATGTAACCATTCAAGAAAGCACTCTGACATCCATTTGAAAGACTTTGAATTTCAAAGAAGCAGCAAATGCAAGGAATATTTGAACAGCTTCAAGTCTTGCTACAGGGGCATAAGATTCTTCAAAATCAATACCAAGTTCTTGGTTATACCCTTGAGCAACAAGTCTAGCTTTATTTTTAACAATTTGACCAGATTCATTCAATTTATTTCTGAAAATCCATCTAGTTCCAATGACAGAAGTTAAATTTGAAGGTTTTGGTACTAAATCCCAAACTTGATTTCGTTCAATTGATGAAGCTCTTCATGCATAGCATTTACCAGTTTTCACAAGATAAAGCTTCCTCAACATTTTTGGGTTCAATTTGGGAAAGTAGTGCCAAAGAATCTTCAACTATGACAGAATGAAAAGATGATCTGGTTCTTATTCCATTTGCAAATTACCAACAATGCTTCAAGTGGATGATCTCTTAAAATCTGGGTTCAAAAATTACCTCAGAGTTTGCATGATTTTCAAGAACATGATTACCTGAATTACTTGAAGTTGGCATTTCAAGAACCTCATGAACATTTGGTACTTCTTGATCTTCAAGATTTGTAGATGGATGTTCAAGAAATTCATCCTCATCATCACATTTTTTAGTTCTGCACAAATCAGAAATGTCAATCTTTTGCAAATTTTCATCAAAAAGGACATGTGGAGATTCTTCCACAGTCTTATTTTTTCAAGATGTAAACTCTGTAAGCTCTTGAAGTTTCAGAATAACCTAAAAAGATTGATTCAAAACTTTTTGCATCAAATTTATCAAGATTTTCTTTGTTGTTATTGTGAACAAACATTTGCAACCAAAAATTTTTAAATATGACACACTTGGCTTTTTATTCTTGAACAACTCATAAGGGGTTTTTCTGATCTTTGGTCTTACTAATGCTCTATTCAAAATGAAATTAGCTGTATTTACAGCTCTGCCCAAAAAGATTTAGACAGTTTACTTTCAATGAGCATAGTTCTGGCCATTTCCACAAGAGTTCTATTTTTTCTTTCTACAACTCCATTTTGTTCTGGAGTTCTAGGGGAAGAAAACTTATGGAGAATTTTCACTTCAGTATAGAGATCAGAAAATGATTTGTTTTCAAATTCACCCCCATGATCTGTCAAAATGAAATTCAGTTTGAAAGATAAACCCACTAAGGCAGAATTGTAAAATCTCCTGAATTCTGAACATGCATCACTTTTATGGGATAGGAATAAAACCCAAGTATATCTAGTAAGTCATCAATGATCACAAATTCATATCTATTACCACTGAGACTTTGAGTTCTGGTTGGACCAAAAGATCCATATGAAGCAACTCAGTGGTTTAGATGTAAGTACTTTATTGAACATTTTAAAAGATTTTCTTGTTTGTTTTCATGAACTAGAAAACATCTCAGATATAGTTTCATTATATTTCATGATAAACAACTCATAATCAGAAACTAACATGTTAGCCTTAGTCTCCCTGACCTGAGATGTGCCCTCATAAAGCAATTCTAATTTATCCCACATCTCCTTGGCAGACTTACACATGGAGATTTCTAGAATATTCCTTGGATGGATGGCACATTGCAGCATGTTCATGGCGCTATAGTTCAGGGTGACCCTTCTGATCTGCTCCCTGGTCCATTGGTCTTCATCTCCAGTGACTTCATTTGGTCCTTTTTCAACAATTCTCCATACTTCATAGTTTTGTGCTCTAGAAAGACCATCATCCAATTCTTCCAGTAAGGATAGTCAGTACCATCAAAAAATGGAGGCCTATTGATTGAATGACCCTCTGCAACAAATCCTCTAGAGTCTATGATAGAACAATCAAACAAAAGCACACAGCAATTTGAGTAAGTAATTGAGTGATCAAAATCTGAATACAGAAAATTCACCAAAGCACCTCAGAGTATAGATTGACTCTGACCTTCTCTGATACCAATTGTTGGGGATCGAATAGGTGGCTTTGGTAAATGAACAAGATATTGTGTGTATGGCAGCGGAATTAAAATAAGTAAAACACACAGTTCGATCAGATCCAAGTGTGGTGTGTGAGTATAGTGAATAAGAACAGCAAACCACACATCAAACCACAGTGCACTGAAGATTTTAAGGTGGTTCGGAGAACACAACTTGTGTCTCCTACGTCCACCTCCTCACAACGGAGGAACCACTAACACAAGTGCAGTACAAACTGAGCACGACGACTCTATCCTCTTTGAGTTCAAACACTCAAAGACCCCAGGAGATAGGCACAACGACCTACTCCAAAGACCACTTGTGAATTCAGCAAATTCACAAGCCCTTGAGCACCACGGCTCAAGCACCAGAGCACAACGGCTCCAACCCAGAGCACTAGGGCTCCAAAACAGAGTACAAAGTACTCAACCTCTGGATCACAATAGATCCAAGTTCTGCTAGAACAAGCACACTCAGAGAATAGATCCTCTAGCACGATATATCAGTACAATAGAAATGGTAGAGACAAATCGAATTGGGAGATCTGTGTAGAACACATACACAGATTCCCCAGAAAATTCAGGACTCTGACCAATTACAAACTTGGCTGGATCTCCTTCTGGATCAGCACTCTTGCAATCTCGAGCTCCTCCTCTTCTTCTCCTTCTTCTTCCCCTCTTCTTCTCCTTCTTCTCCCCTTGGCGGCACTGCTCTGCTCCTCTGGATGCAGATGCCTCTTTCCCGCTCTTCTTCCTTCTTGCAGAAAGCTCTTGGCTCTTGTCTTGCGTGGGATCACTTGGAGTGCCAAGGACATGGGATTTATAGCCCCATATGTCCATAAAAGGCCTTAGGGTACGTGGGCACAAAAACCTAGGCAGATCCCCTTGAACCCCAAGCGGCCACGTGTCTAGATGATTTCACGAAATTGAGTTTTAGCTGGAGTGTGTCGACACTACTACAGAGTGTGTCGACACACTGTCCCAAACTGGCAGAATTGGTTCTCTGGGAAGAGTCACTAGTGTCGACACTACTTCAGGCTGTGTCGACACACTGTCCAGAACTGCCAAACAGGTCTTCTGGGAACTGGATCTAGTGTCGACACCACTTCAGGCAGTGTCGACACACTGTCCAGAACTGTCAACTGGGTGCTCTGGGAACTGGGACTAGCGTCGACACTACTTGATCGTGTGTCGACACCACTTGACCATTTCTTCATCATTTTGCCTTGGGTTTGAAGCATTATGTCGACACCAGTAGGGGGTGTGTCGACACTACCATGATAAAATCTGTATACACCTACAAAATAACACATAAATCATTAGTACAAGATATTATCATTAAAATATGAGATATTAAACATCAAGAACATGTTTTTTAAGCATTATGTGATATGTATAGAATGTACAACATGTTCAACATATCATCATCAAAATCACGATGTGTCATCATCAAAATCAAAGTATGAGTGATGTTCATTGGTTATCATTAAAATACAACTTTAGGAAATTCCAAAACACACTCAACCCAACAATCTCCCCTTTTGATGATGACAAAACATATGCACAATCTCCCAATAACCCGACTTCCTTAACTGCAACAACTCCCCTTGACCATCATGTACACCTTTGAACTTACTCCCCATAAAGACTTTCTCCCTCTAGAGACTTTTCTAGAAACTTTTACTTTCTCCTTCTTAAGGAACTTTCTCCCCCATTTTGACAACATCAAAAAGATAGATAAGAGAGAGAAACAAAGATTGTAAGAAATGAAATGAGGGAAATGAATGGACAGAAATGATCAAAATAAATGAGGCAAAGTGATATTGACATATGAGAGAAATTATTGTGTTTTTTATATTATGCAATAAAGTTTAATCACAAAGACACACTCAACACAAAGTATAGCAAAGAATAATGATCTGAATGTGGTTAAAATAATGATGCAAATGTGAAATGAAGTGACCTATATGAGTGAGCAGAAATATTTAACAAGGATGTTAGGAGCTTTAAGTTTAACACAATGCAAAATAATAGGTCTAAACTCAGTAAACAAGAACTTTATAAGGTCTTAAGCTTTTCCATCTGTCAATTTGATTTTCTTTCATTTTTGACTGGGAAAGAATACAAGAATAAATTAGTTAAATCTCACTTTTCAGTGCAAGAGATCACATTGATTAGATGCAAGATCTCCTGATTACTCAGTAGTTTAACTTTCATTATTTATACAGAGTTGAAAACTTTTATTTCCAATTTTGACGCGAAACAAATCACTTTGTAGGTGAAATGGCCCGGTTACTCAGTGGTTCAAGAATTTACGTTGCTGTTTGTATCTTTCCAGATTGATCATTTTTTTTCTTTTGATGTTTTGCAGGAATATGTTTGCTTTGACCAGAAAAGTCATGACTCTGAATTTAGATAAATTATTTTTAACATGTGGTAAAAATGAAGCTTAAACATACACGTGTGAAATAGTAAAGCCACTCATGTGCCTATAATGGTGTTTTGCAAATTATATTTTAAAAACATTCAGTATTAAGATTGCTTAACCTTGAAATGATATTGAATCTTTGAAATTAAACTAAATGCCAATGAGTTTAGTTACAACGTTTTAATTCTCTCGTAAGAAGATAGCACAATGACTCACAAATTCTGATGATTGGGGCTCAGTATAGACAACAAATGTCAAGTGAAAATGAGTGAGAATAGACAATGACTCCCCCTCAACAAATACTCCCCTCAACAAATTATTATCTGTGGAGCCAAAAATGATATCATCAACATAAACTGGAACAACAAAATGATTTTTTGCAGTTTTTGTAAACAAAGTTTCTCAATTTTTCCTCTTATGTAACCTTTATTTACAAGAAAGGAGCTCAACCGGTCATACCAAGCTCTTGGAGCTTGCTTAAGACCATATAGAACCTTATTGAGTTTAAAAACATGATTGGGAAATTTTCATTTTCAAAACAGGAGGTTGTTTGACAAAGATATTTTCTTTTATGTAACCATTCAAGAAAGCACTCTTTACATCCATTTGAAAGACTTTGAATTTCAAAGAAGCAATAAATGTAAGGAATATTCGAACAGCTTCAAGTCTTGCTACAGGGGCATAAGATTCTTCAAAATCAATACCAGTTCTCTTGTTATGCCCTTGAGCAACAAGTCTAGCTTTATTTCTAACAATTTGACCAGATTCATTCAATTTATTTCTGAAAATCCATCTAGTTCCAATGACAGAAGTTAAATCTGAAGGTTTTGGTACTAAATCTCAAACTTGATTTCGTTCAAATTGATGAAGCTCTTCATGCATAGCATTTATCCAGTTTTCACAAGATAAAGCTTCATCAACATTTTTGGGTTCAATTTGGGAAAGTAGTGCCAAAGAATCTTCAACTATGACAGAATGAAAAGATGATCTGTTCTTATTCCATATTGCAAATTACCAACAATGCTTTCAAGTTGATGATCTCTTAAAAATCTGGGTTCAGAAATTACCTCAGAGTTTGCATGATTTTCTGGAACATGATTACCTGAATTACTTGAAGTTGGCATTTCAAGAACCTCATGAACATTTGGTACTTCTTGATCTTCAAGATTTGTAGATGGATGTTCAAGAAATTCATCCTCATCATCACATTTTTAGTTCTGCACAAATCAGAAATGTCAATCTTTTGCAAATTTTCATCAAAAAGGACATGTGGAGATTCTTCCACAGTCTTATTTTTCAAGATGTAAACTCTGTAAGCTCTTGAAGTTTCAGAATAACCTAAAAGATTGATTCAAAACTTTTTGCATTAAATTTATCAAGATTTTCTTTGTTGTTATTGTGAACAAAACATTTACAACCAAAAATTTTGAAATATGACACACTTGGCTTTTTATTCTTGAACAACTCATAAGGGGTTTTTCTGATCTTTGGTCTTACTAATGCTCTATTCAAAATGAAATTAGCTGTATTTACAGCTTCTGCCCAAAAGATTTAGACAGTTTACTTTCAATGAGCATAGTTCTGGCCATTTCCACAAGAGTTCTATTTTTCTTTCTACAACTCCATTTTATTCTGGAGTTCTAGGGGAAGAAAACTTATGGAGAATTTTCAGTTCAGTACAGAGATCAGAAAATGATTTATTTTCAAATTCACCCCCATGATCTGTCAAAATGGAATTCAGTTTGAAAGATAACCCACTAAGGTAAAATTGTAAAATCTCCTAAATTCTGAACATGCATCACTTTTATGGGATAGGAATAAAACCCAAGTATATCTAGTAAAGTCATCAATGATCACAAATTCATATCTATTACCACTGAGACTTTGAGTTCTGGTTGGACCAAAAAGATCCATATGAAGCAACTCAAGTGGTTTAGATGTAAGTACTCATTGAACACTTTAAAAGATTTTCTTGTTTGTTTTCCTTGAGCATATCCCACAAACAGGATTGTCAATGACTGGGAAAGATTCAGGAAGACCTTTTACAAGATTCATCTTATGAGTTTACTAATGGTGTGAAACTTGCATGACCCAACCTTTTGTGCCACAACCAAGCAGTGTCATTTTTATTTGCAATCAAGCAAACATTTAAGAGGAAGTATCACACAAATCAATCATGTAGACATTATTTTCTCTTTTTCCAATCAATTTAATTTGCTCAGAAGAGGAGTCAATTATTTTGCATGAGTCATGTTCAAAAAGAATCTTGTGACCATTGTCACCAATTGACTAATGTTAAGCAAGTTGTAATTCAGACCCTCAACTAAACAAACATCATCACTTAAAGTAATGCAAGACTTACCAATTTTTCCTTTGCCAATTATTTTCCTTTATTCTTACCCCCAAAGATGACTGATCCACCTTCCTTTTCAATCAAGCATGAAAATTTATTTCTGTCTCCTGTCATGTGCCGTGAGCATCCACTGTCAAGAATCCAGATGTTGTTGGAATTGGATGCACGGCTTTCCTGCACATAACAAATAGACAAGAAAGTTTTTGGTACCCACATGAGATTGGTACCAACATCCTGAGTGAGAAGAGATAACAAATCCTTTCTAACCCAAATTTGTGTATTTTTCTTCACAGTGTTTTTTGAAACAAAAGATTCAACTTTTTTTTTCAATTTTGTGAACATTATGCCTCTTAGTTGTTTGTTCCATTGTGAACAACTTGGCATGTATTGTTGTTGGTATGCAGGAAAAGATGAATGATAGAAACAGGATTGAACCATTGGTTACCACTGTACCTTTGGTTCCAAGACTTATTCCATCTTGAATTGTAAGAGGAGAAAACATTCCAATTTCCATGAGAAAAATGATTATTGATTGGTTTGAAGTTTTTTGATTTTTATAAGAAGGGTAGGTCGATTGTGCATAGGTGTGTCGACCTCAGGTCAGTTCTTTTTTTTTGTATTTTTTCTTTGTTTTCAGATGAGCTTGCCTTGACAAATTTTATTAAAGGAGTTTTTGATGATTTTGTTTTCTTTGGAGATGATTCAGTTTTCTTTAAATTTTGTGGTTCAAAACCTAGCCATACTTATTTGAATTCATCCTAACTCCAAGTAGAGCATTCAGATTGTCTTTCCCTTGAGTGAAGTTCTTGATGATGTCTTCTTTTTCTTTGATGCAAAGATTGAGTTTTTCAATTTGATTCAAGTTTTCATGGTTTTCTTTTCTTTTTCTTCAAATTTCTAACATAATTGATAAGTTCTTTGTTCAATTTTTGAATTTTCAATTTGAGATTATCAACAAAGATCAACAGTTCATCATTTTCTTTGATTTGATCTGAAACTTGAGCTTCCAATTCAGAAATTTTTTCAGATGATGAAGTATCATGAAGAATGCTTTCAATTTTTCTTTTCAAATATTTATTTTCTTTTCTAACATCAGAAAGATTTTCAACTAAATTACCATATGCTTCTTGCCAATCATCAATGGTAAATAGTTCAAGGATATATCTACATGTTCTTCACTGCTTCCAGCCATGAAGCAGATTTCATTCCCTTCTGAACTTGAGGATTCTTCATTGCAGTCTGAGCTTTCATCATCTGACCATGTAGCAACCATGGCCTTGTTCTTCTTTTTGTGAAACTCCTTCTTGTGGGTTTTGTGTTTTTCCTTCTTACCTTCTGGACAATCAGCCTTCATATGTCCAGATTTGTTACACCTATAACACACAGGAATTTCATCAGTTTTCTTATGATCAACATGAGAGAAATGTTTCTTTTTACTAGACATGGCATTTTGCTTATTACCAAAATTCTTCTTGTTTGATTTCAAAAATGTCTTAATTGTCTAGTGATGAAAGCAAGATTATCATTATCAGATTCAGATTTCTCAGACTCAAATTTTTCTTTAGATTTTCCTTTATTACTAGATGAAGCTTTAAGAGCAATGGTTTTTGTTTTTAGCATGTGTTCTTCTGATCTCTTAAGGTTTAACTCATATGTCATTAATGATCCAATGAGTTCATCCAATGTGATTTTGGATAAATCCTTTGAATCTTCAATGACAGTTGCTTTAGTGTGCCATACGGAGATAATGAACGCAAGATTTTTCTTACCAATTCTTCATTTGAGTATTCCTTACCCAAGGCTCAAAGTCCATTATAATGACCATGAACCTAGCAAACATCTCAGATATAGTTTCATTAGATTTCATGATAAACAACTCATAATCAGAAACTAACATGTTAGCCTTAGTCTCCCTGACCTGAGGGGTGAATAGGATAATCTAAAAACACAGATAAGAAAACACACTTGAAAGATTTGGCTAGTGAATGGGATGGTGTGATAGAGAGTAGCAGTGCGGAAGCAAATAAACAATCACACAATAGAACATAGAAATTTTATCCTGGTTCGGTACTTCTCAAATGGAAGACCTACGTTCCAGTCCCCAAGCAAATCTTGGGATTCACTAACCAGGGTACAATCCCCCTAAGATATACAACCCCCAGCTCCCCGCTGGTCCTCTCTCTTTTCCAAGTGGGAAGGAAACTCACTTCTGTTACAGGTCAAGAAGCCACCATCCTGGAACAAACCCCAGTGCGATTTTGCTAAACTTAAACCCCTAGCTAGGTTCTGCTGACACAAACCCCAGCCAGGTTCTTCCCTCAAGCCAAGGGGAACACTGAGTACAGTCCCTCAACTGGACACAAACCACCAGCACCCCACTGGCCTTCTCTTCACGCAGGAAGAGGAACACTGTATACAGTCCTACAGCTGGACACAAATCTTTCTAGAAAAGAAAAAATAGACTGAGAGCTATACAAGATGAACACTAAGGAACTCAAACTCTCAGCTTACAGACTCTCCCCCAGATTTACAATGATGCACAAAGAGAGTGAAGAGAGAAAAGAAGCTTGAATGCTAGACTTTCGATGGTTGCTTGCGCGCACACTTCTTCTCGGGCTCGAGCTCTTTCTCTCTTGCTTTGAGTGTGTATGGTGTTGAGGCTTCTCACTGGATGTACACTTCTTGAATGATTTTTAGGTTCTCTCCCTATCTTCTGCTCTTCAAACACTTCATCCTTTATATAGAGCAGTGAAGAGATCCGTTGACAGATGGTCATTGGAGTTCTCGACTCTCTTCTTCTACTCTCCTTCTTCTTCATCTATCTTTGTGTCTAACAGATGATTGCTTGAGTCTTAACGGATTCCTCATGTAAAAACTAGACTCCTACAGACATTTAATGTATGGAAGAGAATGTTAGACTTCAGAAGTATTGCATCAGATAGCCCATATCTTCTTATGTGTGTAAGGCTCATGATTTTTGCTGACATCCAGATATGTTAAGTAAGGCCTTTTGCTTTTTGTCAGGCTGAAGGAAGGAGTCCTTTTAGTCCTTATTTTCTACTGACAGCATCTCACCTACCGTGAAGGATAGATAGTAGAAAGATCTTCAGTCAGACAGAGAAATAATAAATTAAGCATAGGAAGTACATTTGAACTTTCATTTGGGTGCCACAGACATTTGAAACATTTGAAATATGGAGGCATCGATGTTTAAATATAATAGTAACGATGCGTGAAAGACTATAGAGACTTCGACTGTAGAGAAGTCACAGTGAGACTAATCACACTTCGACTTTCCAGGAGTCGAAGTCAGTAATATATATATATATATATATATATATATAATATATATATAATTATATATATATATGACTAATGATGGTATATATATATGCTAGATGTGGACTTAGGAAATTCTTAATGAGTGCGTCGACACTAACTGACTAATGATGGTTTATATAAAATAATACTTCATGCCTACAACAATTACAATACAAAGTAAAGTGTTATAATCAAATGAATTTGCACAACAATCGTTGTTTAAACTTTGATTGGCTAAAATACAACGCAATCAGTCGAAGTTAAACTTCAGATATGACAAAGTGTAACTTCGCATATGACGTAGTGGAACTTCATATAAAACATATCATAACGTTGCCGGTCGAAGTGAACTTTGTATATAGCTTCAGATATGACGAAGTTAGCTTCGTATATGATGAAGTAAACTTTGGATGTACAAAAATCAACGTTGTTGGTCGAAGCTGAAACTTCAGATATGATTAAGTGTAACTTCGGATGTACAGAATCAACGTTGTCAGTTGAAGCTGAACTTCGGATATGGACGAAGTGTAACTTCGGATGTTCAGAAAATAACGTTGTTGGTCAAAGCTGAAACTTCGGATATGACGAAGTGTAACTTCGGATGTACAGAAAATAACATTGTCGATCGAAGTTGAAACACGCTGTTGGTCGAAGTGAACTTTGTATAGAACTTTGGATATGACGAAGTTAGGTTCGTATATGATGAAGTTGGACTTCGATTGATCATGACCAAAAATATGCATGACGAAGTGCCAGCTTCGGATATGACGAAGTGGACTTTGGATATGACGAAGTTGGACTTCGACTAATCATGACCAAAAATATGGATGACGAAGTGCCAACTTCGGATATGATGAAGTGGACTTCGGACATGACAAAACCTTTCGTATACGACGAAGTAAGCTTCGACTGATCATGATAAAAACATGCATGACGAAGTTGAAACTAAGTGTAAATCTGAAGTGATAATGCAAGAATATATTGTATTCATGAGAGAAACATGATATAAAATATATTAATGATAATTTAGGTTAATCTTGGGTTTTGTTATCACAAAAATAAAAGGATAAAAATTAGGAGTGGTTCAACATTGTCAAGTAAGCTTCAATAGATAAGAAGCCTGCTGAAGACCTCAACCAGAGCTGAAGTTCAAATTGATTCAAATGCATGCTTGCATTCATGCAAGGTTACTAGTTGAAGGAGCTCAATGGATATAAGCCTGACGTACCAAGATACATCGGCTAGTACTGAAAGAATCCAGCAAGCAAAGAACTTCAATGGTTGATTAAATACTCAAGTGCCTATAATACAAGACCAGAAGTAACGAAGAAGATAAGGTAAGAAAGCCCTTAGCTCCTGGGCTTGCCTTCAAGCTTAACTTTGTGCAACTATGCACAAGTTTACACCACGTTCTCCACTCCTATCTTTCTAGCAAGCAACTATATAAAATAGGTGATGCCATGATAAGAAATAAAATAAAAGCATCAATCTATGAGAGGAGATGAGCTACCATTCCCATGTACCATCAAGAGTCTTCAAACCTCAAGCTACAAGATGTGTCGTAGGAATGAATTCATTCAAGGAGGCGATCGCTCAACATCAATGATCTACACCGAGTGAACCACTGCATTGACATCCAAGCGCCATCAAGCTTCATCCTTATCAAAGGCGATCGTAGTGCTAGAGCTTCAATGACACAACATCATTCTTACTAAGAAGAGACTTTAGTTGACAATGTACCCTCTATTGAGAGGAGAAGACTTAGGTGTTGCAGCTCCAGCAGTTGCCCTCTATTGAGAGGAGGATTGGCGTGGTCGGGAGTTCGCATTTGTTAAGAGGAAGACCTACGTATGCAGTGTTGTGCAATTATTCACAATGCTTGCTTATTGCTTTAGCTTATGACAAATCATTACCTATTACAAAACTCTTACATTGATAAAGGCTAATGAATATTTAATAGTCATCTTTTAGTAAACAATGTATCAATTTTCGTCTGAGAAAATTTTCTAAGTCCACAACGTATGTATATCATTACTAACTCCGACTCAAGGAAAGTCGAAGTGTTGAACTGGTCTTACTCCGACTCCCAAGAAGTCGAAGTCAGATACTGTGTTGAACCGGACCACTCCGACTCCTGAAAAGTCAAGTGTGACCTATCTGACTTCTCTACAATCGAAGTCTCCATATCCGAAGCTTATTGTCCACATCTACTATATGTATCATTAAACTCCAACTTCTTAAAAGTCTAAGTGTGATACCTACTCCGACTTCTCTACAGTCAAAGTCTATAATCGATATCGATTACTATTTTGATCTTACTCCGACTCCTCTAAAGTCGAAGGATGATATCGACTGTTGAGCAACTAGAGACGTACTCCACTCCTTGAAAGTCGAAGTAAGGTATCGACTCCTGTTATCAATGATACTTAGATGTTTTAATGACTGTTATTATTTTTACAAAACTATTAATGTATTATTACGGTGATTAATTTTTAAGCATTGTGGAATCACTTAATGAACAAGATTAACACATGATCTCGACTGTGATATTTTATGTATTATCTGAATGATAATCTCTCTAATGAGCATTGTACTTATCATCAACAGGTGCATGATCAGACCAATATTAAAGAAGACACTTTATGAGCTATACAAGGAGAAAAAGTCAAACGTCAGTTACCTTCGACCTTTTGGTTGTAAGTATTTTATTTTGAATGATGGTAAAGATAATCTAGGAAAAATAGTTGCTAAAAGTGATGAAGTATTTCTATTATGATATATTCAAAACTAAGGATATAGGCAATTAAACAAACATTTCATGTTTTATTGATGAAGCTAATCCTTCTATAAGAAAATAGAAGAAGAAGAAGATGTTGTTGAAGAATTGTGCAGGATCTAGAACAAGCTTCTCTTGAAGAAAAAGGTGAAGACAAGGAAGATCCTCCAATAGAAGAACTACAACAATAGGAAGAAGCACTTGAAGAACTTCATAGAGAATTAAGGTATCACAGAGATCATTCAAGAAAAAATATAATAGGTGATCCTCAAGATAGGGTAAGAACCAAAGGTATGACTATTCTTTATGATTACACTGCTTTTGTTTCCCAGATTGAGCCCAGGACAATCAATGATGCACTGGCAAATGAATCTTGGATCCTAACTATGAAAGATGAACTTAACCAGTTCCAACGCAGTTAGGTCTGGACTCTTGTACCTAGACCTTCTAACCATCCAGTTATTGAGACCAGATAGGTCTTCAAAAACAAAATGGATGAATCAGAGGTGATCATCAGAAACAAGGTCAGACTGGTAGCACAATGATATTCTCAAGAGGAAGGCATTGATTTCGATGAAACATATGCTCCAGTTGCTAGATTAGAGACAATCAGAATTTTATTAGCATATGCATGTTCTCTAAATATCAATTTGTATCAAATGGATGTAAAGAGTGTTTTTCTGAATGGTTTCATAAAAGAAGAAGTTTATGTTGAGCAAACACCAGGTTTTGAAGATACTAAATATCCAAATCATGTTTTTGTTTAAATAAGACACTATATGGTTTGAAACAAGATCCAAGAGCTTGATATGAAAGACTAAGTGCTTATCTTCTATCACTGGTTTTTCAAGAGGTAAAGTAGATATCACTTTATTTATTAAGAAATTTTCAGAAAGAATCTTGACTATACAATACTATGTTGATGATATTATTTTTTGTTCTACAAATGAATCACTTTGCAAATTCTTTGAAAATCTCATGCAAAGTGAGTTTGAAATGAGCATGATAGGTGAGCTTAATTATTTTATTGACTTGCAAATCAAGCAGACCAAGGAAGGTACTCACATTTGTCAAATCAAGTATATTTCAGATTTACTTTCTAAGTATGGTTTTGATATGTGTAAGCCATTAGGAACACCTATGAGCTCAGGAATAAAGTTAGATAGTGATCCAATTTGCAAGAAAGTAGATCAAAAGATCTATAGAGGTTGATTGGGTCATTACTCTATCTCACTACTAGTAAACCAGACATAATATTTAGTGTATGTTTGTGTGCCAGATTTCAGGCTGATTATAAAAAATCTCATATGAATGTTGTTAAAAGAATTTTAGATATCTTATTAATGCAAGTAAACTGGGTTTATGGTATCCCAGATGTTCTGAATTCAAATTACTTGGATATAGTGATGTTGACTATGTTGGATGCAAAATAGACAGAAAAAGTACTAGTAGTACTAGTCAATTTCTTGCAGGGTGCTTAATCTCTTGGTTTTCTAAAAAACAAAACTTAGGAGCTTTGTCCACAACAGAAGCAGAATACATTGCAGCTGAAAGTTGTTGCACCCAATTGCTATGGATCAAACATCAACTAGAAGACCATGGTCACAAATTACATGAAATTACAATGTTGTGTGATAACACAAGCGCAATTAATCTGACCAAAAGTCCTATCCAGCACTCAAGAACCAAGCACATTGAGGTCATACATCATTTAATCAGGGACCATGTAAGTAATGGTGATATTTTACTTGAATTTGTCACTATAGATAATCAATTAGCTGATATTCTTACTAAACCACTTCCTGAGGATAGGTTTACTTCAATTAGAAAAGAAATAGGAATGTGCAATCCTGAATAAATACTTAAAAATCTGAGTACATTATATGATCAATCTATTGTGAACTTTCTAACTTCTGGGTAGTCGACTTCTCAGAAGTCGAAGTTGCTGGTCATATTTTAAAATTCAAATTTATTCATTTTGGGGGAGGGTTAAATAATAATTGTTTATTCACTCAATCCCAGTCGTTAATCTCCCGATCTGCAGTCCTCTATAGACTTCCCTCTTTTATATAACTTCATTCCTTCTCTTTCCAAATCACCCCATTTGAAACCGCTCCGACTCTTTTGTCATCCTCCTGGTTCCCGCGTCCATCTCCGACTGAACCAGTGCTGTGAATCTCTTGATTTTTTCAAACGTTCTGAAGAAAGATAGGATCTTTGACTCTTTTGGGACCATCTCACACCTCCTTTGCAATTTCTCTTAGACCTTTCTATCGTATTTGTCTAGATGGCCTCTTCAAGGGCTCTAGATGTCTCTTTCCTCACTCCGGAGAAATTCCAGAGACAAACCTCTGCCAAAGCTTCAATTTGTCCTGAAAAAGTTGTATATTTCTCTCAGTTGACAGGCCGACTGAGTTCTGTGTCAGAAACCCTTGAAGTTTTGGGATGGAGAAGACTGTGCGAGATTAAGAACCAACCTTTAAAGACACAGTGAAGGCTTTCTATGTGTCCCTCCAACTCTCTGCAGATAGATCTCTGAAAGGGTATGTGAAAGGTACGAAGATTTCTATATCTGAAGATTACTAGCAGAAATTTTGGATGTCCTACCTCCGAGCACAAGATCAGTGATGTTGTATCTTTGGAGAAACAGATATTAGGGATTATTGGAAGCCAAGGTAGCATCTCTAAGAAACAGCTTCTCATCAACGAGCTCTCAGTAGAGAAAAGGCTCCTCCATGCTATCCTCACTACTATAGTGACGCCAAGAGCATGTACTCATTCATCCATCACAGCCAAAGATGGCAACTTACTTTTTTGGGCCATTCAACGACATCAAGTGAATCTTACTTCTATTATCTTAGAGAGAATGGCAAGCTCCAGGTTCTTACAAGAATCACTTCCTTATGGACCTCTGCTAACAATTATTTTTAGAAGATCTTCGGTGGTTTTAGCGGATGAATTGTCAGTGTCAGTTAAAGAAAAAATTGGGCTATCCACTCTTCGCAGAAGCCACTACACTTTAGAGGATAAAGCCCAAAATTTTTGGACAAAGGATTCTGTACCAGACTGCACTCATGAAACATTTTCTGATGAAGTGCATGGTATTTCTTCTATTGCTCCTCCATTATAGAAAATAGCAGATAGAAGTGAGGCAGTCAGAGAAGAAGCTGTTAGTCCCAGAGAAGAAGAACCAACAGGACCTTCCTTTGAGCAAGATCCCCCTGAAGAAACCATTAATCAAGTACTTAGGGATCTTAAAGGCAAAGTAGTTGCCCATGAAGAAGAGCCTCCAAGTCCTACACCTTTTGAGCCTACTATGGAAGGATTTCATCATGTCTCTCCACCACCTGTGGAGACCCAGCCAAGGTCTCAGGGGGAGACAAGTAGGATTGTCACGCCCCGATGCGGAATATCGGAGCACGAAGGTAGTTGCAAGAAAAAGGTATAGAGCGTATACTAGACATCAAACCATTGCACATTGAATAATACTAAAGCAAATTCATTTCATTAATACTTTTCAATGCCTAGTTACAACCACTAATATCAGAGCCATTCTATAGGGCCCAATTACATTTCAATAAAAGGAAATAACTAACTACAACTCTAAAATGACATAGTGACTCGAGGTACTCCTGGCTTCACTCTTGGTCATTCCCTTCCTCGTGAGTGTATGTGTCATCCTCTGTCTCACCTGAGAACACAACATCAAATAACGTAGGGTGAGCGATAACGCCCAGTAGGACTTAAATCTCAGGCTCAAGCAGGCTTTAAATAATTAACGCATTAAATGGCAGCGTATCTAAAGATAGCAGGTACAAGAGAGTCAAAATATAGGAAGAGATAGCACACAGGTAACAGGATAGCACAATAGCACGAGATCGAGTATAGTTTCCAAAAATAGCACAAGTATCGAGTATAGCACGAATAGCAGGATGGCCATAGCACAACTAGTACAAGTATATATAGCACGACGAGTATAGCACTTGTTTGTCATTCTAGACATCGAGAGAGTATAGCACGTTTTGTGTTTTGATTGTCATATAGATAGTTGAGATAGATAGCACTTGAGTGTAATGCCAAACACTCTGATCATTTAACTCTCATGGCACTAGCACTTTCGGGCGCACATCCCAGGACCAGATCGGGCCCTTTAATATTGCCAGGCATTGGTTATATTGTTATCTTTAGACAATCAGTCAATGGCCAATATAGAGTACCAAGAAGTAGATGAGAGCACTAGATGAATAGACGAGATAGTAGAGTGAATGTGAATAGACGAGCGAGTAGAGTACAGATGAGAGCTAGTGGACATTGCACGTAATGCGACGAGTAAACAGGCGATAGTAACAGTTGCACAACACGCGCACTTGGTGTTGGCAGTCAGGTGGAACTCACGACCCTACCACTGGCCATGTTAAGCACAGGTCTAGAGGTCCGGCGTGATTCAAGACGAGAGTGAACTTCTAATAGCCGTTTGGATCATATCGATCCCTAAAGGTGTAATGGGTGTCAGGGTACAACCGGCTCGTCGACCATGTGGGAATCCATGATCAGAGGAGACTTACGGAGGCCTTTGCAAGAGTTCACTAGTCCGGCGAAAGGAATATCCGACGGAGAGTTCACCACAAGCCAAGTAAAGTGTGTATATAAAACAGGTGCTCGATGTTCTAGAGGAATTCTAGAACAGTGGAGCGTTGATACGGTATATAAACAACGCAAGAACGAATACAAGTCCTTTAAAATAGGGCAATTAATATACTTTATTGCAATAAATTACCAGATACATTATGAGATATTTTATGCCAGATTTCAGCCATATATGGATGGTTCATGTGTGTGCATGTGTAAGAGAAATCATAGATAGAAAAGAAGTCGTGAATATGTAATTTAAAGCATTCAATAGGCTCCATTTTAAAACAGGTGTTTTTACTGCGTGTGTGACTGTTAAAAAGGCGTAAGAATATTTTAGAAAGTGAGAGCAATAATTTTATGGGTTTTCATCAAAAATCCTGTGAACGCGACGTACCCATGTAAGGGTCGCGACAGGGTCATGATGGAACGCGACAGGGTCCTGTACGGTCACGACAGGGCTGTCTGCTCAGGCGGCCAGATGTGACCGGGTCTCCTGTCGCGTTCAGAACGCGACAAGAAGAGGCGTCGCGACGGGCTTGAGAACGCGACCTGTCGGGCCGTCGCGTTCTCAGGTCCGTGGATTGAGTCTGACAGAGTTCTGCTCTATCTTGGATTGCGGTCCAAAATATCAATTTTTATACAGGGTCTTTCAGAAAATCATAACTAATTGTATACACGATGAAAAATCATGAAACCAGGGGCAAATGAAACTAGACATGTGAGAGTATTTCCAGTAATAGGAATTAGAGAGAGAGCATGGCTTGAATATGTTTGAGCATGAACAATAACGAGTAACACAGAACATGATACACAGAGCAAGATTGATTTAATTCGAGCAACATGCTCAACAAAAATTAGGGCTTTCAGGAGCAAAAGATCCCTAACAACATGGAGTGTCTACAGTAAAAATTTCGTAGCATGGGATCAAGTGTACATGGAGATATGATTCAAACATGATGACTCGGGGTTATCATGTTTGCAGAACTTCTAAAATCAAGAACAAAAGATTGGCTCGATGAAAAATTATGAAACAAGAGGGCTTTTGTTCCTGGTGATTGGAACTACCTATAGATGGATTTGATTTGGCTTTGCTTGTGAGAATGTCTACCTTTGACTCGATTTATCTTCTAGGGCTTAGAACTCCAAGAACGAAGGAAGAAGCTTGATGGATCTTCCTCTCCTCGATTTCTCCTCCTCCTTGGCCTCTTCTCCACGTCCAAGAACCCCTTTGGAGGTAGGGCCGGCCATGAGGGTTTAAGAGGTGTATTTATATAAATACAAGTTCCTATTCCTACTACTACTCAATTCCTCTTAATTACGAGATTTCCTAACTCCACCTTCCTCTCTTGCTTTCCAATCTCTAATTGGTTAGGATAGTATCTAAATTCATGCTAGACTATATGGGGTAGGTTTAGGAATCCAATTCCAACTCTAATTGCCACTTTTATTGCTTTAATAACCCCTTTCCAATTAGGAGATAATTAAACTCCGAATTTAGGGTATTTTCTTATTATTCTTCCTTTGTAAATTCATATTTTTGACCCAATAAGTTCTAGAGGATCCATTAAGTAAAGCCCATTACTCTTTTCCATTTAATGGATTTTATTTAATACTCTTTTCATTGAATATCCCTTTACTGAGTTTTTAATTTATTATTTAAATTTTTATTTTTCTCAAAAATTCAGGTTGCTACAAGGATCATAGATGATGTTTTGAATTTGGTCCTCAGACAACAAGATATGCTTGGTGTACTTCAGATGCAGATACATCAGATTGATGTAATTTTTTGTCGAATGAAGTTCAGCAGATGAAGGATCTACTATATCAGTTTGTTGCCAGCAGAATAAGGGCAGCTCTCCAGCTCCTACCACAGAAACTAAACTTGAAGCCCAACATCCAAATCTGTCAGTTGAGCAGCCAGAGCAGCAACTAGAACAACCTGAACAGTCTACTGAGCAGATAGAGCAGCAATCAGTTGAACCAACAGCACAGCCAGAAGAGCAACCCGCTCAGCCAGAGGTACAACCAGCAGAACAGTCATCCCCGATAGAAGTATCTCAGTCTAGTGTTCAGACCTTCAAGAGGAGAGTTAAGAGGAGATTAGTCAAATATTGGTCAGTTGTGTTTCCTTCCTCTCAACCTACACCTTCCTCTGATCATCATCCCCCATCTACTTCCAAACCGGAGGAACAACGTCCCTTACCACCAGTCACCTCCTATGCCTCCTTTCCTCAAGTGTATGCCTACACTCCAACACATGTAAACATCCCAGCTCTCCACATCTTAGCCACTCATTTTTTCTCATCTCTTCCTACCTCATCTACTCCTTTTTCTAAACTTCCTACTCACCCTCTAGCTCAGGTAGTGCCCAGTGTGGTACTTCCATCTCATGTTGGGCAGAAGAGGAAAACTAAACTTAGCTTAACATTTCCTCCTTTTTGGTATGCTTTCATTTATCATTCTGAGCATCATTTTGCTCTCTTTGAAGATTTTTTGAGAATCAAAGTCTTTCTAGAAGTCCATGGGTTGCCCGATTACAAATTTGAAGATTGGCTACCCCTTTTGATTAGGACTCAGGAAGTTCCTTTAAATGTCTTAAATTTAATCACTCAGAAGAGTCATAGTCTTTCAGTTGAGGAATTTCTATCAGTTTACTCTGAAGAAGCAGCAAAGTTTAGAGAGACTAGAGCCAAAAGCAGTGGCAACTGAATGTTTCCTTCCATTTGAGTCTTAGTTTTTTTGATCTATTTGGGAATCTAATAAAAGAGCAGTAAGTCAGCTTCAACAAAATGAAGATGTTCAATGAAGAAAGATTTCAATTAAAGGCAAAGAGCTATCACTCCATCTATGACTGTTGGATTACCCTCTAATCTGTTTCCCAGCCTGATAGGTGCAGTTTCCTCTAGGAAGGAATTTGCTCAGGTAGTGTTCAATAGGCACATCAGGCTAGCCGTCAGGTTTCAAATCAAGTATGCCAAAGATCTATCCTTTCATAGGTTTGTCTTGATGCATTCTATAAAGACTACAGATTATCTGAAAGAGTTTTAGCACAGCTTTGCAGAGTTTGAGAGATTGTCAGAAGAACAGTGGGCAATATGTTATTCTGAAGAGGCTCAAGAGTGCAACAAAAAGAAAATGTCTCCCTCTTATATATGAATAAGAATTATGATGCCCTATGGAAATCTCTCTCTCTCAAATGGGAAGACAGATACAGAATAAACTACAAGGCCAAGGCAGTAGCTCAGTCTCAAGGACTTCAGTGGAACATCACCATCCATGACTTTTTGCACAAAGCTGCTGGTAGGAAATTCACTCCTTTAAGGCAGACTCTGAGCAGTGATGCCTTTCATAAAAAGCTTTCTTGGTATCATCGCCGGCACCTTAAATCCTATAGGAAAATTCCTTCAGTAGGACCTTCTTACAACTTAGATAGTTCTATCTTTACTCATGTATTTCCTAAAAATGAGAAGAAGTTGTGGGATCTTCTCCAACCTTTCTTTGATCAAATATCACCTTCTCTTTATCTCCCTAGATCCTCCTGAACTTTGTACTATTACTTTTTCAATTATTAATATACTTGGTTCATCCTAATCTCTGTGCATTTCTTCCTTTTTATCTCTACTCTATCCTTTCTGTTAATACCATAAAGGGGGAGAAATATATATATAAG
This sequence comes from Colocasia esculenta, assembly GCA_014218235.1. NCBI lineage: Eukaryota > Viridiplantae > Streptophyta > Magnoliopsida > Alismatales > Araceae > Colocasia > Colocasia esculenta. The sequence continues at coordinate 8,778,894 of CM024756.1, forward strand.
GAGACATATATATAGGGAGAAATATATGGTAAGAAAATATTTTGATAAAAATGCTTGAACATATTTGTTTACATTGTCTACATAAAAGATTATTTTTGTCATTAACAAAAAGGGGGGAATTGTTGCGCAATTATTTTCACAAATGCTTGTTTATTGTTTTTGCTTATGACAAATCATTACCTTATTACAAAACTCTTCACATTGATAAAGGCTAATGAATATTTTAATAGTCATCTTTAGTAAACAATGTATCAATTTTCGTTTGAGAAAACTTTCTAAGTCCACAACGTATACATATGTCATACTAATTCCGACTCAGGGAAAGTCGAAGTGTTGAATTGGTCTTACTCCAACTCCCAAGAAATCAAAGTTAGATACCGTGTTGAACCGGACCCACTCCGACTCCTAAAAAGTCGAAGTGTGACCTACTCCGACTTCTCTACAGTCGAAGTCTCCATATCCGAAGCTTATTGTCAACATCTGCTATATGTATCATTAAACTCAGACTTCTTAAAAGTTGAAGTGTAATACCTACTCTGACTTCTCTAAAGTCGAAGTCTATAATCGATATCGATTACTATTTTGATCTTACTCCGACTCCTCTAAAGTTGAAGTATGATATCGACTGTTGAGCAACTAGAGACGTATTCCAACTCCTTGAAAGTCGAAGTAAGGTATCAACTTCTGTTATCAATGGTACTTAGATGATTTAATGATTGTTATTATTTTTACAAAACTATTAATGTATTATTATTGTGATTAATTTTAATCCTTATGGAATCACTTAATGAACAAGATTAACACATGATCTACACTATGATATTCTCTGTATTATCTAAATGATATCTCTCTAATGAGCATTGTACTTCTCTATTCTTCTTTGTTTAATATTTCCTGTCATAAATATTTCTAAAGTCCATATTCAGAGTATGTTTTCAAGACAGCTACGTGTCTTTTAAAGACATCTGTAAGCATCCTTCAGAAAGTCAGTTTCCAGATTTTTAAGGAAAAGCTCCTTTGCAGCTGTACTACGCACCAAGCAGGTGTTCATTCCTTTTAAATGCTCACCTAACTCTGTACTGTCCAAAGGACAGACTTTCTCACTGAAATTGATAGATATATGTTATAAACGACTTGTCTCTTGCTTTCTATTATTATTTTATATCTCACATGTCTAACCCCGAGATAGAGAAAAGACTTTGCATGGTATGGTGCTTGCAAATATTCAGGGAAGCTATCTGAATAGACCATGCAACTACCTCTATAGCCTAGAAGCCGTTGAGACTCAAAGACTCAAAGATCTGAAGATCTAATGATGGACCTTTCAAGAAGTCTCAAGCAGTCTCAAGACCCAACGTTCAAATTCAAACGGCTAATTCCCAACGGGAAGATGAAGAACTCTAAAGGTTATATATGAAGCTGAAGTTTGAAAGACAGAAGCATGAAGCATGAGCATACACGACTACATACTACACAGAAAGAAAAGAGAGAGCTCACAAGATTTCAAGAGAGCCATCTGTTCAAGCTGCGACTTCCAAGCTCTCTTGCATTCATAAATTTTTGGGTGGTGTTCAGTTTTTCTAGATCTTCTCAGTCCACCCTCTTTAGTCATAAAGAGTTCAGATATGTCGTTCTTATTTGTATATCTCTTTTGATCTTCTATGTTTGCTCATTCTCTAAGCATACACATTGTGTTTGTTTCAGTGTTGTAACCAGTAGGGGGTTTGTTCTCTATAGTTCCCCTTTTGTAGAAGGGAGGGCCTACTGCGGTAGGAGGTTGTAATACCCCTCTGTGAAGGGAAGACTTGCTTGGGAGAAAGTGGGTGTAATACCTCTCGGTTGAGAGAAGGCCAAGTGTTCTTGGCAGTTAGTGAAATCCCAAGGGGTACTTGGGGACTGGATGTAGGACTCCTGATTGATAGGAGGTCCGAACTAGGATAAATTTTCTGTGCACTTTGTGTGATTGTTTCCACCAAGTTTTCACTTGTTTCAAACACATCACATTAAGTACTAACGATACTATCTAATGTTATCTTATTTTCAAATCAATTATTTAAAATGCAAGAAGTCATATTCACCCCCCTCTAGGACATCTAAAGCTCCATCTCAATCCAACATACAACACTAGGCAGTGATGCTCTCTATTGAGAGGAGGACCAACGAGGCCAAACAATTGTTCTCTCCACAGAGGAAGACTTGGTTGTGAGTTGATACCAAGTGGTTCCCCTACTGAGGTTGTTAGTGAGAGCTCATGGATGGTTTTACCCCTGGGATTGGACGTAGGTGTCTGACGCGGTTAGAACCGAACATAACTACATCTCTTGCGTGCATGGATTACTACCTTTGCTTTCCATTCTTACATTCATTTATTTCCTTCCGCTATATATACATGCTTAAATGCTTTAGTTTCATATTTCTACGATTGCAACCCATTCATCACCCCCCCTTCCAAATATCCATAGCATGGCCAACACCCCTAATCCTTCATTCATCTTGAAAATCTCCTCGTCATTGAAGGCATTTGATGGTTTGCATCAAAGTTCGAGATTGATCCTGATGCAGGACCAATGAGGGACTTGCCTGAGACTTTATTGTAGCAGCCACAACTCACAACATTCAAACTTTTAGTGTAGGAAGCTCTCACGATGCGTTCCTAAAAACCATAGGGGTGACAAGGTGATGGTACCATATGGTGGCAACTTGAGTTTCCGGACACTAGGAAGCGCAGACGGAAAATGCTCAATTGTAACCTTCCTCGATTTGGGCTGCCAATAATTCTACGACCGGCCTTGTGCACAAGCACGGTTCACTCAACTCTCTTGCAGCAGCAAATAACTCTCACAATGATAAATGGAACGAAATCGGAGTCCCACTTACTGTCGGCGTAGATCTACGAAGTGAATACTAGATGAACAAGGCATGAAGGATGAGAGATGAACCATATACCCTATTGGTTTGAAGAAACCAGACCAATCAGAGTTGAGGGCATGCGGGCATACATATGGGATGTTAGAGAAGACTTGCAGTGAGGGGAGGGGAATCTATACAACCAATGAGCCTACCTCACATAGGAGGGGTGGACCCAAGTAAGGGAAACCCAAGTACAACCAGTAATACCTTCACGTAGGGAGGGGCGATAGAATCGATTGTGCTCACGTGTGTGTATCTTAGCTAGCTAGTGAGATCTAGAGAGAACTAGAGGACTAGCTCTGTAAGGGAGTAGGGGATTGGCTAACAGCGATATAGTCGACTTTGGTGTCTCCATGATGAGAGGATAGATCGGGGTGATTGTTGGGGCCACGCTACTAATTGCCAGGCCAAGCTCGGTGCCACAGAAAGTGATATGGCTTCATACACCATCAAGAACAAGTGTTGTAGAAGGAGACTCTGGCATTGTCTTGCTCCACTGTTGGTCTATCAGCATGAGAGAGAGAATGGGGGGAGGCATGGGGCAAAAAGATGTTGATGATGTCATGACAATGTCGAAGGATGTCGAGGCATAGCTGATGTTGTGTTGCTGATGATAGAGCGACGGAGTTGCTGACTTCTTGTTGATCACCCAGCACTTGGAGTGCTGAGAGAGATAAGGGGAGGGGGATAGAGAGTGCTATGGAAAGAGGGGGCAGAGAGAGAGGGGTGGCCTAACTGTGGGGTGTGACCAGAAGAGAGGAGATGGAGAGGTTGTTTGACTGTGGGGCTGTGTGAGTGAGCAGAAGGGGGAGAGAGGAGATAGAGGGTTTTAGGATCAAATATGCAGGATGAACAGATCTAGAAGGGGGGGTTGAATAGATCTAACACCAATCTCAGTGGAACTTAAGTAATTTAAAAATTACTTCAAATTATAGATCCATTCAGACATAAAATCTCACTGATCTGAAGTGTGGGTGTGTGTAGTTGATGTGTGAGACAATTAAACAAGTAGTGTGTAAGCAAAATTCCTATGCATGCATCTAGGGAAGAAACAAATCAAACCACTGCATAGGAGATTTTTAGGTGGTTCGAAAATCACACCAGTAATTTCTACATCCACCCCTCACACAGTGAGGACACACTACTCAAAAACCTGAGTACAACACACACACGATCTCGACAGCTCAAACCACACACACACAATAGCTCGACAGTTCAAACCACACACATGAGTACGATGACTCAAACCACACTAGCTAGATCAAGTTCACAAGAATCAGATCCTCTAGCACTGATCTGATTCACACACTTGCATGCACACTGAAATCTGCACAAAACGCATGTACGATCTCACGAGCACTCAAGAACCAATTAAGATGAACACTCCAATAGAAATAAGTAAAAGAGAGATGAATTGGATGTTCCTTGTTGGAGATGATCAGTGGAGGCTTGAATTGAAGATTCTTGAGAAGATTCGATGGAGGCTTTCTTCAATTCACGATGCTCTATTTTAGCAACTTCTGTTTGCATGATTACTTCTTTCTTTCTCTGCTACTCTTCTCCTTGACTGCCCTCTTGCAGCACTCTAACACTCTCTCACTGCTTGGCCTTGATCCCCACGTCTTCTGTGATGGATGGCTACTCTAGATGAGACAAGAGACCTTTTATAGCCTCTGTGAAGTCCCTTGTACGTGGGAGACATGTGCATAGAAACCCAGGGTTCACCCAAGGCTGCCACGTGTCAAGAGTCCTTCTCCTCATTGCCACTTTAATGAAAGGTATTTGGTAATAAGAGAATCTCTCAAAAAGTCTCCAGAGATAAATCACACCCTTTGGAAACTATACCCTTTACGATTCTGAGTTTTCATGCAATGTGTGTCGACGCAAGTTTGCTTGTGTGTCGACGCAACTGACTTTGTTCTTGTAACGCTCTTTATACCGGTCCGATTATACCATCCACTTCGGTACAAAGGGCGTCATTACAGTGGGACATTTACCCAACACTTAACACTAGATTGAGATGTACACAAATATTACAAGATTACAACGGAATAAATAAATAATCTCATTCTCATTCCATCATCATCATCAAATATCCACAGTCTAGATAGAAATAAAAGAAATACAAGTGTCCACATTATTACAACTTCAAATAAAATATATTGTCCATATGAATTACACATTCCACTGATTACATACTATGAAAGAAAAGAAACAACATAGCAACGTCCCCAAAGGTACTCCTCGCGCTCGGAGTCACTCCTAACTATGTCCTCCTTAGAAGTGGAGACACCTGTCACACCTGTACGCCGAAGCAAGAATGAGTCTAAAGAGACCCCAGTAAGCAATCTAAGGACAACACCCTTACACATATCACATACACATGCTAGTTTTCTTTTGCATTTAGGAATCAACATGGTACATGCTTCATGTTACTTTAACAACTAAATATAAAACCCATAGCATGCTTTCTACACATTCTATTCAACATGGTACAAGGATCTGAATCATATTCAAATCATTTTACAACTATACCCAATTAAAGCATGGTACTATGTACAAAGTAAATAATGTTGGCCCTTTTGGTACGGCAGCAAGCTAACCTAGTGGTGGGGGGGGGGGTGAATAGGTTTTCTGAAATCTGAAATAGAAATTTTAAACACAAAATTGTCACTTGAAAGTTTTGGTTAGTTGAGTGTGATAGAGAGTAGCAGTGCGGAAGCAAATAACAATCACACAAAGAACACAAGGAGTTTATCCTAGTTCGGCCCTTCCCACATGGAGTCCTATGTCCAGTCCCCAAGTATCTCTTGGGATTTTACTAACCAAGAGTACAGTCCCCCTCAAGACAATACAACACCCAGACCCCAGCTGGTCTTCTTCTCTTTCTCGGGCAAGAAGGCAGCCCACTTCTCTTACAGGTCAAGAAGCCAACCTCCTGGTACAAACCCCAGTGCGGTTCTGCTAGACTTAAACCCCTAGCTAGGTTCTACACTGTATACAGTCCTACAGTTGGACACAAATCTTTCTTAGAAAAGAAAGAACAGACCGAGAGCTATTACAAGATGAATACTAACAACTCTCCTCCCCAGATTTACAATGACCACAGAGAGAGGAAGAAGAGAGAAGGAGCTTGAAGCTTGAAGGTTTCAGACGCTTGAGTACTTCTTCTTGGGCTCAGGCTCTTTCTCTCTTTTCCTTGAGTGTATGTGGAGTTGAGTTCCTCACAAGATGTACACTCCTTCAAAGATCTTCAGGAAGCTCTCTATCTTCTTCTTTAGCCTTGCTTCATCTTTTATATGAGCAGTCTTGAACAAATTCGTTGGGTTCTAGCTGTTGCTCATCTTCTCTTTTTCTGATAATTTGTGGTCTACAAGGTTTGCAAGCATAGAAGAAAGTGTTTAGATAAAAGAGTGTTTCTGTCAAAAGGTTCATACCTCTATGTTTCTTGTTGTCTCCCAGAAGTGTAGGTAAGTCCCTTTTTGTCTGATAGGAGAGAAGAGATCTAGAGAGATAAAAAGATCTTCTATCAGAAATATATTTGACTTTTCACTAGATGCCAAATATTTTGAAATATAAAAGAAATCGTGTTTAAGTAAAATCTATGTCGAAATCCATGTTCTTTTAAGAAATCGATGTTTAAGTGAAATCCATGTTGAAATCCATGTTCTTTCAAGCAAATCGATGTTTAAGTGAAATCCATGTTCTTTCAAGCAAGTGATCGATGTTTCACTTATGAAACCGATGTGAGACCGAAATCGATGTTTCACTATGAATCGATGTGAGACCGAAATCGATGTTTCACTTATGAAATCGATGTGAGACCCGAAATCGATGTTTCACTTATGAAATCGATGTTTCACTTATGAAATCAATGTAAGTGAAATCGATGTGAGATTGAAATCGATGTTTCACTTATGAAATCGATGTGAGACTGAAATCGATTTTCACTAATGAAATCGATGTTTTCAACAGAATCCATGTTTTCAATAGAATCAATGTGGCATTTGGTGAACTGAAATCGATGTATATTGAATAGACATCAATTTGACTTTTCAGTGCAAATCACCAAGCAATAATGCCATAAATTTACATTTATTAGAAAATATGATATTAAATATATTTATAATATTTAATTAATCATAAGTTTTGTTATCACCAAATATATTTATTATCACCAAAATATAAGGTAAAATATAAGAGAGATTCAACAAATAACATACCTAGTATGATATCTAATCATTTTCTCATGCATTTATCATTCTTATAAACACATTTTACTTGCTGTTTTGACATGAATTAAATACAATCACACAGGTTTACATTTATTCACATGCTAACTCATTCACATAACAATTTCACATACTCATACTTCACATTTTCACAATTCACATGTTCACATGCACATATTCACATTTTTACACTTAATTGTCGTGACACATAGTCCAAACCACCACTAGAAGGCACACATCACTTACACATACCCATCACCTAGCAACACAGTGACGAATCTTGGGTTAACTACGCAAACTGGAAGAAGCACTCTCCACCCTACCCATGGTACTTGTCCACCTCCAGGATTTCATCCTAATGCCCATAGGATATCACACACATTAACCTTCCTGTAGGGACTTTACTACAGTACGGTTTCACAGCTCTCTATGGTAGCAATGTTACTAATGCACAGGTTACACATTTCACTTAATCACATATTTACATAAGACACATTACTAATTTACACATTATCTACACTTTTAAATGACTACACATGCTTCAGTTTATCTAACCCATGTTACTGTTTCACAGAGGTAAATTTAACTATAACACTGTTCAATCATACTTAAAACATTTAAATCTTCACATAGTTTATTCCTCATATGCTAATCATGAATTAAGACCCTTATTCATGAAATCAGTGTCCAGAGTCATCAGAACAGTGTGAAATTTTTATCACAGGTTCTAAACAGATAACATACCACATGCTCATTTTTCATATTTTTGGAATTTGTACACTAATTATAACAAATAAAACATATTTCAGCATATTTATCATAATTTCACTTAAGTAGGTTTCTCAGTAAAACAATCATACACCACAGTTCCAATACCTGAAAATAGTCATCATATGATTGTAGAAAATTGGTGAAACATTAATACATCATGGATCTAATTAATCAGGCTTACTAAGATCAAATCATGCTCATTTTCCCATTACAGAAAATTCTAATAAATAATACAGTTTACAAAAATTCGACTCATCCGCATGGCATGATCTACTGACTGTACTTGACTAAGCATAAATCTCATAGCATGTATAGACAACCACAAGTCCGAATATAATCACACATATATGAAAATTCAGGTTCTATGAAAAACAGATGAACTTGGCGGCAAGGGGGTTGCCGCCAACAGGGGTTAATGGCACACGATGTTGCCGTCAACTCAAGAACTTGATGGCACACATGTGGCCGTCAATATCCTATCTGCAGAAAACACAGGCAGAGCACACAAATACAAGAGCATAGGGGGTTCTAGGACACGAGAAAATTTCTAATAAATTTCTGAGACCTACTAGAGATGGTTAGGGATGAGATCCATAGGTTACTTTGCCTTTGGAAAATTGTTTAACAGATTTAATTCGTCGAAGATGACCTCCTCGGCCAAGCCAACAAGGCGCTCAAAACCTCCCAGATCCGTCTTTTAAGTTGATGTAGATCGCTAGAAGACGCACACAAACGCCATCAAAGCTTCCAAAAGTCGGGTTTCTCACAGGGTTCTAGGGTTTTCACAAAGAGCCAAAGGAACCTAATCTGGTCGAAATTGGTGTTTTTATAAGCTAAGGGGTTTGGGATACGCTTTAGGGTTGGAATCCTACCGTTGAGGTGGGTTCCAAAACTGGGACTGGAGGAAACACTGTCGTTTCCAGATCTAAAACCGTACAATTTCTGGGGAAATAGACGGCCACATTGCTGCCGTTTACCGGAGTCAGCGTCCATTGATCTGGACGTCGACTCTCCCATAACGTCCATGCATGTTGATGTTAACATGCCTCTCGGCCAGAACACAGAAATGCAGCATAACATGCATACACTATATATATATACACACAATATGTAATGTATAACTTAAGCACCATATGTACAATGTAAGTAAAACAATATATACATAGCTATCAAGCATATACATATAACAACATCATGTAAACATTATATGTACTAGGACAACATATACATACATATACATAGCTCTATACACAAGTGACTAAACACCATATGACAAAGTCTAAAATAAAGAACAAAGTTCGAGGGCCTTACACCCTCTCCCCCTTAAAGAAAACTTCGTCCTCGAAGTTAGAACGACACTACTCAAACAATTGGGGATACTTCTTCATCATGGCATCCTCAAGCTCTCATGTAGCCTCCTCTCACGAGAAGTGCCGCCAAAGCACCTTTACGGACGCAATACTCTTGTTCCTGAGGTGATGAACCTTCCGATCAAGGATAGCTACGGGTTGCTCGACATACGACAGATCTGGCTGAATCTCCACTGGCTCGTGACTAATAACATGAGACGGATCACGCACATACCTCCTGAGCATAGATACGTGGAATACTGGGTGAACACTAGCTAGCGCCGGGGAATCTAGCTCATATGCCACTCGCCCAAAACGCCTAAGAATCTCAAACGGGCCAATGAATCTAGGACTCGACTAGTTATGCCTGCCAAACCTGACAACACCTCGAGTAGGCAAAACCTCAGAAAACCATGCTCGCCAACCTCGAACTCCAAATCCTTCCTTCTGTTGTCAGCATAACTCTTCTGTCTATCCTGTGCCGCAACAAGCCTCTGCCTATAAGCTGAATCTTATCCGAAGTCTCCTACACTAACTCCGAACCAATCAACTACCTATCGCCTGTCTCCTCCTAACATAAAGGAGATCTACAAGACCACACATACAAAGCCTCAATGGAGCCATACCAATACTCTCATGAAAACTGTTGTTATATGCGAACTCCCCAAGAGGTAAATGACGCTCCCAATCACCCTTCCAATCCATCACACACGCTCTCAACATATCCTCGAGCGTGGATAGTCCTTCCGGACTGCCCATCTGTCTGGGGGTGGAATGCCGAACTAAGCTTCAACTCGGAACCTAAAGCCTCCTAAAGACCCTTCTACAACCTCAAAGTAAACCTCGGATCTCGATCCGAAATAATCGACTTCGGTACACCATGCAACCTAACAATGCTACTAACATACAACCTAGCCAAACTCTCGATTGACTGCTTCTTCTTCATAGGCAAGAAATGCGCAGTCTTAGAGAATCGGTCTATAATCACCCAAATCGAGTCATTTCCCTTCACTGATATGGGCAAACCCGTCACAAAATCCATAGTGACAGCTTCCCACTTCCATACTGGGATCTCCATCTTCTGCATAAGACCAGATGGTCGCTGACGCTCGGCCTTCACTTGCTGGCATACTAAACACCTGGATACAAAATCTGCTACATCCTTCTTCATGCCAGACCACCAGAAAGATCTCTTTAAATTCTGGTACATCTTAGTGTTACCTAGATGAATAGAGAACCTCGACCTATGAGCTTCTGTTAGGATGTTCACAGATGATAGCCCATGAATGCGTCGTTAAACACGTGACTAACAATCTCTCAATTATCGCTTACACTAACGATTTTAACATAGTTAAGTGGTGAGAGCCGAGTCGAATCCACAGGGAAAAGATTTTAGAGTTGAAACCTTGATTTTTAGTTAAGAAAATAATGTGGTGAGAATAAACTAAGTTTCATAAATAAACTTAAACTAAAGAGGGTGGTTGAGACAGAGATAACAGTAGAGTAGAGAGAGACCGCAAGAGAAGTAATCATTTAATCACACTTACTAATCCAAATTAAACAAACTGTAAAGAAACATAAAGAGATGGACAGAATAGAGAGAGTGGGAGGATAATTAACAAACCACAACTATCATTATTTAAATAAATATAACTGTTTAACACAATGTAGAAATAAACTAAACTAACTGGAGGGTGAGAGGAGAGAGAAATAGCATAAAGAGAGAGAAGAGAGATGAGAGAAAACAGAAAGAGAGAGAAGAGAGAGAGAGCCTACGTGAGAGAGAGAGAGAGAGATGAGAGAGGCGCGAGAGGAGAGAAAGAGAAGAGAGAGAAGAGAGAAACGTGAGAGAGATAGAGAGAGAGGAGAGAGCGTTGAGAGAGAGAGAGAGGAGATGAAGGAGAGAGAGCGCCTCTCTACGTGCATGCATGCACGTAAGAAGGAGAGGGGGCGGCGTGGCAGGGCTCGCGCAGGCGGTGGCTGCGCGCAGGGCGCGGGCGTCCAGGCGGGCGGCTGGTGCAGCAGGCGGGGCAGCGCGCAGGGTCGCGGCGTCCAGGCGGGCGGGTGGTGCAGCAGCTACTTGCTGCTTGCTGTTTCTGAGCGAGAGAGAGACGGGGGAGAGGGAGAGAAGGGGAAGAAAGAGAAAGAAGAAGAGAAAGAGAAGAGGAGGAAAGAGAGATCGGAGAAGGAGAGAGGGGGGAGAGAAGAGGGAAAAGAATCATAGCAGAGAGAGAGGGGAGAGGTTTAAAGTGGTAGAGAAAGAGAGGAAGGGGGAGAGAGAAAAGGAAAGAGAGATTTTTTAGAAAATAAGGGAGAAGATTTTTAAAAGTGAGAAAGTGTTTAAAAATAGAGGAGGAATATTTTAATAGAATCTCTCTTTTATTTTCTCTTGCTTCACTCCAATCCATTAGCCCATTTGACACTTTATTTCTTGGCCATTAATCCTGCAAATACAACACAATAGGGATTTAATCAATTATCATTTTTTGTAATAAAGTGACAATGAGTTTGTATGAAATTAAGGACCATAAGATAATAAAATAACATGATTATCATCAATAACAACACAATTATCACACCCCCCAACTTACTCATTGCTAGTCCCTTAGCAATGCACACAAGTGAATAATTGTGACTAACAAGAGTTCAAAATATCATACTTCATGACAAAAAGTAAGAATGAGATGCTTGATCATAAGTATTTCAAGTTCCAGTCGAGAGTGTCACAGGCAAATATGTCAGTTCATGTCATTAGACCGTTCCTCAAGATACACACAAAATTCCATGACTTTTTTGTTCAATGTTGAGCATCAATAACTGGATGCATGGGTTTTTTACTTATCACTAAGGATGGTATCAACTCTACACTCCTTAATTCGATCCTCGAATTATAGGTAGCTTTCACTCTGCCTAATTCTCTTTTTCATGCTCGTTTTTTTTTTTCTTCATTTACATGGTGCTGCACTTCCCTTCACCTTCACGTTTGACGCGAGCCTCACTCTTACCTTAGGAGCCACAGGCCCGGTTACTAAGATTAGGGCATTTCCATGTTTCTTTTTTTTTTTCTTTTTTTTCTTTTTTCACTACTACACACATTTTCACATTTATTTGTAGGCAGGTAGATTTTTCCCCACGATTGGTCGTCAATAGGAGTGTAGAATATCAATCATCAACCTGAATGTTAGGTAAAACTCTCATCATCCATTTGAATAGCTCCTAATAATACTTTTCTATGTTTGAAATTTCAAATGTTTTTGAGGAGATGCTAAAAACTAACTAGTTAACTCACCCCTTCAACTCACCACCTTCACAAGTACACACTATGAGTCAAGCTAGAAAAAAAAATTTTGCTTGCATAAAATATGAAGCTATGAAGCATGAAGCAAATGTTAGGGACAATTTGACAATTTGTCTCTCCCCAACTTAATGACATTGTCCTCAATGGCATAAAAGTAATGACATTAGAATAAGCCAATGTAAGTTAAGAAAGGAGAGATGCACTTGATGATCACATGCGGGTGGTTGCACACTAGCTTCATCAAAGGATAGTGGCCAGCAACACCTAAGACACAAAATAAAAATGAAATCAATAGAATCAATTTTCCTAAAAATATTGGGTTGCCTCCGAACAAGCGCTAAATTTAATGTCTTCAGCCAGACACATGGGGGTAACAGAGTCACGTAACACCACCAATCAATTGACGCCAAATCTTGCTTTGTAAGGCATCATTAGCCATGGGGGGTCAAGTGGTCCAAATGTACCCTGCAGATTAGTAAATGATAGAGAAATTGAGGCATTCAGGATCATATCTTCAATTGAGAAATATTCATTTGGTACACGTAAGATCTTTATATTTGTTAACACATCAATGCGGACTTGATTATTCTCACCATTTTCACCCACACTTCCATTTTTAGATCCTCTTTTATGATATTCAGGTCAGATTGAGTTGAATGCTCAGAGGATTGCTTGAACTCCATAGGCTGACTTGTGTCAAAATAGTAGCATGATCTGGAATGAAATGGATATGACTTTCAACACAAGGATGCTTAAAAGGTTCAAGTGTAGTTGACCAATCAGCTAGTGATAGCATGTCCATAAACATGTTGGATTTGCCAAGGTCAGGGAGAGGTAGGAATTCTATGTCTTTTTCAACATCAAGAGAGACCCAGTCATTGTGGACTTCAGCAAAATTTCTAATTCTTCTCTTACCCAAGAAGATTGATTGATGACTACACCCAGCTCTTTCTCCACACTCACCTCTTTTTGTCACCCACTTGAAATAATGTCACATCAAACTCGGACCCAACATCTTTGACACTCTTTCTCTTCTCCCCCAACTTGATTCAACTAATTCACTAGAGCTTTCCTCAAGTATGACATTATGGATGGAGTCTTCTTGATGGTCAGTTTCAAGTTGGGCCAAGATAATGGATTGATTTCAGTGGCACCCATCTCCTCCTGATTTGACCCATTAATATTATTTCTCAATTTCCAGTGTGGTATGTCCACAATCATGTTGGACTGAGAAGCTGTGGATGGAATTCGAGAGCAAATTGTTGGTCACAATCAAGATAATGATGTTCATGATTGTCAATGGGTTGGCAAAGTGACTGCTATCTTGCCTCCTTCTGATTTCCATCAGTTGAGTATCAGGAGGTCATTTTGACAAAGATTTTTCCAATTCTTGTTTGTTGGTGGGCGAAGGTTTGCTCAAAGACTTTTTGAGCATTACAGAGCTTTTGTATAGATTGCCCAAATTGACATCAAAAAGGCCTGATGTGGGGAGAAGTATAAGTAGAATGTGGATCTGCATGTTGTCCCCCATCATGGCCTTGATCATGAATATTATTTTGAAATTGGACCAAGGAGGAAAGTTGTTGTTAGGAGGACTTGGGCTTGGGCCAGAATAGGTTGATCTCTAAGTGTTAAATGTGGCATTACATCTCCAAGTGTTTGGAAGGGTGTGCCTTCAGGAGCATTTGCTAAGCACACCGCAGATCAATGCCAAAAAATTTTTGATCGACCATGATATGATTTCGGCACCTAGAAAGGGTCCTTGAATTTCCCCTTGAGGATCTTGATAGAGTAAACTCAATTTTCAGGGAGACACCTTGGTCAACTTTGAGTAGGAGTGGGTGTGGATACACTTGAAAGGTTTGGGTCTGTTCTTGGTTGAGGGAGTGATGATGTAAAGTGGGTCAACATATTTCCTCCACCCTGAATCATACATGTGATCTTTAATTGGGTGACCATAAATCAGATGGGCTTGAGTCCATTTGGAGCCATTAGACGGGTAAGTAGAGGTTTGAGATAAAGGGGTGAGGTTAGAGTGCTTACCATAGTGGGCTGATCCAATTTGTCAATTGAAGTGCCAATTTCATAACCATGATTGTCAACCCACATAAATCTCCTTTTTTGTTTTTTTTATTTTTATTTTTTTTGTTGTTTTTGAAATATCTGATTTTTTTTGTATTTTCAAATAAGTTAGCAAACATTAATCCTATGACACCTATGGTTCCCTAGGACATAAACATTTGATTTTCTCACTAATCAACTGAGGCCTAACTCAAATCCACTCTCAAGCTCGTTAACTGGCCAGGTAAAGAGGTGGGAAAGTGGGAGGTTCCCCCTGCTCTCACAGGGACCTAATTAAGTAACCACTTGTCCACTTAGGCGTTTGCAATAAACCTCTAGCCTTAGACACCAATCTCCAAACTTGATAGTGGGCCCAAGTGGCGTAAGTCTCAAAGCGAACCCTAGGTCAAGTTTCTACTTTCTTTTATTGGGCTTGGGAATGCAAAAGATGCAGGAAGTTGTGGTTTGTGGGCGAAGGAAGGGTGATCAATCCCCCCTTATCTTGTTAAGGAAACTGCCCTTAAAATATTTTAGAAATGATGTGCACACCACAAAATCAAGCAAGGGGTTCTATGCAAGCATGGCAATGCATATCATGATTTTAAGAAAGTTGAAATTCTCACCTTTCCTCCACACAATCTTCGACAAGAAAGGAACTTTTCAAAAAGGAAACTTACCTAAAGATGAAAGTCTAAATGATGCATGTCCTAAAGATGGAAGTTTCTAATCTTGACATGACATCTTTTATTGGATTCAAGTGATTGATTTTTTTGGATTTTGGATTTTTTTATTTTTTTTTATTAATTATCTAAACATGGTAACTAAGAAAATGAAACTAAATCAAGAGGGTTTTAATGGTACTTACCTCCAACGCAATCCTCGTTCTTTTTTGGAAATGAAAACAAATGGAAGAAAGAGTGGAGAGAGAAGGAAACTCACCTCACTTACCTTTTTTTCTGAATTTTTTTTGTGCAATTTTCGGATTTGTTTTCCAAAACAGCCCCTTTTACTTACAGATCTCCCTTTTAGTGACAGATTTCTGACAGATTCTTCAATTTTGCATTTTTCAGGATTTTAACTTTTTATTTGATACCTACAAAAAAGAAGAAAATGTTAGCCTGAATATATACAAAAAAAACAAAGATTATCAAAACTAAAATCTAATTCCCCGGTAACGGCGCCAAAAATTGATAGCCCACGAATGTGTCGTTAAACACGTGACTAACAATCTCAAAATATCGGCTTACACTAACGATTTTAACAATAGTTAAGTGGTGAGAGCCGAGTCGAATCCACATGGAAAAAGATTTTAGAGTTGAAAACCTTGAGTTTTTAGTTAAGAAAATAATGTGGTGAGAATAAACTAAGTTGCACAAATAAACTTAAACTAAGAGGGTGGTTGAGGACAGAGATAAACAGTAGAGTAGAGAGAGACGCAAGAGAAAGTAATCATTTATCACACTTACCTAATCCAATTAAACAAACTGTAAAGAACATGATAGAGAGATGGACGAATAAGAAGTGGAGAATAATTAAACAAAACAACTATCATTATTTAAATAAATAAACTATTTAACATAATGTAGAAATAAACTAAACTAACTGAGGGGTGAGAGGAGAGAGAAATAGCATAAGAGAGAGAAGAGAGATGAGAGAAAACAGAAAAGAGAGAGAAGAAGAGAGAGCCTACTAAGAGAGAGAGAGAGAGATGAACATGCGAGAGAGGAGAGAAGAGAAGAGAGAGAAGAGAGAGAGAGAGAGAGAGAGAGAGAGAGAGAGAGAGAGAGAGAGAGAGAGAGAGAGAGAGGAGAGAGCGCTGAGAGAGAGCGTTGAGAGAGAGAGAGAGGAGATGAGAGGAGAGAGAGCGCAGCAGCGGCGGCCCTCTCTACGTGCATGCATGCACGTAGATAAGGAGAGGGGGCGGCGTGGCAGGGCTCGCGCACGGCGTGCTGGCGCGCAGGGCGCGGGCGTCCAGGCGGGCGGCTGGTGCAGCAGGCGGGGCAGGCGTGCAGGGGCGCGGGCGTCCAGACAGGCGGCTGGTGCAGTAGGCGCTTGCTGCTTCTGAGCGAGAGAGAGACGGGGAGAGGGAGAAAAGGGAAAGAAGAAGAAAGAAGAGAGAAAGAGAAAGAGGAGGAAAGAGAGATCGGAGAAGGAGAGGGGGGGGGAGAGAAGAGGGAAAAGAATCATAGCAAGAGAGAGGGAGAGGTTTATAAAGTGGTAGAGAAAGAGAGGAAGGGGGAGAGAAAAGGAAAGAGAGATTTTTAGAAAATAAGGGAGAAGATTTTTAAGTAAAAGTGAGAAGGGTTTTAAAAATAGACGAGGAATATTTTAATAGAATCTCTCTTTTATTTTCTCTTGCTTCACTCCAATCCATTAGCCCATTTGACACTTTATTTCTTGGCCCATTAATCCTGCAAATACAACACAATAGAGATTTAATCAATTATCATTTTTTGTAATAAGTGACAATGAGTTTGTATGAAATTAAGGACCATAATAATAAAATAACATGATTATCATCAATAACAACACAATTATCAACGACATCCACTACATCGGGAACACAAATTCGGTGTTGAAATCTAATTACACCACCATCTCATCTCGAGCAATTCCTACCTTGCCCCACTAACTCTTGGAATCTAGGGTCAGCCTTCTACTGCTCAATCACTTCATCTAGAATAGTAGCCGAATGGACAACTGAGCAACGAAAGCCTGACATAACTGTGGCTCTAACTCAGTCATCGCACATGCAGCATCCTCCACATCTTTCACTCCTGCGGGATAAAGACCTCTTCCTGTTAAGAGCATCTGCCACGACATTCACCTTCCCTGGATGATATGAAGATCGAAGTCGTAGTCCTTGAGAACTCAATCCATCCTCTCTGTCGCAGGTTAATTCCTTCTGCGAGAAGAATACCTCAAACTCTTATGGTCAGTGAACACCTCAAATCTGACACCATAAAGATAGTGTCTCCAGATCTTCAGTGCATGAACCACTGCCGCAAGCCCAAATCATGAGTCGGATAGTTACGCTCATGCTCCTTCAACTGACGAGAAGCATAGCCACTACCCTACCATACTGCATCAACACACAGCCAAGACCAATCCGAGATGCATCCGAATAGATAGCACAACCTTCTACACCACTCAGCAAAATCAACCGGGTGCAGAAGTAAGCTTCGCCTTCAGAAACTGAAAGCTACTCTCGCAATCCTCGGACCAGACAACTTCACACCATTCCTGGTTAGCTTAGTCAAAGGTTGCGCGATAGATTGTAGGATCGAATAGGTGGATGGATCAGATCTAGAGGGGGGGGGTTGAATATATCTAACACCAATTAATGCGGAAGCTTAAGCAATTCTAAATTACTTCGAATCATAGATCAATTCAGACAAACAATTACTAATATAAGTGTGGGTGTGTGTAGATTATGTGTGATTAGTGTGTGTGAGCAAATCAATTAGAAGTGTGAACGAAATCCTATGCATGCATCTAGCGCAATATAAAGTCAAACCACAATTCACAACCACTGCACAGAGGATTTTTTTAGGTGGTCGAAAGTCACCTCCAGTGACTCCTACGTCCACCCCTCACACAGTGAGGCCACAATACTCAAACCTTGAGTACAACACACACTGGAGCACGACGACTCCAAACCTTGAGCACGACGCTCAACACACAACCTTGAGTTCAACGACTCACAACTGAGCACAACGGTCAAACAACAACTGGAGCAACGACGACTCCATTGAGCACGACGGCTCAAACCAACACAGTGAGTGCGACGACTCCCACCCAGAGCTCGACGGCTCATAGTACAAAAGCTAGATCAAACACAAAAGAGATCAAATCCTCTAGCAATGATCTGATTCAAGACAGATTCGTACACAAAAATTTGTGCAGAAATTCATGCACAAATCTCATAGACGAAATAAGGAGAACCAAACTCAGAAGTGAGAGAATTGATGTAGAATGAGTGTTCTTCGATGAAGAGGCCTTGCAGACACTTGAATTGAGGAGCCGTGATGAAATCGATGAGCTTCTCCTCAATTGCGATGCTCTGCTTTGATAGCATCTGAAATGCCCAAAATCCTTCTTCTACTGCTCCTCTTCAGGTTGGATCTGCTCCCTTTCCTAGCACAACAAGGTTCTCTCCAGAGATTCCCCTTGATTCCCACGTCCTTCCTCTTGAAAGGATGGCCTGCAATTCTGGAGATGGAGCAAGATCGGGAAAGCCCCTTTTTGCCACCAAAAAGCTTCTTCTGGAAGTGTGTGGGCTGTCCCCTCCTTTGGAGCACAGGATCATGGTATTTATAGCCCCATATGTCCATATGGTGCCTTGGGGGTTGTGGCATGGAAATCTAGGTCAATCCCTTGATTCCCAAGCAGCCACGTGTCCAGATGAATCATAAGTTGAAATTTCAGCTGGAGTGTGTTGACACTACCACTGAGTGTGTCGACACACTGTCCATTTGCGCAAAAAGGGTCTTTTGGATGCTGTCTAGTGTCGACACGACCACTGAGTGTGTCGACACACTGTCCCAGTCAGACAAACGAATCTCCTAGAAACTGGGTCTAGTGTCGACACGACCATGGGACTGTGTCGACACACTTGACCCTGTCTTCATGAAAAAGCTTCAGGGACTATGACTCAGTGTCGACACCATCAATGGGTGTGTCGACACTACCATGATAAAACCTGTATATCCCTGAGGAATTTAACACATAAGACATTAGTACAAGGTATTATCATCAAGTATGAGGTGTAAAGTATTGAAACATACTTTTTGAGCATTGTTATTACATAAATGATGTATGTAACATGTTCCACCCCATCATTAAAAACA
>CM024756.1:8798464-8862792 GCA_014218235.1 Colocasia esculenta
TTGAATTCTGGAATAAGTTCTCTATGGGAGACTTGGTCGATTAATGTTTAAGTGAATCGATTGTAACAAACACTACTATATACACTCATTCAATTATACTGTAAGTAGTATGTGAACCTAGTCAGCTAGGTTCTAGGTGATTAAAAAATTTCTGCGAAAAAATGTACCAACACTTAGTGGATTGTCGTAATAACTAAACCGACTACTTCAGTAGGATGCACAATATTGGCTTTGTAATGACCCCGAGACCCGACCCTCGGCCTAAGCGAGGACCTCGATTTTCGCATGCGCCGCCCACGGATCCAGGGACCCGAAGGGCTATAACACAAGTCTAACAGAATATAAAGGAAATAACGTCAACTACTGAACTAGAAGCACACACGCGGAAGTAGAAGAAGAGCGAGACTGTACGTATCGCTCTAGGCACAGTCCCACCACACACAACTAGTACAAGTAAGAAGGGGAAAGACAGAGCCTTAGGGGCATACCCGAGGGTGAGTACAACTGAAGGGGGAAACCCACTGCTAGCTACGGGGACGACGACTACCGCTCCATCTCCTCCGCCCGACGCTCCCCCGGCCGCTGCTGAGAAGTCTCACCCGGAAAAAGAAGGGATGAGCTTCACAACAGAAGCTCAGTAGGGACTACCAATCTCCTACTGTCTAAAAAGAGGGAAGAAATATAATAACAAAGTAAATGATAGCAGCTCTATATATTCTAATCTACATAGGAAATGCGGAAGCAAAGCTAACTAACTAGTAACGGTACGGAAGGACCACCACGGCCAGAAACTCCACGACCTGCATGTCGTGACCACCACACTGCTGTAACGTAGGCAGGGGGAACCCCGCCTGCACAAGTGACACTAGCTACGGAAACCACTACCACTATCAACCGGTCAGAAGCGTCCCTACGTTTACCCTCGACCAAGTCCAGACCTCCAGTCTCGTTAGAGTGGGGTATGAGCACAAAATAACACAACAGTAACCGCCGTAGTATGGCCCGGACTATGGTCCCACACCTGGCCTCTCTAGGTGGTTCTAGGGCCACAAAGAGAGAGTAGTGAGAAGAAGGACTGACTGGCCTGTGCTGGGAAGAACTCCAGAACGTCCTCGGCGCCCCAAACCAACCAAGAGAGCTCTGCAAATGACTCAATGTGTTGTCCTAACCATCGTTTTCGCCTCCGCTCCAGAGTCTGTGACTCGAGCACGTCCATCATCCGGAGCACTCCCTCAACAGATGCACGGGGATGGGGGTCCCAAGTAAACGGTAACACCTCTCTCACGGGACAAGCCCTCAGGTGCCGAGCACCGGGCGACGACTAGTATAGGACCGTACTAGAACTAGCACTGGTGCCACGGGTACAGAAAGAATCGGAAATGGCGAAGACTCCACGAGAATGGAACTCCGAAAGACTACCTGTCTCTGATGCTGTCATGATGCCACAGGCTGTCGTGACACTGTCGGATGCCACAAGCCGTCGCGACCATGTTGCGATGGCCGCACTGGTCGCAACGTCATCGCGACCCCTATGCTGGTCGCGATCTCAGCCGAGGGGGGTCCCGATACATTCCTCCCAAGGACCGCTCCAAATCCGGTACAACCACATTCCACAGGGGAGGGGAGCATGGGAAACTGTAGGAAAGCTTGTAAACAACCAAACCACCCTCAAACCCCACGAATCATGCATCACAAGGAATCTACACTTGAAGGAACCTCACTCACCACCAGCATGGATCTCACACCCCCAACAAACCCGAAACCACGAAGAACGAGGATCAAGAGGGGAAGGGGAGCATGCTAGAATGAGAGGAAGATGAGATCCCTACCTCAAGGAGTAGAGCCGATCTGTTGGGGCCTTCACGTCGGAATGGCCACTTCCTCCTCGCTCCTAGCACCACACGGACGCCACCTACATGAACGAGGCATCACCTCCTTGCCCAAACACCCAGAACCACCAGAGAAGCAAGGGGCTCGGAGGGGGAAGAAGAAGGGAGAAGAGAAGAAAGGGAAGGGAGAGGGGGAAAAGGGTCATTTGCCTCGGTTTTTGAACCGAGGGGCCCAGAGACGCGACACGTCGGGTTCGGCACGACAACAACCTTATCGCGACCGCCTTGCAGGTTGTGACCATGTCACGACTGCCTACCCTGGCGCGACACGAAAAGTGGTCAAACCTCGAAGACTGGGAAAACCTTAACGGGACTGACTGCTGCCAGGTCCCGTCAACGCTGTACGCGCCTGACATTTGACAAGGCCGTTCTGACACAAAGGACAAGCGGCCAGAACGGTCAGAACGAAGTCGCGTCGCCTCCAGACGCCGTGACAAGAACGTGACGCCCACCCCCGTCGCGACCATAACGCGATGACCAGGTGTGCCGCGACCAAAAGCATGTCACGACCGGTACCTTTGCGTGACAATGTCGCGACCAAAGGGTCCGTCGCGACCAAGAGGATAGGGCCAAGGGCCTGAGAGGGCCCGGTCTTACATTCTACACCTCTTAAGGAATTTCGTCCTCAAAATTAGAAGAAACTCAGTTTCAAAATGGAAAGCAGTAAAGGGGAAACACATACCAATCAATCAAACAAATAAGGGAACTGCTCTCTCATCTCATCCTCGCACTCCCACATGGCCTCGCGACCAACGTGGTTCTCTCAAAACCACTTGACCAGCGGAATCTGCCTCCTGCACAATTGCTGCACTCTGCGGTCCACAACTCCGACTGGGTACTTTGGTACTGACATATCCAGTGCACCCTGTAACTGCGAGTAATCTAACACGTGCGACGGATCTGCAACGTACCTCCTCAGTTGCGAAACATGAAAAACCTTGTGCACACCTGCTAACTCTGTTGGAATACGCAACCTGTACGCGACCTCGCCGATCCTCTCTGTAATTGGGAAAGGTCCAATATACCTCGGACTGAGCTTTCCCCCCATACTAAACCTCATGACACCCTTGGTCGGCGAGACCCGTAAGAACACAAGGTCACCCATGCTGAACTGCAACGGCGCCTCCCCGAACATCCGCATAACTCTTCTGCCTGCTCTGCACTGCCTGAAGCCTCTGCCTGACCAAACTGACTGTGTCTGCACACTCCTGTACTATCTCTAGTCCCAAAAGTTGCCGCTCACCTACCTCGACTAGTGAAGTGGTGTCCTGCACGACGGACCATACAAAGCCTCGTATGGTGCCTTTCCAATGCTCGAGTGATAACTATTGTTGTATGCAAACTCTACCATCGGAAGGTGCAACTCCCATGTGCCACCCCAGTCCAAGCAACAAGCTCTTACATATCCTCCAAAGTCTGTATAGTCCTCTCTGACTGACCATCTGACTGCGGGTGATACGCTGAACTCAGTCTCAACTATGTACCAAGGGCTCTCTGCAAACTGCGTCAAAACTCTGATGTGACCTCGGATCTCTGTCGGAAACAATGGAAACTGGGGTCCCGTGCAATGAAACAACTTGGTCCACGTACAACCTGGCAAGCCTTTCCACTGACCAAGACATCCTGACTGGAAGGAAGTGTGCTGACTTGGTCAACCTGTCCATAATCACCCAAATACCATCATGCCTCTGTGGAGAACGGGGCAAACCAATTACAAAATCCATGGTGATGTCGTCCCACTTCCACTCGGTAATGGGCAACGGTTGCAGCTCACCACCAAGATACCGATGCTCTGCTTTCACCTGCTGACAGGTAAGGCAACGAGCGACAAACTTTGCCACTCCCCTCTTCATCCTTGGCCACCAGAAGAATCTCTTTAGGTTATGATACATCTTTCTGGAACCAGGATGAACAGTATACCTCGACCGGTGTGCCTCTGACAACAGAGTCTGCCGCATATCACAAGGGACGTACAATCTGCCTCTGAATTTGACATCACTATCCTCGTCCAGCTCAACATCTGGCTCTACAAAATATCTGCCAACTTTGAATCTGCTTGTTGTGCCTCCAGCACCTGACGGTACACTAACGGGCGAACTGATAAACTGGTCATCACTGCACGATCTCTGTACCTCGAAGGGCAGAAAACTCCCTGAGACAAGT
This sequence comes from Colocasia esculenta, assembly GCA_014218235.1. Taxonomy (NCBI): domain Eukaryota; kingdom Viridiplantae; phylum Streptophyta; class Magnoliopsida; order Alismatales; family Araceae; genus Colocasia; species Colocasia esculenta. Next base: position 8,802,517 of record CM024756.1, read on the forward strand.
CCTCAAACAACCCCCACTCTCTAACCAACAACGAACTCAAGCGAACTTGCCTGCTTAAAGTATCCGCCATGACGTTAGCTCTCCCTGGGTGATAGGAGAGGGTAAGGTCATAGTCCTTCAGTACTCTATCCATTTGCGCTGCCTCAAGTTCAAATCCTTCTGAGTGAAAATGTACTGCAAACTCTGATGGTCGGTGAAGATCTCGATGCCTCGCCATACAAATAGTGCCTCCACAATTTTCAGAGCAAACACCACTGCTGCCAACTCTAAGTCTTGAGTAGGATAGTTCTCCTCATGCTTCTTCAACTGTCGAGAAGCATAGGCAACGACCTTACCATGCACATCAGCACTGCACCCAAATCTGATCTCGAAGCGCCTGTGTAAACCACAAAACCTCCGCTACCTGACGGCAAGACCAACACTGGCGCTGAAGTCAACCTCCTCTTCAACTTCTAAAAACTCTGCTCACAGTCCTCTGTCCAACACATCTGGCCTCAAGTCTTGTCAATCTGGTCAACGGCTTTGGTAATCCTGGAAAAGTCCTAGATAAACCTCCTGTAGTAACCTGCCAAACCCAGAAAGTTGTGAACCTCTGACACTGAAGGGGCTGCTCCCAAGACAACACTGCCTCAACCTTGGCAGGGTCCACTGCCACACCAGAACCTAAGATCACGTGTCCGAGAAAGTGCACCTCCCTCAACCAAAATTCGCACTTGTCGAATTTGACATAACGTTGGTGACTCCGCAACGTCTCTAACACGATCCTCAGATGCACCTCGTTCTCCTCCTCAGAAGCCAAGTAGACCAAAATGTCATCTACAAAGATGACACAAACCTGTCCAGGTACTCACTGAACACCCTGTGCATCAAGTCCATAAAAGTTTTTTCACATTCGTGAGCCCAAAAGGCATCATGACGAACTCAAAGTGACCGTACCTCGAACGAAAAACTGTCAGGCCAATATTTGACTCTCTGATCCTCAGCTGGTAGTAACTCGACCTCAAGTCGATCTTCGAAAACACTCTGGCTGACTGTAACTGATCAAACAAATCGTCGATCCTAGGCAACAAATACTTGTTCTTCACTGTGACCTGGTTCAACTGCTTGTAATCGATGCACAACCTCAAACTGCCATCCTTCTTCCTCACAAACAACACTGGTGTGTCCCACAGTGAACGACTCGGACAGATGAAACCTGTGACGACCCTGGATATTTATGCCTAATAAGGCTCTATATCCAGATCCGCCTCCCGCGATCGGACCAAAGTCTTGCAAGGGATAGCTCGTACACGTGTCCAGTAAGGATATAAAGACAAACACAACAGTATAAGACACAAAGAAAGTACATGTGCTCATATCTGCATATAACAATTTACAACTGTCACAGTACATTATTACATGTCTAATTAAAAGTACAACTACCTGGGCATAACCCGAGGGAGCACAAGCTCACACAACACTAACTACTACACTACTGCTGGTGGTACAAGTCTGCCACAACGCTGCTCCAAGCCAAACACACGGCAACCCCTGAAAGGAACTGTAGGGGAGTGAGCTCAACAAGTCACAGGCTCAGTAGGATCACCAAAAAACCACAACAACTAACAGAAGAGACCTTAACCTCAAAGGTCTCACTAGCCCACAAATAGCCAAACCACATCCTACTACTTGAACCATAATTAATCAACAATTAACATAAACATATCAATTAACGTAAACCTCGGAAAGTAAGAGGTAACAACAGGACTAGCGCAACACTACTAGTCCGCCCAACCACTGGGAGTACCTCAACCACAAGCCTCACTGGTAGACTGATAAGCATACATTTTTATTGATAATTATGTTATTTTTATTGACAAATGGTCATTAGTTTCATAAGAATATATTACCATTTCATTATAAATATGATAATTGACTAAAACTCTTGTATGCATTTTATTTTCAAGTTATGGGCCAATCAACAAGATGTTAATTGACCAAGTTGGACCAAGAGAAAGTAATGAGAGATTCTAATTTTAAAATCTTCCCCTCTTTTTTTCTTTTCATTTTTAAAACTCCCTCTCATTTTTAAACCAAAAAATCTCTCTCTCCTTTAATCTCTCCTCTGTCCTCTCTTCTCTCTAACTATTTTATAAACACTCTCTTTTCTCTCTCATTCCCTTCCCCCGGAGCTCTCTTTCCTTCCTCTTCCTCTCTCTTTTCCCCTTCTCCTGCGAGCAGTCCTCCTCCCTCCTCCTTCTCTTCTTCCTCTTCTTCTTCCTCTTTCTTCTTCCCTTCTGCCTCTCTCCCCATCTCTCTGGCCCGGTCTCTCTCTTCAGCAAGAAGCAGCAGCAGTGGCCACCGCGCCGGTCCCGCGCGTCGCTCTGCCTGCGCCCGCACCAGGCCACCCAGGCCCGCGCACGCCCCCGCCTACCCGCGTAGGCACCTGCCCACGCCCGCAGGGCCGCCTGCGCGCCTGCCGCTCGCGCCACGTCCCTGCTGCCTGCCTCGGCCGCCCCACGTGCATCACCCGCCTGCCCAGGTCGCCACCGCCACGCGCCCGCCTGCCACGCGCCAACCCCACCTGCCCGCGCGCCTGCCGCATGCCCCCTGCGCGCCCTGCCTGCCGTGCGTCGCCTTCGCACACCCCCGCCCGTGCGAGCGTCGCCGCTGCCCCGCTCCTCGTGCGCCGCACGCTCGCCCCTCTTCTCCTCTCTATGGCATGCTCTCCTCGCACCCGTGCGCACGCCCCCCTTCTCCTCTCTACGTGCATGCATGTCTCTACGTGCATCAATGCACGTAGAGAGGCGCGGCCCTCTCTCTCTCCTCTCGCGTCTGTCATCTCTCTCCTCTCTCTCCTCTCGCGTCTCTCCTTCTCTCTCCTCCTCTCTCTCTCCTCTCGCGTCTCTCCTCTCTCTCTCCTCTCTCTCCTCTCTCTCTCTCGTTTATCTCTTCTCTCTCTTATTCTCTCTCCTTCTTCTATTCTCCTCATCTCTCTCGATTTTCTATTCTTCTAAATTGTGGTGTTGATTAACTTTAATGTTTGAGCACTCTTTTGTTAAACTCTTTTGTTTGTTAGTGGAATTTAAATTAAGCTTGGTTAATTTAGTTTCTTTCTATCTCTATTTCTCTCTTTTAACTACTCTTCTTAGATTAGATTTATTATCAATTAATCTTAGGATTTTATTCTAAAATTCTCAACACATTTTTCTAATCAAAGAAACTCAAGATTTTTAAGTTAATAATCTTTTTCCCTGTAGATTCGACTCGGTCTCACCACTTAACTATTGTCAGAATGTTTAGTGTAGGCCGATTATTTTAAGATTGTTAGCCACGTGTTTAACGACGCATTTGTGGGCTATCAATTTTTGGCGCCGTTGTCAGGGAATTAGATTTTTAGTTTTGATAATCTTGGTGTCTTTTGTATATATTCATGCTAACATTTTCTTTCTTTTTGTATGTGTCAAATAAAAATTGAAAAAAAAAGCCTGAAAATTGCAGAAATGGAAAATCTATCGTTGAAAGCAGATCTGTAAGTAAAGGTTCTGTTTTGGAGAAAATCCAAAAATTGCAGAAAAAAAATCAGAAAAAAAGGTAAGTTGAGGTGAGTTTCCTTCTCTCTCACATTCTTTCTATTTGTTTTAATTTTCAAAAGGACGAGGGATTGCATTGGAGGTAAGTACCCTTAAAACCTTCTTAATTGAGTTTCCCTTTCCTAGTTGCCATGTTTAGATAATTAAAAAAAGAAATCATCATCATCACTTGCCCCAAATAAAAAAAATGCCAGGTCAATTAAAATTTCCATCTTTAGGACATGCATCATTATATTTTCATCTTTAGGTGTTTTTCTTTTTGAAAAATTTCCTTTCTTGTCGAAGATTGCGGGGGGTAAGGTGAGAATCTCAACTTTCTCAAAAGCATGATCATGCATTGCCATGCTTGCATAGAACCCCTTGCTTGATTTTGTGGTGTGCACATCATGTCTAAAACATCTTAAGGGCAAGTCCATTAATAAGATAAGTGGGGATTTCATCACCCTTCCTTGGCCCAAAAACAACCACCTTTGCACTCACTAACCCAAGCCCAATAAAAGAAGGTAGAAACTTGACCTAGGGTTCGCTTTGAGACTTAGGCCCACTTGGCCCGCTATCAAGTTGGGAGACTGGTGTCTAAGGCTAGAGGTTCATAGACAAATGCCTAAGTGGACAAGTGGTTACTTAATTAGGTCCCTGTGAGAGCAGGGGAGCCCCCCACTTTCCCACCTCTTACCTGCCAGTTAATGGGCTTGAGAGTGGATTAAGATGGGCCTCTGTTGATTAGTGAGAAATCAAATTTTTAGGTCCCAGGGAACCATAGGTGTCATAGGATTAATTGTTTGCTAACTTATTTGAAAAAAAAATCAAATCTTTCAAAAGAATAACAAAAAAAAGGCATGTGATTGATAATAATGGACATGAAATTGACACATCAATTGGACAAATTGGATCAATGCAAATGGAGCAACGTTTGGCCCATTATGGTGATCGCTCTCAACCTAACCACCTTATCCATCAACCTCTACTTACCGTCCAATGGCTTCAAATGGACTCAAGCCCATCTGATTCATGGTCACCTAGTTACATATCACATGTATGATTTAGGGTGGAGGACTATGTTGACCTACTTTTACCCTCATCTCCTCCCTCAACCCAAGAACAGACCCAAATTTTCAAGTGTTATCCACACCCACTCCTTACTCAAAAGTTGACCAAGGTGTCTCTCCTGAGAAATTGAGTTTACTCTACCAAGATCCTCAAGGAGAGATTCAAGGACCCTTTTGGGTGCCGAAATCATATCATGGTTTGATCAAAAAAAAATTGGCATTGATCTACCTGTGTGCTTAGCAAATGCTCCTGAAGGCACACCTTTCCAACAACTTGGAGAAGTAATGCCTCACTTGACACTTAGAGATCAACCTATTTTGGCCCAAGCCCAAAGTCCGCCTATCCACAGCTTTCAACAATGGGCCCAATTCCAAATTGATATTCATGATAAAAGCCATCATGAGGGACAACATGCATATCCACAGCCCACTCATACATCTCCCTCGCAATAGCCTCTTTGATGATCAACTTGGGCAATTTATGCAAAAATTCCATGATAATCAACAAGTCTTTGAGCAAACATTCACCCAACAATAACAAGAATTAGAGTAATCATTTGTCAAAACTGATCTCCTGATTGCTCAACTCATAGAAATAAAAGGAGGAAAGATAGCCAATCACCATGTCAACCCATTGACAATCATGAACATCATTATCTTGATTGTGACCACAATTTGACTCTCAAATTCCAATCGAAACTTCTCAGTCCAATATGATTGTGACATGCCCACTTGGAAAATGAGAGATATTTTAATGAGTCAAATCAAGGGGAGATAGGTGCCACTAAAAATCAATCCATCATCTTGGACCAACTTGAAACTGAGCATCAAGAAGACTCCATCCATAAGGTCATATTTGAGGAAATCTCTAGTGAGTTAGCTGAACTCAAGTTGGGGGAAGAAGAGAAAGAATGGCATCTAGATGTTGGTCTGAGTTTGATGTGACATTGTTTCAAGGGGGTGACAAAGAAGAGGTGAGTGTGGAGAAAGAGCAGGGTGTAAACATCAATCATTCTTCTTGGGTAAGAAAGAATTAGAAATTCTGCCTGAAGTCCACATTGACTGGGTCTCTCTTTATTCGAGAAAAGACATGGAACTCCTACCTCTCCCTAACCTTGGCAAATCCAATATGTTCGTGGATATGCTACCACTAGCTGATGGTCAACTACACTTGAACCTTTTAAGCATCCTTGTGCTGAAAGTCATTTCATTCCAAATCATGCTACTATCTTTGACACAAGTCAGCCTATGGAGTTCAAGCAATCCTCTGAGCATTCAACTCAATCTGACCTCAACATCATGAAAGAGGATCTGAAAATGGAAGTTGTGGGTGAAAATGGTGAAAATAATAAAGTCCAATTGAAGTGCTCAACACATATAAGATCTTAAGTGTATAATGAATATTTCTTAATTGAAGATATGATCCTGAATGCCTCAATTTCTCTATCATTTACTATCTGCAGGGTACATTTGGACCACTTGACCCCCCATGGCCGGTGATGCTTTACAAAGCAAAAATTTGGCGTCATTGATTGGGGGTGTTACGTGAGCTTGTTACCTCCATGTGTCTGGCTAAAGACATTAAACTTAGCGCTTGTTGGGAGGCAACCCAATATTTTTAGAAACTATCACATCTATTGACCTTGTTTTTCGTTTATGTTTTTTAGGTGTCTGGAGTCTCACTACCCTTGGATGTGACTCGAAATAGCTTGTTCTACTGAAAATGTCAGGTTGTATCTCTCATTTCTTAATTTCTGTTGGTTATATTCTATTTCATATCTTTTTTATTTGCCATTGAGGACAATGTCATTCAAGTTGGGGGGAGAGTCATATTGAAAATAATTTCAAATTTTGCCCCTAACATTGTGGTTCATGCTTCATATTTCATGAAAGAATTTTTTTTTTCTAGCTTGACTCATAGTGTGTACTTGTGAAGGTGGTGAGTTGAAGGGGTGAGTTAACTAGTTATGTTTTTAATCTTCCTCAAATACATTTGAAATTTCATCAACATAGAAAAATATTATAGGAGCTATTCAAATATGTATGAGTTTTATACCTAATACTCAAGTTGATCGATTGATATTCTACAACTCCTTGAATACCAATCGTGGGGAAAAAACTACCTACCTATAATAAATGTGAAAATGTGTATATATATATATATATAACATGGAAAATGCCCCTGATCTTAGTAACCGGGCCTCCTACTCCTAAGGCAAGAGTTGAGGCTCGCGTCAAACAGTGAAGGGAAGTGCAGCACCATGTACCTGAAAAGAAATGAAAAGAGCATAGAACAAGGCAGTGTGAAAGCTACCTGTAATTCGATGATCGAATTTAAGGAGTGTAGAGTTGATACCATCTTTAAGTGATAGGTAAAAGTCCATGTGTCCTCTTATTGATGCTCAAATATTGAACAATTAGTCATGAAATTTTGTGTGTATCTTGAGGAACTGTCTAATGACATGAACTGACATATTTGTCTTTGACACTCTCGACTGGAACTTGAAATACTTACGATCAAGCATTCTCATTCTTACTTTCTAGTCATGAAGTATGATGTTTTGAACTCATGTTTGTCCCAATTATTCACTTGTGTGCATTGCTAAGAAACTATCAATGAGTAAGTTGGGGGGGTGTGATAAGCATACATTATTATTGATAATTATGTTATTTTTTTGACAAATGGTCATTAGTTCATAAGAATCTATTACCATTTCATTATAAATATGATAATTGACTAAAACTCTTGTATGCATTTTATTTTCAGGTTAATGGGCCAATCAACAAGATGTTAATGGACCAAGTTGGACCAAGAGAAAGTAATGAGAGATTCTAATTTTAAAATCTTCCCTCTCTTTTTTTCTTTTCAATTTTTAAAACTCCCTCTCATTTTTAAAACCAAAAATCTCTCTCCTTTAATCTCTCCTCTTTCCTCTCTTCTCTCTAACTATTTTATAAACACTCTCTTTTCTCTCTCATTCCCTTCCCCCGGGAGCTCTCTTTCCTTCCTCTTCCTCTCTCTTTCCCTTCTCCTGCGAGCAGTCCTCCTCCCTCCTCCTTCTCTTCTTCCTCTTCTTGTTCCTCTTTCTTCTTCCCTTCTTCCTCTCTCCCCATCTCTCTGGCCCGGTCTCTCTCTTCAGCAGAAGCAGCAGCACTAGCCACCGCGCCGCCACGCGTCGCTTCCGCCTGCGCCCGCAACAGGCCACCCAGGCCCGCGCACGCCCACGCCTGCCCGCGTAGGCACTCGCCCACGCCCGCCAGGGCCGCCTGCCGCTTACGCCCACGTCCCTGCTGCCTGCCTCGGTCGCCCCACGCGCGTCGCCCGCCTACCCAGGTCGCCACCGCCACGCGCCCGCCTGCCACGCGCCAGCCCGCTTGCCCTCACGCCCTACCTGCCGCGCGTCGCCTTCGTACACCCCCGCCCGCGCGAGTGACGCCGGTGCCCCGCTCTTCGCGCGCCGCGCGCACGCCCCCCTTCTCCTCTCTACGTGCATGCATGCAGGTAAGAGGCGCAGCCCTCTCTCTCTCCTCTCACGTCTCTCCTCTCCCTCTCCTCGCGTGTCTCTCCTCTCTCTCTTTTCTCTCGCGTCTCTCTGTCGTCTCTCTCCTCTCTCTCTCTCTCATCTATCTCTCTTCTCTCTCTTGTTCTCTCTCCTTCTTCTATTCTCTCACATCTCTCTCGATTTTCTATTCTCCTAATTGTGTTGTTGATTTAATTTTAATGTTTGAGCACTCTTTTGTTAAACTCTTTTGTTTGTTAGTGGAATTTAAATTTAAGCTTGGTTAATTTAGTTTCTTTCTATCTCTATTTCTCTCTTTTAACTACTCTTCTCTTAGATTAGATTATTTATCAAATTAATCTTAGGATTTTGTTCTAAAATTCTCAACACATTTTCCTAATAAAAGAAACTCAAGATTTTCAAAGTTAATAATTTTTTCCCCTGTGGATTCGACTCGGTCTCACCACTTAACTATTGTCAGAATGTTTAGTGTAGGCCGATTATTTTAAGATTGTTAGCCACGTGTTTAACGACGCATTTGTGGGCTATCATAGACCACTTCCCAGGCTCCAAGTCTCACAGGTAAACTACCCACACAGGGTAACCGAACTGGCATCAACATGCCAAATCCAGCACACTACAGAACCATAATCGGTAACTTACCCTAAACAGGGTATACAGCATGTGTGGAAGGTCACACCTCACGACCTCCACAAAACACCGGTTCATTGCAACACTTGAAAGGCACATCAAAAAGCTACCCTTAAAGGGTACACTACAGCAAGTGGAAGATCCTACAACATGACCTCCACGGAGCACAGCTCCACCTCAACACTTGAAAAGGCTGGTACACAATGTACCAAGAGAAACAGATACCCATAATGGGTACAGGTACCTACCTCCACGAGACACCACCACATAACCACAAACACAACTGTGCCACCACCAGGGCACACCACAACCAGTCAAACCACAACGGTGAGTCAACACTCACAAACTTACACCACAGGCAAAGCACGAGTCGGAAGGAATGATGCCACCACACGGGAACGGACTACTCGTTCATGACGCCAATATCCAACCCGGACAACACAACACAAGAACTACCTCTCAGTCTCGCAGTTAAGGACGAAAGGTCTAACTGCCGCTCCACAACCACAATAAAGCCAAGAACAGTGGAGACCAACCAACACCACAACCTACAGGTCACACACCCTGTAGGCCCATGCCTGGCACCCTTAAGGACTTCGCCCGAGCTCCCTAAAGTGAGGCACTGGAAACACAGGACTAGCTGGGGACCAGTATGTCTACTAGTGTCCGTACCCCCAACCACGAGCGCGCTACAAGAGACTACACACCCACAAACACAAGTCGCTGCCCTCTGTCGTCTTTCCCTCAGCCGGACGTACAACTCAAACATAGGAGTGAGGGTGTCCAGGACAGACGACACAGATCTCGACGATACACACAGTACCGGGACAAACCCCGAGCACAACAACACACGTGCCTAGTTCACACAGAACCTAGGGTACCTGACTAGAGAGGTATTCCGGAATAGGCGCCGGACCACCACACTCGGCAACGCACAAACCACGATACTTACACATATTATCTTTATTACACACCACGGTACAAATGTGACGAATAGCTTGTCCTGGTCATGCTATGACCCACAAGCTAACCTACACAGACACATTCACGAACCACATTAAACTATAGTAACCAGGCCTGTCATTGGTCATATCATGACCTCCATTGACACCTTAAACCCAATACACAGCAACTAATAGCCGCACTCACCTTATACCAATTAAACCACCCTAATTAACTTATAAAAGACATTAAGGAACCACGGATAGGTTCAAACCGGAACCTCACTGCCAAACCATCACAAACTAATTATAGAAGTTATACCACGATAGAGTCTGAGCCCTACTCACACTCAAACTACACAAATACCATGTTCACTATGTAAACGACACGCTCCTCAAGCGCTACATGTGCCCATGCACCGTCCATGCACAACAAACCACGATAATAGGATAATTATGCCAACATGCACAACATAAAGCCTCTCGGACCTGTTAACGCGACAAAGTCCTTGGTCGCCATCAGAACGCGGCCCTTCGACATGTCGCGTTCAAAAGCTGAACGTGACAGGTCGGGCTGTCGCGTTCAGAACGCAACACCCTGGGCCGTCGCCTTCACAGGCGAAAACCCTAATCCGGAAACCCTTCTCCGGAACTTCCATGCAAACCACCTTAAACGATAATCTAACCCGGTTTTCATGCTCATTTCATTGCCTAAACATGGTATCTACTGTTTATAAAGCATTTAACAAGCTAAACATGCACCACACGCGATCCACACAACAAAACATGGTGAAATCTCCCTACCTTCCTGAAGAATGCGAAAGTCGGTAATCACTCGGCATTTCCCCGCTCCACGCAACGTTCTCGCGGCGAGAACACGCCAAAAGCATCGCCAAGCCGTCGAATCGCCCAGCAAAACCCCGCAGTAAGCTCCCTTGGCCGAGCAGAGCGCACTGCAGCTCTGTTTGGCCAAACTTGCTTAAAAACACACAGTGGTTAAGAACGCGACGTATCACTCCGTCACGACCTGAACGCGACGGGGTAGGGCGTCACCTTCACTAGGTCGACGTCAGCATGCCGCCTAGCGTGCGACACGCAGCGCGCATGCAGACGACAACCCAAAACAGTGGCAACAGGAACGCGACCACCAGGGCTGTCGCGTTCAGAATGCGACGCAGACCCTTGTTTTGTTCACAGGCAGAAAACCTATGAGTACTTTGGGCTCAATCTGCCGGCCCACAATGCATCACAACCTACAAAAACGCCTGAAACACAGGCTAATGGGCCACACACTGGCCACCAAACCCACTAAACAAGGACCGCGAAGATCCGAAAAATGCGCGACGTTACATTATTATCACCTAAAAGGAATGTCGTCCTTGACATTCAAAACAAACCACAGTAAGCCGGATTATCACCTAAAAAGAAACAAAACCATACACAGAACAAGTAAGATACTCTTCTACTGTACTTGCCTTTTCATACCATCTTGCACTGACTGAAGAACTGATTCAATCTATTCATTTTTGTACTTGCTCTACTTTCCCTTTTCTTAATCCATTCATAGCTGCACTGCCCGATTATTACATTCTTCTTTTTCTTTACCTTTCAGTTATAAGAATTTCTAACTTGCTGTTGGCACTTTATCTCTTTTGACTCAACCTACTTCCACATTTTCCTGGCTGTGTTTGCAACATTTCTTTCGGGACCGCTTCACCTTTCTCGAATATCTTACACTGTAATACTTTACCATGCCATAATCTTTCTAAATTCTTGGACTTTTCGGTGCCATTTTCTTTTTCTATTTATCATTGCTTGTTGTTATCCTGCCTCATCTACATTTACATTCGCAACTGCCAACTTTTCAAAGAAAACCAATCACCATCTTTAAATTTCTTGCCTTTTCATATTATTCTACTCATGCCGCTTTAAGTCATCTCTGATTAAAAACCACAAGAACCTCTGTTCCTTTATTCCACTGCACAAAACTTTACACTTTTTCCTTATCCAAGCAAACCTTGAACAATTTGTGAATATTAAATCTTCCTTGCTTCCGCTGCGCTACTCTGATCACACTGGACACTTTGCAAAATATTTCACAATTTCTGTTCGCATTATTGCTTTCAATTACTTTCTTCTGACTTCAACTGAATTCATTTCTAACTTTAACTGCTTCTCAAATCATCTTATTCAATTAATTTGTGCTGAAGAAATTACTGTAATTTCTGATCTGCTAAACCGCTATTGGCATGTTATGCTCTTTATATACCTTTCTTACTTTACTGATATTTTCTGGCTAATCTCATAATTTTGTTGCATAACCTTTCCAAATATTTTTTAATTGGTCCGCTCCTGCTCCTGCATCAAACTCTGGAATATCTTAATAACAGTCCATTTCTGCTCAATTGAATCACTTTTTTTTTGCACTGATATGCAAATTCTGGCTGAATATTTCCTAATTCATCTGATCTTATTCATTTTATCATCTACTACATTCTTCCTTTCTCTAATCCATATCTTTTCTTTATTTAAATTGCCAATCATTTTAATCATAACATCTTTTCTTTAAAATATTTCTCTTATTCATTCTGCTGTCTGACTAATCTTATTGTACCATTCATACTATAAATTTTTCTGATATTTTGTCATCTTTCATTAGAATACTACTACAAAAACTCAAATCTAATACCAATCTCTTTAAATGTAATAACTTGCTCTGATTGCTTCCCTTGTTCCACCAACTGCTCTATCCTCAAATATCACAAATATCACAATCTGTCTTACTATTTCTCTCAACTCAATGTTTATTAACATCTTCTCCATTAATACACCTCTTTCCATTCTATTTCACTTAGCTTAAACTCATTTCAACATACTTAACTTTAACTTTGATTTTTCTCAAACTGCTCATAATTACTAACTTTTACTGATCTTATCTTTAACACTACCACTTTTAATAACTTATTCTAAAAAAAATCTTCATAATCTGCTACTCATCAACCGAATATCTTTCTTGTACAATTCTCAGAAAATCCAACTGCACACTGATTCTTCTTTTCTCTTTCTTATTCAACTAAACTTTTTTGTACTTATTTATATGAATTCTCATATCAAACTTCCTATTACCATCACTATTCATAACAACACCTTTCTCAAATACCTTTCTCAAATTTCTAATCTCAAGCACACTTAATCTATCTGCCATAAATCACTGCTCTTCTATGTATCAGTACCTCTTTTAAAGCTGATCTGCCTTACTTAATCATGCCAAGCTCTTCGTAACACTAATCACATTATCATTCATACTGTTTCTTGATATCATCTGACTCAGATCTCTAATGCCACAATACCTCTATTGAGGTCCTCAACTATAATCTGCACATTTAATTATTTCTAACACACACTGATCTGTTCCTCATCACCTCATTACCATATACTTGTCTCTACTAACTTTGTATCTCACTAAAACTCACTTACTGAATTCCATATCTAAACTTATTAATCTCCTCAATTTCTTTAACTGTGAATCTTTAACAACCATACTTTCTATCACAAACTAGAACACTGGTATAATCACAAAGATTATACCACCTCTATTCACATAAACTTTTCACAATGGCTAACGACTGCCAACTCTACAGGACATAAACACGATTCACAGAACAAAAGCTCAAATAAATACCATTTTAACCAACACAAAACCGCAGACTAACTACCAGCAGTGGACAGTAAATCATGTATTGAGACATTGTACTCTCAATGTCTTTTCATATTCTAACTGGACCATTGCTCTGATACCAACTGTGACGGCCCTAGATATTTATGCCCATAAGGCTCTATATCCAGATCTGCCTCCCGCGATCGGACCGAAGTCTCGCAAGGATAGCTCGTACACGTGTCCAGTAAGGATATAAAAGACAAACACAATAGTATAAGACACAAGAAAGTACATGTGCTCATATCTGCATATAACAATTTACAACTGTCCCATATATTATTACATGTCTAATTAAAAAGTACAACTACCTGGGGCATACCCCGAGGGAGCACAAACTCACACAACACTAACTACTACACTACTGCTGGTGGTACAAGTCTGCCACAACGTCGCTGCAAGCCAAACACACGGCAAGACCTGAAAGGAACTATAGGGGAGTGAGCCTCAACAAGTCACAGGCTCAGTAGGGATCACCCAAAAACCACAACAACTAAACAGAAGAGACCTCAACCTCAAAGGGTCTCACTGGCCACACAAATAGCCAAACCACATCCTACTTACTTGAACCATAATTAATCAACAATTAACATAAACATATCAATTAACGTAAACCTCGAAAAGTAAGAGGTAACAACAGGACTAGCACAACACTACTAGTCCGCCCATCCACTGGGAGTACCTCTACCTCAAGCCTCACTGGTAGACCCTGCTCAGGCTCTAAGTCTTACAGGTAAACTACCCACACAGGGTAACCGAACTGGCATCAACATGCCAAATCCAGCACACTACAGAACCATGATCGGTAACTTACCCTAAACAGGGTATACAGCATGTGTGGAAGGTCACACCTCACGACCTCCAAAAAAACACCGGTTCATTGCAACACTTGAAAGGCACATCATAAAGCTACCCTTAAAGGGAACACTACAGCAAGTGGAATGTCCTACAACACGACCTCCACGGAGCACAGCTCCACCTCAACACCTGAAAAGGCTGGTACACAATGTACCACGAGAAACGGATACCCACAATGGGTACAGGTACCTACCCCCACGAGATACCACCACAGAACCACAAACACAACTGTGCCACCACCAGGGCACACCCCAACCAGTCAAACCACAACGGTGGTCAACACTCACAAACTTACACCACAGGCAAACGAGTCGGAAGGAACGACACCACCACACGGGAACGGACTACTGGTTCATGACGCCAGTATCTAACCCGAACAACACAACACAAGAACTACTTTCACTCTCGCAGTCAAGGACCAAGGTCCAACGGCCGCTCCACAACCACAGTAAAGCCAAGAACAGTGGAGACCAACCAACACCACAACCTACAGGTCACACACCCTGCAGGCCCATGCCTGGCACCCTTAGGGACTTCGGCCCGAGCTCCCTAAAGTGAGGCACTAGAAACACAGGACTAGCTGGGGACCAATACGTCTACTGGTGTCTGTACCCCCAACCACGAGTGCGCTACAAGCGACCGCCCACCCACACACAAGTCGTTGCCCTCTGTCGTCTTTCCCTCAGCCGGACGTACAACTCAAACACAGGAGTGAGGGTGTCCAAGACAGACGACATAGACCTCGACGGTACACACAGTACCGAGACAAACCCCGAGCACAACACACACACGTGCCTGGCTCACACAGAACCTGGGGTATCTGACTAGAGAGGTATTCCGGAATAGGCGCCGGACCACCACACTCGGCAACGCACAAACCACGATACTTACACATATTATCTTTATTACAAACCACGATACAAATGTGACGAATAGCTTGTCCTGGTCATCCTATGACCCACAAGCTAACCTACACAGACACATTCACGAACCACGTTAAACTATAGTAACCAGGCTTGTCATTGGTCATATCATGACCTCCATTGCCACCTTAAACCCAATACACAACAACCAATAACCGCACTCACCTTATACCAATTAAACCACCCTATTTAACTTATAAAAGACATTAAGGAACCACGTCTAGGTTCACACTGGAAACTCACTCCCAAACCATCACAAACTAATTATAAAAGTTATACCACGATAGAGTTGAGCCCTACTCACACTCAAACTACACAAATACCATGTTCACTATGTGAACGACACGCTCCTCAAGTGCTACATGTGCCCATGCACCGCCCATACACAACAAACCACGATAATCGGATAAGTATGCCAACATGCACAACATAAAGCCTCTCGGACCTGTTAACGCGACAGGGTCCTTGGTCGCCATCAGAACGCGGCCCTTCGACATGTCGCGTTCAAAAGCTAAAAGTGACGGGTCGGGCTGTCGCATTCAGAACGTGACACCCTGGGTCGCCGCCATCACAGGTGAAAACCCTAATCCGGAAACCCTTCTCCAGAACTTCCATGCAAACCACCTTAAACGATAATCTAACCCAGTTTTCATGCTCATTTCATTGCCTAAACATGGTATCTACTGTTTATAAAGCATTTAAAAGCTAAACATGCACCACACGCGATCCACACACAAAACATGGTGAAATCTCCCTACCTTTTCCGAAGAATGTGAAAACCGGTAATCACTCGGCGTTTCCCCCGCTCCACGCAACGTTCTCGCGGCGAGAACACGCCAAAAGCACCGCCAAGCCATAGAATCGCTCAGCAAAACCCCGCAGCAAGCTCCCCTGGCCGAGCAGAGCGCACTGCAACTCTGTTTGGCCAAACTTGCTTAAAAACTCGCAGCGGTTAAGAACGCGACGTATCACTCCGTCGTGACCTAAACGCGATGGGGTAGGGTGTCGCCTTCACTAGGTCGACGTCAGCATGCCGCCCTAGCGTGCGACACGCGGCGCGCATGCAGACTACAACCCAAAATAGCGACAACAGGAACGTCGCCACTAGGGCTGTCACGTTCAGAATGCGACGCAGACCCTTGTCGCGTTCACAAACAGAAAACCTATGAGTACTTTAGGCCCAATCTACCGGCCCACAAAGCCTCACAACCTACAAAAACGCCTGAAACATAAGCTAATGGGCCACCACTGGCCACCAAACCCACTAAATAAGGACCACGAAGATCCGAAAAATGCGCGACGTTATATTATTATCACCTAAAAGGAATGTCGTCCTCGACATTCAAAACAAACCACAGTAAGCCAGATTATCACCTAAAAAGAAACAAAACCATACACAGAACAAGTAGAATACTCTTCTACTGTACTTGCCTTTTCATACCATCTTGCACTGACTGAAAAACTGATTCAATCTATTCATTTTTGTACTTGCTCTACTTTCCCTTTTCTTTAATCCATTTCATAGTTGCACTGCCCGATTATTACATTCTGCTTTTCTTTACCTTTCAGCTATAAGCAATTCTACCTTGCTGTTGGCGCTTTATCTCTTTTGACTCAACCTGCTTCCACATTTTTCTGGCTATATTGCAACATTTCTTTTGGGACCGCTTCACCTTTCTCGAATATCTTACACTGTAATACTTTACCATGCCATAATCTTTCTAAATTCTTGGATTTTTGGTGCCATTTCTTTTTCTATTTATCGCTGCTTGCTGTTATCCTACCTTATCTGCATTTACATTCACAACTGCCAACTTTTCAAAAAACACTAATCACCATCTTTAAATTTCCTGCCTTTTCATATTATTCTGCTCATACCGCTTTAAGTCATCTCTGATTAAAAACCACAAGAACCTCTGTTCCGTTATTCCACTACACAAAACTTTACACTTTCCTTATCCAAGCAAACCTTGAACAATTTGTGAATATTAAATCTTCCTTGCTTCCGCTGCGCTACTCTGATCACACTGGACACTTTGCAAAATATTTCACAATTTCTATTCGCATTATTGCTTTCAATTACTTTCTTCTGACTTCAACTGAATTCATTTCTAACTTTAACTGCTTCTCAAATCATCTTATTCAATTAATTTGTGCTGAAGAAATTACTGTAATTTCTGATCTGCTAAACCGCTATTGACATGTTATGCTCTTTATATACCTTTCTTACTTTACTGACATTTTCTGGCTAATCTCATAATTTTGTTGCATAACCTTTCCAAATATTCTTTAATTGGTCCGCTCTTGCTCCTGCATCAAACTCTGGAATATCTTAATAACAGTCCATTTCTGCTTAATTGAATCACTTCTTCTTTTTTTGCACCGATATGCAAATTCTGGCTGAATATTTCCTAATTCATCTAATCTTATTCATTTTATCATCTACTACATTCTTCCTTTCTCTAATCCATACCTTTTCTTTATCTAAATTGCCAATCATTTAAATCATAACATCTTTTCTGCAAATATTTCTCTTATTCATTCTGCTGTCTGACTAATCTTACTGTACCATTCATACTATAAATTTTTCTGATATTTTGTCATCTTTCATTAGAATACTACAAAAACTCAAATTTGAATACCAATCTCTTTAAATGTAATAACTTGCTCTGATTGCTTCCCTTGTTCCACCAACTGCTCTATCCTCAAATATCACAAATATCACAATCTGTCTTACTATTTCTCTCAACTCAATGTTTCTTAACTGCTTCTCCATTAATACACCTCTTTCCATTCTATTTCACTTAGCTTAAACTCATTTCAACATACTTAACTTTAACTTTGATTTTTCTCAAACTGCTCATAATTACTAACTTTTGTTGATCTTATCTTTAACACTACCACTTTTAATAACTTATTCTGAAAAAAAATCTTCATAATCTGCTACTCATCAACCGAATATCTTTCTTGTGCAATTCTCAGAAAATCCAACTGCACACTGATTCTTCTTTTCTCTTTCTTTATTCAACTAAACTTTTCTGTACTTATTTATACGAATCCTCATATCAAACTTCCTATTACCATCACTATTCATAACAACACATTTCTCAAATACCTTTCTCAAATTTCTAATCTCAGGCACACTTAATCTATCTGCCATAAATCACTGCTCTTCTATGTATCAGTACCTCTTTTAAAGCTGATCTGCCTTACTTAATCATGCCAAGCTCTTCATAACACTAATCACATTATCATTCATACTGTTTCTTAATATCATCTGACTCAGATCTCTAACGCCACAATACCTCTATTGAGGTCCTCAACTATAATCTGCACATTTAATTATTTCTAACACACACTGATCTGTTCCTCATCACCTCATTACCATATACCTGTCTCTGCTAACTTTGTATCTCACTAAAACTCACTTACTGAATTCCATATCTAAACTTATTAATCTCCTCAATTTCTTTAACTGTGAATCTTTAACAACCATACCTTTCTATCACAAACTAGAACACTGGTATAATCACAGATTATACCACCTCTATTCACATAAACTTTTAACAACTGCCAATGACTGCCAACTCTATAGGACATAATCACGATTCACAGAACAAAAGCTCAAATAAATACCATTTTAACCAACACAAAACCGCAGACTGACTACCAGCAGTGGACAGTAAATCATGTATTGAGACATTGTACTCTCAATGTCTTTTCATATTCTAACTGGACCATTGCTCTGATACCAACTGTGACGGCCCTAGATATTTATGCCCAATAAGGCTCCATATCCAGATCCGCTCCCGTGATCGGACCGAAGTCTCGCAAGGGATAGCTCGTACACGTGTCCAGTAAGGATATAAAAGAAAAACACAACAGTATAAGACACCAGAAAGTACATGTGCTCATATCTGCATATAACATTTACAATTGTCCCAGTATATTATTACATGTCCAATTAAAAAGTACAACTACCTGGGGCATACCCCGAGGGAGCACAAGCTCACACAACACTAACTACTACACTACTGCTGGTGGTACAAGTCTGCCACAATGCTGCTGCAAGCCAAACACACGGCAAGACCTGAAAGGAACTATATGGGAGTGAGCCTCAACAAGTCACAGGCTCAGTAGGGATCACTCAAAAACCACAACAACTAACAGAAGAGACCTCACCTCAAAGGGTCTCACTGGCCACACAAATAGCCAAACCACATCCTACTTACTTGAACCATAATTAATCAACAATTAACATAAACATATCAATTAACGTAAACCTCGGAAAGTAAGAGGTAACAATAGGACTAGCGCAACACTACTAGTCCGCCCAACCACTGGGAGTACCTCAACCTCAAGCCTCACTGGCAGACCACTGCCCAGGCTCTAAGTCTCACAGGTAAACTACCCACACGGGGTAACCGAACTGGCATCAATATGCCAAATCCAGCACACTACAGAACCATAATCGGTAACTTACCCTAAACAAGGTATACAGCATGTGTGGAAGGTCACACCTCACGACCTCCACAAAAACACCGGTTCATTGCAACACATGAAAGGCACATCAGAAAGCTACCCTTAAAGGGTATACTACAACAAGTGGAAGGTCCTAAAATATGACCTCCACAGAGCACAGCTCCACCTCAACACCTGAAAAGGCTGGTACACAATGTACCACGAGAAATGGATACCCACAATGGGTACAGGTACCTACCTCCACGAGGTACCACCATAGAACCACAAACACAACTGTGCCACACCACAACAAGTCAAACCACAACGGTGAGTCAACACTCACAACTTACACCACAGGCAAAGCACGAGTCGGAAGGAATGATGCCACCACACGGGAACGGTCTACTAGTTCATGACGCCAGTATCCAACCCGGACAACACAACATAAGAACTACCTCTCAGTCTCGCAGTCAAGGACGAAAGGTCCAACTGCCGCTTCACAACCACAGTAAAGCCAAGAACAGTAGAGACCAACCAACACCACAACCTACAGGTCACACACCCTGTAGGCCTATGCCTGGCACCCTTAGGGACTTCGGCCCGAGCTCCCTAAAGTGAGGCACTAGAAACACAGGACTAGCTGGGGACCAGTACGTCTACTGGTGTCCGTACCCCCAACCACGAGCGCGCTACAAGCGACCGCACACCCACAAACACAAGTCGCTGCACTCTGTCGTCTTTCCCTCAGCCGGACGTACAACTCAAACACAGGAGTGAGGGTGTCCAGGACAGACAACACAGACCTCGACGGTACACATAGTACCGGGACAAACCCCGAGCACAACAAACACACGTGCCTGGCTCACACAGAACCTGGGGTACCTGACTAGAGAGGTATTCCAGAATAGGCACCGGACCACCACACTCGGCAACGCACAAACCACGATACTTACACATATTATCTTTATTACAAACCACGATACAAATGTGACGAATAGCTTGTCCTGGTCATCCTGTGGCCCACAAGCTAACCTACATAGACACATTCACGAACCACGTTAAACTATAGTAACTAGGCCTGTCATTGGTCATATCATGACCTCCATTGCCACCTTAAACCCAATACACAGCAACCAATAACCGCACTCACCTTATACCAATTAAACCACCCTATTTAACTTATAAAAGACATTAAGGAACCACGGCTAGGTTCACACCAGAACCTCACTGCCAAACCATCACAAACTAATTGTAGAAGTTATACCACTATAGAGTCTGAGCCCTGCTCATACTCAAACTACACAAATACCATGTTCACTATGTAAACGACACTCTCCTCAAGCGCTACATGTGCCCATGCACCGCCCATGCACAACAAACCACGATAATCGGATAATTATGCCAACATGCACAACATAAAGCCTCTCGGACCTGTTAACGCGACATGGTCCTTGGTCGCCATCAGAACGCAGCCCTTCGACATGTCGCGTTCAAAAGTTGAATGCGATGGGTCAGGCTGTCGCGTTCAGAATGTGACACCCTGGGCCGTCGTCTTCACAGGCGAAAACCCTAATCTGGAAACCCTTCTCCGGAACTTCCATGCAAACCACCTTAAACGATAATCTAACCCGGTTTTCATGCTCATTTCATTGCCTAAACATGGTATCTACTGTTTTAAAGCATTTAACAAGCTAAACATGCACCACACGTGATCCACACAACAAAATATGGTGAAATCTCCCTACCTTCCCGAAGAATGCGAAAGCCAGTAATCACTCGGCGTTTCCCCCGCTCCACGCAACGTTCTCGCGGCGAGAACACGCCAAAAGCACCGCCAAGCCGTCGAATCGCCTAGCAAAACCCCGCAGCAAGCTCCCCTAGCCGAGCAGAGCGCACTGCAGCTCTGTTTGGCCAAACTTGCTTAAAACGCACAGCGGTTAAGAAAGCGACGTATCACTCCGTCACGACCTGAACGCGACGGGGTAGGGCGTCGCCTTCACTAGGTCGACGTCAGCATGCCGCCCCAACGTGCGACACGTGGCGCGCATGCAGATGACAACCCAAAACAGCGGCAACAGAAACGCGACCACCAGGGCTGTCGCGTTCAGAACGCGACACAGACCCTTGTCGCGTTCACAGGCAGAAAACCTGTGAGTACTTTTAGCCCAATCTGTCGGCCACAAAGCATCACAACCTACAAAAATGCCTGAAACACAGGCTAATGGGCCATACACTGGCCACCAAACCCACTAAACAAGGACCGCGAAGATCCAAAAAATGTGCAATGTTACAAAACCCAACTCAAGCAACTCCTGTAACTGGCACTTCAACTCGCACAACTCAGTCGGAGCCATCCGGTTTGGTGCCTTAGACAAAGGCATTGTCTCAGGCAAAAGCTCAATGGAGAACTCTACCTCCCACTCAGGCGGTAATCTAGGTAGATCCTCCGGAAAAACATCAAAAAACTCACAAACAACATGTACATCAAAAACTGACTACCCGCTAGGCTCGAAAGAACAAACAAAAGTAAGATATACTACATAACCATCGCGGATCAAACAAAGAGCTCTACAAAAGAAATAAAAGGTCGACGGATTGACCAGATACCTCAAAAGCTAAGAATAGGTACTCCAGGTATCTCAAACCGCACGGTCTTCCGCTGACAATCTACCACAGCCGAGTGAGCCTCCAACCAGTCCATGCCAAGGATGACATCGAAGTCACGAAGTTGCAATGCGTACAACCTGGCCGGCAACTGGTGTCCCTGGACCTCAACTGCGACGCCCTCAAGGTAGCCGAAAGAACGCATGTAATCACCGGATGGAAGATCAACCATCACATCACACTGCCTCTTAGGTGTGACTCGTAAAACTCCTCGGAAGCAAAACAAAGTGAAGCACCGGGATCAACCAGAACACGAGTAGCTCTACCAAGGATAGGCAAAGTACCTACGACCAAGTTTGATGCCTCGGCCTCCTCCCTGGTGAGAGACATCACACGACCACGCCCACACTGCGGTGCCTGTTGAGGCTGCAGCTGCTGCGGTGGCTGGTGCTGCGGAAACTACTGCTGCTGGTGCTATGGCTGAAACTGCTGAGGCTGCTGATGCTACTGAAACTGCTGAGGCTACTACTGGTACTACCCCTGTTGCTGCTGATGGGGTGCCTGCTGCTGTGGAGGGTACTAGTACTGCAGCAACTGCTGACTGTACTGCACTTGCTACCGCGGCTACGGGACTTGCCCCATCGGGCAATCCCTCCTGAAGTGGCCTGGCAAACCACAAGTGTAACAAACCGCCTCCTGCCTACCCTACTCGGCTCCCTGCTGGACTGACTGCTCTACAAACCGTGACTGGAACTTCTGCTGCCGGCTCCGTCCACCCCCACGAGTGGTCATCTGCTTGAACTTCGAGCGCAAACCGGAACTGCCCAAACTGCCCGAACCAGAAGAAGAAGAAGTCGCACTACCACAACTACCTGCGGGACGCTGGTACGATGTGGCTCTAGAAGAAGCTCCTCCCTGCTGTTGCTGCTGGGGCTGCCAAGTCTCTCTCTCCAACGCAGTGGCCTTTGCCACTGCCACTCTCAAGGTGGCACACATGTGAGCGGTCACACCCACCGTAAATCTGGACTCAGTCCTGCAATAAACTGTCTGCACAAGCCTGCTCACTGCGCGGCAACATGAGGAACATGCCTCAACAACCTGACGAACCTCTGGTGATATTGAGTAACCGTCAAATCACCTTGAACCAACTCATGAAACTGATCTCGTCTCTCACGTCGAGCATATCAGGAAAATACTCGCCGTGGAAGACCTCCAAGAACCGATGCCAAGAAACCTGATCCAAATGCTGCCCTGGGAAGTGTGTCTGCCTCTAAACTCTCCACCACTCATGGGCTGGTCCCTTGAGCTGATACACTGCCAATCTGACCTGATCCTCCTCGGCGCACTCCATGGTCTTGAATGTACACTCCAACTCGTGCGTCCAACTCTCAGCTCTGTCTGGGTCATAGTCGCCGAAGAATGTTGACGGTCGGAGATGCAGGAACCTCTCCAAAAGGGCGGTCCTGTCCTCAGTGATAGCCGTCCTCCTCCTACCGACCCGAGTACTCCCAGTATCTGATGCCTGCTGAACTGCTGGCTGCTCCACTTGCGGATCTGCCTGCTGCTCTGGTACTGTTGGGGGAGGTACTGGCGGCTAACCTCCTACTGCCATCTGCCCTGGCTGCCATGTCCCCTGGAACATGGTCGTGAAGAACTGCTAGGCCATAGGGAACCAATCTGCATGCTGCTGTGGTGGGGGCTGGTACCACTGCTGCTGCAGCTCACCTGCTGCTGCTACTGCCGCTTAAGGGTGTGCCACAGAGTCCTCTGCTGACTCATTTCCTGAAGCTGGCCTGGCACTGGCATATCTAACTCCCTGCTGCTCCATCAGCTCAATAGGGACTACCAATCTCCTACTGGCTCTAACAGACGGGAAAGAATATATATAAACAAAGTAAATGACAGTAGTTCTATATATTCTAATCTACACAGGAAAGTGTGGAAGCAAAGCTAACTAACTAGCAACGGTATGGAAGGACACTACGGTCGGAAACTCTGTACGACCTGCACATCGTGACCACCACACAGCTGTAAATGCAGGCAGGGGGAACCCTGCCTGGACAAGCGACACTAGCTACAAAAACCGGTCAGGAGCGTCCACTGACGTCTTACCCTCGACCCAGGTCCAGACTTCCAAGTCTCGTCAGAGTGGGGGCAAGAGCACAAAGTAACACAACAATAACCGTCGTAGTCTGGCTGGACTACGGTCCCACGCCTGGCCTCTCTAGGTGGTTCCGAGGCCACAAAGAGCGAGGCAGTGAGAAGAAGGATTGACTGACCTGTGCCGGGAAGAACTCCCAAACGTCCTTGGCATCCTAGACCAACAAAGAGAGCTCTGCAAATGACTCAACACTGCTGTCCTAACCACTATTTTCTCCTCTGCTCCAGAGTTCGTGACTCGAGCACGCCCATCGTCTGGAGCACTCCCTCAACAAACACACGGGGACGGGGGTCCCAGGTAAACGGTAACAACCTCTCTCACGGGACAAGCCCTCAGGTGCCGAGCACCGGATGAATGACTAGTGTAGGACCGTACTAGGACCTAGCACTGGTGCCACGGGTACAAAAAGAACCAGAAATGGCGAAGACTCCACGAGAAATGAAACTCCGCAAGACTTACCTATCTCTGATGCTGTCGCGACGCCTCAGGCTGGTCGCGACCATGTTGCGACGCCTTAGGGCGTCGCGATGATGTCGCGGCGGCCGCGCCGATTGCGACATCATCACGACCCCTATGCCGATCGCGATCTCAGCCGAGGGGCGTCCCAATGCAGTCCTCCCAAGGACCTCCCCAAATCCGATACAAACACATTCCACAAGGGGAGGGGAGCATGGGAAACATGTAGGAAAGCCTGTAAACTACCAAACCACCCTCAAACCCTAGAATCATGCATCACAAGAAAATTTACGCTCGAAGGAAACCTCACTCACCACGAGCATGGATCTCACACACCCACAAACCCGAAACCACAGAGAAACGAGGATCTAGAGGGGAAGGGGAGCATGCTAGAATGAGAGGAAGATGAGAGTCCCTACCTCAAGGAGTAAAGCCGACCCGTTGGGGCCTTCACATTGGAATGGCCACCTCCTCCTCACTCCTAGCACCACACGGACGCCGCCTACACGAACGGGGCGTCACCTCCTCGCCTGAAACACCCAAGAACCACCGGAGAAGCAAAGGGGCTCGGAGGGGGAAGAAGAAGGGAGAAGAAGAAGAAAGGGAAGGGAGAGGGGGAAAAGGGTCACCTACCTTGATTTTGAACCGACGGGCCCAGAGACGTTCGGGTCGGGCCGGCACGACAACAACCTTGTCGCGACCGCCTACCCCGGCGCGACATGAAAAGTGGTCAAACCTCGAAGATCGGGAAAACCTTAACACGACGGACTGCCAGGTCACGTCAACACTGTACGCCCCTGACACCCGACAAGGCCATTCTGACACAAAGGACAGGCAGTCAGAACGGTCAGAACAAAGTCGCGTCACCTCCAAACGTCGTGACAAGAACGTGATGCCCACCCCCGTCGCGACCATAACGCGACGACCAAGTGTGCTGTGACCAAAAGCATGTCGCGACCGGTACCTCTGGCACGACAATGTCGTGACCAAGGGGTCCGTCGCGACCAAGAGGGCAGGGCCAAGGGCCAAGGCCCGAGAGGGCTGGGTCCTACAGGCTTACTGAGTCAATTCATTGTCGGGATATCATAATCGATTAGTTCAGTAGGTTATCACTTTTTTCTTACTAACTTAGTCGACTATCGCAATAGGTAATTGATTACTTCAATGTAGTCCTGACTGCTCTCCTTACTAATTAGTTGACTACTTAGATATACTATAAGAATCTAGTCGATTACATTAGTAAATATCTGACTATTAGGACTTAAAATTTTCCTTAGTCCTTGCACAATGGTATATTTGTTGATTTCCATGGATCATATAAACGTTATCATGAGTGTTTAGATGTTCGAAAGATCTTTGATCTTCAGCATAGTACATAGTAGTAGGAAAAAACATGATATCAATATTTTTTGAACAAATAAGTTTTTATGGTGTGTTCATAGATATTTTGATATTATGTGAACAGAGAAATTATTATTCTGAAAACACATATACATAGCAATCGAAAAACCGTGATATCATATGTATGCCCATCTTATAGGTTATTGTGAGATGAAAATATTTACGCACATCAAGTAACTAGAATACCACAGATGTTAATAAACATGATGGGAATTTGATAGTATATGAGTTTGTAGACTCTCCCTTGAGTTTATTTTACATGTTCTCCCTAAATTAGTATATATGTTGATGTTTTTAGAGAAGATTCAGTGTTTTGATTAAGAGTTCTTTTAGTTAATAAAGGACATGTGAGCATGATAGTACAAGCTCTAGTCAGCTGGCACAATCTTCTGCTTAACATAACCGGAAGGAGATTTGTAGATCAAATAAGAGATATGTGCACAAAATATCAAGGATATGAAGGTGAACCAATCCAAGAGATTGAGACAGAGAGGAACAAGCTATGATCTAAATCCTAGAATGTTTTACTAATGACACAGAACTCTCTTTGTCTGAGGGATGCTTTTCTAGCCACAGAGGGTCCTGAGATTGTAGTTCGAGCAATAAACCACTGATGCCTAAGTCAACAGGGGTAAGAGCTCAAGCAAGAGGGGAGTCGATTCGAGATCACTCTCTATCAGTTTGAGTATCAGATCTATCTTATCTTAGGCATAGTGATTTCTCTAGGTTTGATGAGTTACACCTCCCTAGGCTGTTCCTTAGGATGCGGAGGTAGCTAATACTCTGGTCGTGGTTGTGACTCTCAATAGTGGTCATCATGGGATTTAATGTCTAACAAGGGATGTGGGTAGTTACTCGCACCAATCATGAACATCCGAAGTTATCCTCTTTAAGACTCCACTGTTTCTAGATAACCACTCCTTCAATTAGGGATCTACTAACCTTTAGGTCGAGTAAGGGCATCAACCACTTTGCTACCACTAAGATAATGCTCTACTGGTTTATGACCTTCCGCATTATACATTGTCAGGATAAACTCTATCATACTATGCCTGTTGGGATAGGCATGGAGCGTAGGTTGGGTTATCACTTACAATAGCACATGCAGAGTCACTACCTCGAGAGTCTCACCTTTATCTCAGACTGTTTTCCTAGCATGCACACTCCGAGGTAAGGATCCTTCCACCGGTGGTAGATTAGGGACTCATTAGCATTTTCGTGGGACTTATCTATGGATAGGGTTTTCCAAAATTGGTCCTTATTTGGATTTTGCCTTCTCAACTAAACTTTATGATCTAAGCCAGAGGAATGAGATTATCCCTCCACACGACCACTAAAGGTGTTTGGCTTCGGACTTAGTTGATGTGGGATTACTTGACTAGATTCAATGAGTGAGCAACCAACAAGACACTTCATTGCTTAGAATGTTCTAATGGTACTTAATCCATGTCATGAATGGCCACACATTTGATCTCGGTTATTTTGTAGTATTGCGTCCCTTAAATAGATGAGACATGTGAAGAGTGAGATCTTTCTCCGCATTTTACTATATATCTACATATTTTAATCTAAGGGGCTATGTTATATATACACACACACTTGTTGATTATTATATTTATATGTTTTTTGCAATTTATGTAAGTCAATAGAATACTTGTAACTATCAATATATATATGTACATATATATATATATATATTTCATCACCCCCGCTGTCAGTTAGTATATTAAAAGAACATATATATACTAACATAAACAATCTAAGTTTTTTTTTGGGGGGGGGGGGGGGGGGGGGGGGGTTGGCCTTGAGCAGAGTAGTAATAGTTGAAAGGTCCCAGGATTCTACCTGAGGAATGGAACTCACAATGAAGTGTCCTTCTAATCTGACTACTCCTCATATACCAAACAATCTAAGTTGTTAGACAAACTATCAATTTATGCACTTACATCTTGAACAAATAGGTTTCTGAGAATTATAAATCCATACATTGAGACTTTTACATCTTTGGACACACATGACAAAAATCTAAAGAAACATATGGGTTACCAGGATTTTGAGAGTTCTAATCTAACTCGGCGCTGCGAACAACATAATGAAAATCTTAGGTGTAAATAATATATTTAAAAAATACATTTTAAATGAAAAAAAAACATATTTCATCGGGTGATAATGATGTCAAAAAAATATATATCATAAAAATAAGACTTCCGTCCTTCTATGGACATCAACTTTAAGAACACTTTCATCGCCCCACCCCCCAACCCAACCCCAGAATTCCAGGTTTTGAAGTGAAACCCCTTTTTCAGTAACTTTTTCTTTGTTCATCTCCCACACTTTGGGTTCACCCCTCATTCACATCATAGCTCCATCTCCACACAGCAAAGAGATAGGCAAAGTTGGGAAAACAACCAACTACTTTGCCCAACTGTAGAGATAAACACAGCGGAGCGACTCTACTCCTCTACGCGTCACTGCGCATACGTATCGTCTATCGGGATCAATCCACGGTTCGTGATCCTCGTCTGGGCGTTCGGACGTCGCCACGTTGACTAAGAAAACGACAAAATTCACAATTTGGGGCCCACATTAACGGTGCGCATGCACGTCGCTTTCTACGTGATCCAGACCACGGCAGGGGAGCCCAACGACTGGGTCTCCATCGGGGGGCGAGGTCCGGTTTGCTCGAAACGGGGGAGGAATTTTATAATTTTGGGACTTCGATGGAGGGAAACAACAAAATTTACATATCGTCCCCTCTGCGAAGCGGTCCCCCCGGACCCGCGACAAGGGCAACTTTAAACCGCATGTGAGACAAAAAATCTGCTGATGTGTCCCGGCATCGTCCCACTGGGCAGTGCGTCCGTGCGCGCCGCTGCGCATCTACTCCTAGTCCTCGGTCTTTGCCAAATTCCCCTTCCCTGCCCCGGCTGCCCGCATTCCCCTCTTCCCACCTCCCAACCCCTCGCCTGCCCGGCCTGCCCGCTCTTTTACCACGCCATCCCCTCTTCTCCGTTCCAGCACTCTCTCTCTCTCCTCTCTCTCTCTCTCTCTTCCCTGGTATCCACTCCCGAGCTCGTCCCCCATCGCCATCTCCTCCTCCACCTCCGGCCAGATGGTCGAAAAAGGCCCAGCGGACGGCAGCTGCGCCTCGCCGTTGTTGCTGCCTGCTCGAAGCAACGTCGAGGTTCTCTTCTTGGGGAGGCGTGCCGCGGGCCGGGAGATGCGGTAGCGGCGCCTCGGGGGCCTCCGGTTTCGATTTCATGGTGCGGATGCAAATTTCTAGGGCTTAAGGTCCGGCGGGGAGGTCTACGACGCGGGAATGCTCCCGGTGATGCCGCGGCATGCGGGGGCAATGTGTTGATATGGGTGTTATGCAGGCGCCGTGGGCTGGTCTGCTGTGACTTTGAAAGTTTTGAGCTTGGACGGTCTCTTCCGCCGGTGAGTGCTTTCGCAGGGGTTATCTGAGCCGGAGGTCGCATTGCTGGTGTTCTTCTGGTGATCCGGAGGAGAGGAGTGGTCCTGCCTTTTGACGGGGTGCTACAGGTACTTGGGGACGATGTTGCATACGTTGTTCTTCCGGCATGGTAGTTCTAGGAGGTGTGAGTTCTGAGGTTGATGGTTTTCTGATTGTCAGGATTTGGAAGATGGGATTGGGCCCCGACGCTGTTCAGGTCGATGGGTGGGGAAATGCGGAAAGAACCAAGGGGAGGAGGAAGAAGAAGAAGGACGGGATGGCCGAGGAGACTGGGTGCTGGATTAGGTTCAATTTCATGGGGAGCTGCATTCCTTCGAGGCACAAAGTCGATACGTCTGTCAGCAGCGGCTGCACTACTTACGGTAGTTTGTTTTCTATGTCATGTCTTTTGCGGTACCTTCTGGCTATGAGATGAAGTTTTTACTGGAAGTCTCTTATTGGCATGGTATAGCCTAAAATGCTGCAAAACTTTTTCTCTTTTTGGACTATTGTTTGTAATGGAGATCAACCTCTGCCATTATTGGTCTCACTTTTGTTGGTGATGAAGTAGTTATATTTGCTAGGGAGCTGATTGAACTTGATGATCTTGATCAAGTGGGCGCTACTGTCTCATTTTTACTCATTTTTACTCATCTTTCTGTTAGGTTTACCTTTCGTGTAAGGAAGAAGAATGAAAGGTACAACTAATATGCTCATTTTGCTACCCATTTGAGTTGTCGCATCTTCAGGCGCTGTTTGGAGGTGCTTCCTTTTGTGGTGTGATTTTGAATTGGGACAATGGTTCCTCCTAGGAAAATGCGGCGGAAGGTGATGTTTGATGCCTGCATCAAGACTTGAGTTTGCTCCCAAGGTCTTGAGTTTGACTGTAGTGGTGTCCTGTGGCAGCACTGCATGGATCGCAAAGGAGGCTTGCTTGGATTCACTTCTGTTCTCCTATGTCTATGGATTTCACCTTATACCAATTTGAATGCACAGGGTTTTAGAAGCTTATACTTAGACATCCAAAACTTCATCATGGGATAGCCTGGGTCTTCAGACATGCTCTCCAGGGTTGGGTGCTTGTCTCCCCGACCCTTGAAGAAAAGTTTACTTGGGTAGAGCAGGTCCCTGCCCTATGAACTCATTGCCTTCCCCAGTGACATACAGCTTACTTTATTTGGTTTATGGTTGCATCGGGTATCTCAGTTCAAGCTAGTAGTATAATTGATAAATCACTTTGAACTGGTACCTATGCCATGTAGGCAACACCTCAAATTGAGCTGCAGAAATCCATCTCTGATCTGAGGTGTTTGACTTAGCTATGGACTTGACCTGGTTCAGTGTGCCATGTTGCCTGGATGGCTGATCTCTGTTTCTGTGCTGGATAATACTCCTATCTTTTAGTCAGTAAAGATGTTTAATTAGAAGAGGATGTTAATTAAGTGGGCAGCATGTGAGAGTCATGGGCCACCTCTGTCTGGAGCTTACCTTGTGTGTTAACTTGCCCTCCTTTTTGAGGGGCTACTTCCATTTTCTGAATTTCCTCATATGTTTAGTTTCCCAACTGTTTTCACAAAATTTGAAGAAATGTGAAATGGTAGTTATGGGTTTTCTTTCCACAGATGTTGAGATTGTTCCCTATTTCTTCGGAAACTATTTTTTCATCTCCCCTCTTTGGGAAATATCTCCTAGGAAATATTATTCCCCACCCACATTCTGTCATGCTGTTTCTCCTTCTCTCTCTATGCAAATGCAAACACATGGGTGAAGTTCACCGGTTTTCATATGAAATTACGAACATGTGATTTTACTTCATTAGGAACTATTGACCCTGAATTTTCACTTTCCAGTGAAAGACTTCCCATGAATTTTCATTTCCTGGGGAATTGTGAAACCTTCCCTTCTGAAGGAAGGGCCAGAGGGGGAAGGACTAGGGTTCCATTGTGAGACTAAGTGAGAAGCTCATCCCAGGCCTCCTGATGTCCTGGCATTTGCTGGGCTGTCCCTCTGTGCCTGCAAGCATGGGCAGGGATTGGTATGCCTATTTGGGCCAAGCTTTGGACCAGTGCCTGCCCCAGGATGTGCATCCCTCTAAAGCTAGATAACCTTTGGAGGACATGGATCGAGGCGTAGAGCCTCGTTCTTGCCATGGGCTGAGGTGTGGTTGGTCTGCATATGGAGGCAGTTAGAAGTGGTCCAAAAAAACTTAGCTTTCTGGGACCAGGACACCAACTGTGTTGCTTTGGTCCACTTGGGACTGGTTCACATCAAGAGCTTTAGAGCCTTTCTTTGTCTTTTCCTTCTTACATTTGTAGTAATGCCGATTTGTTGGTGGTATGGATACATCATATTCATGTTGAAATTGAGAAGCTTGAAGAACTCTATCTGAAAATTCATCGACAACCTTGGGTTTTCATGTTGAAATTGAGAAGCTTGAAGAACTCTATCTGGAAAATTCATTGACAACCTGGGGTTTGTGATTCCAAGGAGTTAAAAAAATCTCTGCAAAATCATTTCACAAAAAATAAAAATCTGCAAAATGCTAAATGAATTGTACTCCAGAAAGATGTCTTTTCCCACATTTTCACGGCATTTTTATTACTCTAGGCATAGAGTGTACAGATATTAGCATCATTTCAATTTGTTTATGAGTTTTCATAAAATTGGATTAATTATCATTAGAACTGTACTTGGCACTGCAACATTTTGCAATTCATTTTTTACATTGTTTTTCTCACTTTCATCTACTGCAGAAAGCAAGTCAACAAATGAGGGCAGCAGAGACCAGCCAACTGCTCCTGTTGCATCTGGTTCTACTACAACCAGTAATGCAGAAAGTAGCTCATCAACTCCAAAAGTTGCTGAGAATTTGAAAGTTGCATCCCAGCTTCGAAAGTTTACTTTCAATGACTTGAAATGTGCCACTAGAAATTTTAGGCCGGAGAGTCTTCTTGGAGAGGGAGGTTTTGGCTGTGTTTTCAAGGGTTGGATTGAGGAGAATGGAACGGCCCCTGTGAAGCCTGGTACTGGGCTAACTGTTGCTGTCAAAACTCTTAACCATGATGGTCTTCAAGGACATAAAGAATGGCTGGTATTTTCTTTATTTACTGATATCTTCTGCCCCTTTCATGAAAGATGTACCTACTTCTCTGACTTGCATTGATATTTATTGATAAGTTTTCTATCTTTGCAGGCTGAAGTTAACTTTCTCGGTGAACTTCTTCATCCAAATTTGGTTAAGTTGATTGGGTATTGTATTGAGGATGATCAAAGACTGTTAGTTTATGAGTTTATGCCTCGGGGAAGTTTGGAAAACCATCTATTCAGAAGTATGTAACATGCTTCTTTTGAATCTTTCACTGATCATCCAGTATTCTGTTTTGCCAATTCCTGACTAAATGAAAAGCTTAACCTGTCTTTTACTTCAAAGCACTCTTCACCTGATGAGTGTCAACCATCTCTTTTCATTCCTAACAATAGTTGAGCAAAAATGTTCCTGTAAACTGACAAGTATATTTCTCTTTTGTGTGATTATTATTAGCTCTATGTCTTACATGTCTGCATGAAGAAATGTCCCGGACTACCCAAGTTGCCTTACGTGTCTGCATGAAACTGATCAACTTTGTTATCATAAATGTTCCCAACTAACTAAGATGTATTACATGTCTGCATGAAACTGATCAGCCTTGTTGCCAATCAGTTACTTTTCATTCTGATGCTGAATAAGTCACTAACACACACCTATGGGGCTATTCCTGATGAAAGATGTCCAATTACCCGTAGTAAGTTAGATTTTGTGAAAATTTGAAAGAGTATATTAACTCTCCCAACAAATCTGGTTTGAGGATATCACTGCAAATTACCTGTGGTTGCTGGAGCTCCCTTGGCTGTTCTTGAGAGAATCCTTCACTTTGGAAACAAAATTGTTGATATTTCTTTGTGCTGCTTTCTGTGTTCTTTTCTTGGTTGCTGCACAAGTGGTGGTGACATAGGGTTGTCCACTTTATCCTGAGGCTTGCATGGTAATCTGATGCATTTGAGTGTTTCTTGAAAAACTATACCTTGTTTCAGTCTCACCTCATGAGAGGACAAAAACATAATCGGCTGCTGGAAGGTAATGACAGAGGTATGGAGGGACGGAGGGAAAGAGGGTCTGGTCTGGTTTCGCTTTGCTGGTGTTTGAGTTCTGGATAAAATAAGAAATTGAGTATTTATTGTTGGTATATATATATGTATATATTTATTGAGGTACATTAAGAATCTAATATAGTGTCCCAGAGGAAAGCACAGGCAAACATGGTGCCTTGAGGGCATCTTGGGTGTCTTCACTCTGGTGAGACTGGGATGAAGAAAGGCCGACAGACGTGTTTAGATTAGGAATTTTGATGTTGAATAATTGAAATTGTACTTGCTATACTTGTCCTCTAATCATATGAAAAGATGGTGCCTCCATGTTAAGTAAATGGGGTTGGAGATCCTGTGAAGTTGGAAATACCAAGGCTGTGTATTTTTAGTCTCCAGCTTGTAGGCAGGATGGACGTTGGGTTGGTTGGGGAGCAGGTGGTCAGGGGTTCAAGTCTAAGCAGGGTGTTTGCTTGAGGCTTGAACCATTTTTTTTAAAGGCTGTGTATTTTTAGCGAGTTTTTATTATGTTATTTTAGTGGAAATGTGGGTGCACCATGTACAAGTGTAGCTTGAAATGACAACCATTTGCTGCTTTGTACTTTCAGTTCGATGCTAAATATATGTTTTTACATAAATGCACATAAGCATTGTTCTTGGAATAGTCATTCTATAAAATGATAACAGTTGCTTATATAACCAGTAACCACAGTATTGGGCCATCATCCAAGGAGAACCAGGAGAAAACACAGTTTTTGTGAAGTCTGTTTATGTGCATTTCCTCTAACCACAAAGGTCTTTGATTTGAAAGGTTTCTGGAGTTGAAATAGTGTCTGTATATGATTTTATTTGGTTACAAGAGAATTTATACTGTGGGTTGCTTATGCAGTATTTCTTTTGTTAAACTTTTGTCTCCTACATATGGTGATGGTCTGTAGGCTTCTTGTGTACTGTATGTTAGAGCATCCAACTCAAAACCAATTGGTAGTAGGCTAGTACAGGATCATATAAGGTCATTGCTTAACCAGCGCAACTCCATCCTGTGGGCTAACCTTAATAGTTAATACTATGTTAGAGTGTCCAACACTCTGGAGCTATGGGTAGAGGAAGAGGCTACCGGTCTTATAAGCCCATGGGTAACCCATACACAACCAATGTGAGACCAACCAAATTAACACTGCATTTCTCTCTCTGTTTTTGTTTAATTTATTGTTAATAATGTTTGATACCTGCTTTATGTTCCACCTTACTTTTCTCAGGGCAACTGATTGCACCATTGCATACAAAACATTGTTTTGCTTTGGGCTGCAAAAAAAAAAAAAAAAAAAAATCCAAAAATCCAATCAGATTCCGATAAAAATTATAGGATTTGGAAAGTCATTTAACCACCGATAAGTGATTGGATTCGGATATATCCAATAAACTATCGGAATCGGATATGGAAACAACCCGATTTCCGAATCTGATAGTATATATAATATATATTACATTATATATTATATAATATACATTATAGAATATATATTATATACTATCCGAATATCCGATTATCTAATTTCCAAATCTGATTTTCTAAATCTGTTCATATTCAACCCTATCCGATATCCGAATCAATTATCTGATAATTTGAAGAAACAGATTCGGACACGGAAATTGTTCCGATTCTGAATCTGATAATTTCCAATAATTCTTATCGGAGTTTGAGTTTCTGACTCCGACCCGTTTACACCCTTACCTTTGCTGTTCTCTATCACACATCGTTTGTATTTTTTTTTCCCTTCCATAGGATTTTTAGCTTTTATTCCCTGCAATCTATCATATCTCAGAATTAGCCTCTCCAATCCAGATATTTATTTATACTCCCATAATGATTCATTTATTTGTTAAATACACTAGAATATGAGGAATAAGCCCTTCAAATCTCTTTCATTTTTAGGAAAAGGCCTCTGAAATGGTTGTTTATGAAATGAATGTTATTCTAGAGTCTGTAAATAAATATCTGAATTAAAGGGTTTAAAATCTAGATACAACATATTATGTTGGGGTTACAGAACTTAAAATTCCTTTCTCCAAATATTTTGTTTATCCAGTTATTTAAATTTTTGTCCAGATCCAATTTTCATGTTTCTTAACATACTCATACAAAACGATGTCTTCATTG
Source organism: Colocasia esculenta (assembly GCA_014218235.1). Classification (NCBI taxonomy): domain Eukaryota; kingdom Viridiplantae; phylum Streptophyta; class Magnoliopsida; order Alismatales; family Araceae; genus Colocasia; species Colocasia esculenta. The sequence goes on from CM024756.1 coordinate 8,838,546, forward strand.
TGTGCGCATCTCTCTTACCTCATGAATGATTTAATGTTCTTTGGTTATGACCATGTTATGTGCAGAAGGGTCCCTGCCTCTTCCGTGGTCCATCAGAATGAAAATTGCACTTGGTGCAGCGAAGGGACTTGCATTTCTCCATGAAGAAGCTGAAAGACCTGTGATATATCGTGATTTTAAAACATCTAACATTCTGTTAGATGCGGTATATACTTCTACTGCCCGTGTATGATGTTCCTCTTCTCCATTCTGTGCTGATGTGTTCCTTGTAATGTGTTTTTTCAGGATTACAATGCCAAACTCTCTGACTTTGGGCTTGCCAAGGATGGTCCTGAAGGAGATAAGACTCACGTTTCCACACGAGTGATGGGAACATATGGCTATGCAGCCCCCGAGTATGTAATGACAGGTGAGTCAGTAGCTATTTTCTTGGAACTTCCTTTTAACTTTCATAAATTGTTTATTTAACTAATCAGAGTCCTATGGTGGAATTTGTCTTTAGCCATGATCTAGCTTATTAACATAATAACCTTATACATAAAGGCACTTTCGTTTTATAAGATTATGGACTCATTTATTCCATAGCATGCAATACACAGTAACATATGCGAATTGCAAATTATGTTTTGTTATTTGCAGTACTTTTATCTTGGTGATCTTTTCTTAGCATTTCTCTCTGTTATGAACAATGTATGATGCCTTCTGAAAATTTTTTGCTTCCTTCAGGTATCCGCTGGTCCATCTTGAGAAGAAATATACTTTTTCTCCAGTTGTCGATGATGGTTTTGCTGCTTAGATGTATCTCTTAGATGTCCTTGGATGCATATTCAGCATTTTGATACAATTTGACAATAATGTTTGTTTAGGATGCCCACAGATGATATGAACTCTTTACCAATTTTCCTGATTGTCTACCATTCATGCATGGAAATTTGATGTGCTAAGAGCTTGTACCAGGCCTTGTTCTCTTGTATTCTTATTTAGATATAAACAAGCATAGCATAAATATGTCGAGTCATTTTCAGATAATGTGCTTGTGTTTAGTAGATAGTTAATTTCTCTAGCTTACTTTTAAATATGATATGGAATTGTGCATGTTCTCAATGGCTGTTGTATCTAGGAGTAGGACTTTGGGTTATCTCCAAATAGAAGTTTTCCTTTAAGCATCTATCTTTCTTTTTTCAATTCTTGTGCTGATCTGCTTCTCATTGCAGGACATCTGACATCTAAGAGTGATGTCTACAGCTTTGGGGTGGTTCTACTTGAGATGTTGACCGGAAGAAGATCTATGGACAAGAATCGGCCAAATGGGGAGCACAACCTGGTAGAATGGGCCCGGCCTCACCTTGGAGAGAGGCGAAGGTTTTATCGGCTCATAGATCCTCGATTGGAGGGTAATTTCTCCATCAAAGGAGCCCAGAAGGCAGCAATGCTTGCGCATCACTGCCTCAGCCGGGATCCTAAAGCTAGACCTCTCATGAGTGAAGTAGTTGAAGCCCTGAAGCCACTGCTTAACCTGAAAGATACAGCGAGTTCTTCATACTTCTTCCAGAGCTTGCAAGCGGAACGGGCGGTGGCACACCTCAGCAACTCGAATAGTTTGAAGGCTCAAACTTCGTTTCCAAGAAATAGCTTGAGGTCTCAGTCTTCTTTTCCACGAAACAGACATCAGCCTCTGAGGAGCCTCTCTGCTGGTGCACATGCTTCACCGTATAACCAATCGCCAAAACCCCATGGTGAGCGAACGGCGTAACATGGATTCAACTATTATTTATTTGTTGCCTTTTAGAGGATATCCGAGGCTGCTGCAGTGGGATCAATGGGGATGTGATCGACTTTTATAGGAGTCTGTAAGAATCATGATGGGGTTCCATGCACGGATGTCTATGAACAGGATCGAGTTGTCAATTAGCTTAAACCTTTATTTGAAACATTACTGTGAAGAATATCATAGTGGCTGATCCTGCCTTCCACTTTCGCCTTTATTACAGTGATGCCACTTGTTTGACTGACATTGATCACATGAATGAGAAAAACCTGTTCTATTTGCTGGAACAATATGTCACAGCACGGGGGCGTTATGCCAGTTCCCCTGTTGAACTCTTTGACAAAAGATATTTAAGCAGCGAGATATGTGGGTCTCACTTGACAGGACTGCAAACGGCAGGCAGTCACTACCGTAAAAGGACTGTAATCTCAGAAACTCCTTCTTTGGTGTGCTTCACAAAATTCGTGGGCAGCTGCGGGAAAGAGCTTTTAAGAATTTTGCAGGTGAAACATACTGAAGGACTTGTAATGTCTTAAGAAGAGCCTAGAGAAAAGATGCAGGGACGAAACTTGTGTGTGTGTGTTAGCCTGGAGGGCGAGTGAAGATGAGGTACATGTCTTTGTTCCGCCTTCTTAGGCTTTTTTTTCATATATACTCCTGTTAAAGTTATAATTGGGTCATAATCTGTCTTAAATTTATATCTGCTTGTATACCCTTGATATATATATTTGTATCAAAAAAAAAAATCTTGAAGTAACTTCTTTTAGTTCGGAAACTAGCCTATTCTATTATCTTTTAAGAATTCAATCTTGCTCCCAATGAGATTTAAATCTTAGATCTCACAAATTTATTTACTACCACCGGACCCTTTTAAATTTTTTATAAACCATACGTGTAGAATATGCTTCGTCTGTCTGTTTTAGTAACGGTTAAACTTTATTTTAAGACACTTTTTATCCCCCCCCCCCCTGGAAAGATGAAGAGGCCATTTTATCCCTTCCAACGGGCCTAATAGAAGTAACATTATAATGAACATTCATACACCGTTACAGCATGTTACGACAGAGTTTCTGACACAAGTATAGGTATATAAGCAAATGCGAATCTAACATGGATTATCGCCCAATTAAAAATAGTTTTAATAGGAATACTATATATACACACAAGATTCTTTTTATATATACACACAAGATAATCAAATCAAGTGCATATTTGGTGTCTGTTTCAAGCAGAAGCAGCAAGCAAACCACATTTGTCTCTGGAGCGTCCACTCCACTCAAGAAGTGATTAGCAATGCCTTCCTTTTTTTTTCTCCCTTTTTTGTATAGGAAAGGTTGCATGCTATCCGAGAAGCGTGCATAAGCTTATCAAGAGGAAGATTATCGTTCCACGCACAGAGACGACTGATCAACAACAATACTTGTAAAGTGAAGGTGGAAAAGGGCCGGGACTCCGATGCACCAAAAATTTCACCAAAGAAGAAAAGTTCGTTTTTCCTTTCCTCCCCAAAATTCTTGATCGATTGATCAGCTCTTTTTTTTTGGGGGAAAAAAAAAATCAAAGATAAGAGGGATAGGAACATACGAGGTTAAATGGATGAAGAAGGAGATGATGATATAGGAGCTATGTCAACCATCAATTTATAATCTTATAAATCGGAGAAGTGAAAGCAAGTAACAAAGAGCAACATGAATACGTGCTTGTGTTTACACATCCTCAAAAGGAGGGGGAGCATACCCAAACCCAATAGCTCAGACTATACAGTATGGCGTCAGAGGCTTAAGTTTCCAGAACACCCGGGGGGACATTCTTTGTAAAATTCTAGAGTTTTAGCACACTTCCATCAATTCATACAACTACAAAGGACAAGCTAAAGGCATGCTCCATATGCAATTTCTCCAAAAAGCAGAAAGAGAACTGTCAGGTAATGTTTCACCAACTAAAATTGCATATGTACACTCCTAGACCATTCACGTACCCTCCAGTTATCTTGATGTGTTATCCGCCAGTTGAGAAGAAAGTTGAAGTTCATGTCCTGTTCTAGTGCCAGACATGCGATTGTCCGTCCCTTCACTGGTTAGTGGTGTTGGCCTGAAGAAGGCCATCCCTTATCTGTGCAGCTATGTCCTTCACAGCTCCAGGTCCATGAGGAATGAACACAGATGATGCCTTCGATGAAGCTCCAATCTCTCGCATGGTGTCAAAATATTGGGTCACCAGAACCATGTCCATGACATCCTTGGCTGTTGTACCAGGTACGTTTAGCGAGAAGGCGAGCACACTATCCCTCAGTCCATCCACGATTGCCTGGCGCTGCCGGGCCACACCCAAACCTGACAAATACTTGGCTTCTGCATCGCCTTCGGCTCGCTTTATCTGCAGGATTTTTTCTGCTTCCGCCTTCTCATTGGCTGCCACCCTAAGTCTAGAAGCTGAAATGATGATTCAAAGAGATGTATAAGCTCATGATCGGCTATGAGCTAAGAAAGCAAGCCTTGGTGCTCTAGTATTTTGCCCGTCAAGATCTTCTAGATGGTATAGATCTCCATTTTAAACTCCTATACACCGTGTATTTTAGACAAGCAATTAGTCTTTCCTTTAGCAGCAAGCTAACAAACAATCTTGTTATAGAAGCAATTGAAAGGTCTAGTATTCTCTGATCCACCTCCTTAAATCTCCTATTCTCTGTACAATCTACAAAATAATATTATAGGAACCATGGAATGGAGGTTAAAACCATAAAGGTAGTTACAAGCTACAAGATTTCACCAAGATTTACCTGCATTTATCTCATTCATTGCTTTCTTCACACGTTCATCTGGCTCAATGTCCACGATAAGCGTCTGGACTATCTTGTAACCATATGTGGACATGGACTGAGAACAAGAATACATACTAGTAAATCAATTATACAGAGACTAGGAAATCGATGATGCACATTTCCTTTGGGAAGGTAATCAATTATGCATTTTGAAGTACACTGAGCAGAGATGGAAACATTTCCGAATGAGTAGAGTGTAACCTTTTCAAGTTCATTTTCTACTGCTTTTGCGATTTCATTCTTCTGCTTGAATACATCGTCCAAATCCAGTTTTGGTACACTTGCCCTGACAACTGATGGACAGAGAAATACATTAGCTTGGAATACAAGGCATGCACAGGAAGACACAAGAGGATATATGATGGAACCACTAGCAAGAAAAGTTTCTTGAGTAGCAGTACTAACATAACCTCAAGATGCACCTGAAAATTCCAAACTCAAATCACACATGAATCTTCTGTTTGCATATGAACAAACATCGGAGTGCACATGTAGTTCATAGTTCATACAGAGTAAGTATGGCAATCAAATGTCCGTGCGGCAGTGCCGCAGTGGACACCCGGGTGGGTGGGACTAGGGCCACCCAGGTTCGATACCTGGGACAACCAAAAAAGAAGTATGGCAATCAAATAAAATTAACATGATAAGTGAAAATTGCCTAATGCAGAAAGATTAGGGAGAGTGTTTTCAAATTCAGTACTATAAACTCATGGGACATGCTAAAACCTGAAAAATAGGGTTACAGCCAAAAGAAAGAATAATCTTAGAAGTGAGTATGTCCATACCATCGAAAACATAGGATTGAATTTGCTCCCTGTTGTTGCTAAGCTTATAAAAAGCATCCACGGCCTTCTCAGCCAATACACGATATTGAACAGATGCAACAACAGTGACAAATACGTTATCCTGAAGTTACAACAAGGAACATACATGATACAACTTCAGATGGCCTTGTGAAAGGATATCTTATGAAACCAAATAAATATGGGGGGATGCAGTGGGAAATTTTCAAGATCAATTACAGCAAAAATATTAACATCACAAGAAAGGAACAGAGAAAAAAGTGCAAGGTGTATTATTAGTCAACCTTTCGTTGTTGAATCCAACATACTACCTGAATGTTCCAAGAATGTTTAGTATACATTTGCTGCTTTGCATACCATAAAAAAGGACAGTATTGGAGAACAAACCCTAGAGAATGACATGAGTCTTCCTATTAATTTTACTATGACACTTGACTAGACTTTCATAGATATTGCAATAATGTTCCTCAACATTACTGCTTACTCAACAGAAATATATGACCCTTCAAAAAAACTGTAGACAGACTGTTGAAGAAGAGAATGCATGCCATGGGCTAAAAATGACTCTTTTTTGTACAATGAGAGCCAAATTACAAATGAAATTGTGATTTCATCCTATGTTTTTTGTTTTGTTAAATGGATTGTCGAATCATAAAATCGGCTTCCATATTGTTTCTTGCAAAATGTGTCCAATGTTCTTTTATTGTTTTATTACGAAGATGTCATTTTCACATCATCCTCTTTTTCATCATTGCTCCATGTTCAAAGTATTCAAGTTTGTCTAGAAAAAGTTAGAAACACTAGACATATACTATAAACAAGCACTATGACAGAATCTTCAGGTACCTTGGTTTTTGTTTCACATCGTACATCAAGCTGCTGCACGCGCAAGGAAAGATATCCAGCCACCTGACTCCCTAGAATCCATGGCAAGCAGTGGCATCCAGGATCCAGGACTTCATCAAACTTACCAAAATTTTCTTTGATCGCAACAGTTGACTGGTCTACTTGTAAGCAGCAAAAAGCCTGCCCCATAGTTTTGCTTCTATAAAGAGAGGGGATTTGGAATCACTAAACATCAAGAAAAAGCATAACAAGTTAGACACACAAGATTCACCAGAAAAGTAACAACAAGATCTGTTTCCAAGGATATATTTCAACAGAATTGAGCAAGAAACAAATCAACTCAGAGAATTCAGATTCAATACAGCAATCATTCAACATGATGGATGCCTATATTTGGCTGTACATTCCAAATGTCTTCAGAGGAAGGTCAAGTCTCACTTTCTTTGGACTTGTATGTTCTGAAGATTAAAAGCATGTATTCCTTCATGGTTATGGTTCTGAATACCGAATATCAATCTTTCATCTTAAGCATGCTTATGTCTCGAACAAAAACATATGATTCGATGTGCTTGGAGATCTCACCAAAAAAAAAAAAAAATCATAAATTGCATCTTAAGCATGCCTCAGACATCTGCTGAATTCATCTGGATCTCAAAATGTTCAAAAGCATGCGATGTAAATGCTGCCATTCACTACAGCATCTGGATCTCAAAAATGTTCAAAAGCATGCAGTGTAAGTGCTGCCATTCACTACAGCATCTGGATCTCAAAAATGTTCAAAAGCATGCAGTGTAAGTGCTGCCATTCACTGCCATTTTCATGTAGAGTCATTAAAAAGGTTTGGTATGAGAAAAATGGGCATATACCTACTTTTGCTCAAAACCCCATAACAAAGCACGTCCATTCAAATGGGCATATAGTAAGAACAACATTCCAGGAGGATAGAGAAAGGAAGCGACACAAAATCAAGATTGTAATACAGCATACTTCAATACGCAAATGCAAACGAAAAAGGCAGAAAGGTGCTAAATTTCTCTAGATAGATAACCGTCAGAGTGATATCAAACCATTTCTTCATGAGACTATCGCAAATAAGTCATACTGTCTATATAAAGCTTGCTCATATTTTTATTGATAAGATAGAAACTCGTTTCCATAGAATCCTTTCCGAAAAGATTATGACAGTATGTGCTTACAGCCATGAGTAACAGGTTTCACGAAAAGTAACGAAAAACAGCGTATCTGAAACAAAGAAGCACAATACTTACAGAATTTAATCAGAACTACAGTCCCTCAAATGAAACACATGAGCTCGGTATGAACAATAAGAACAGTTTAACATCAGCAGCTAGACATAGACAATGAAACAAAAGTGTCCGTGATGCATTGCTTATACTTGAGGTGAAAGGAAGAGATATAACAGTGCAACTGCAGCGCCAAACCCCCTTCAGAATGATTCCACCAAGACTAAAACACCTCCACATCCCGTCCAGTTGAAGCCTAATCGCCAAATACCCACGTTACTACACATAACAATTACGTAAAACAATGACCCTGGACAACCGGAGAGAAACCCCCCCCCCCCACGTCAAAATCCAACCTTTCTCCCAAATCCCAAACTTGCAAGCAAGAAAGAACATAAAGCAACCGGAGGAAAATGGAAAAAAGAAAGGAAAGAAACAGATGTTGAAGGAATCGACCAACCCCGGGAAGAATCTGCGAGGTAGCTAGCTAGAGGACCCGGAGCTGCAGGACCCGACGCCCGGGCGGCGAGCGGGAGATCTCTGCGGTGGAGCGCCTGCGCGGGTGGAGAGACCCAGGAGATGCCGAGGGCAGGCGCACAGAAATTTCCTTTCCAACCGGCAGCAGCGGTGGGGATCCCCCAAGTGGCTGGTGCGAGAGACGGGGCGGCAGCGCCCCACCTCGCTGCGCCGTGGATATTGCGAGAAGCGAGTAAAATTGCCTTCACGCTGTCTTGTCGTCACTAATTCCTTTCGTGGCCGCCGCGACAAATGACTTCGGAACGGCCTCGGTATGGGGTAAGGGTCGAAACGGAACTCAAACATTTAATATTTTAATTTGATTTTGATAAAAAATTTATTAATTTCGAAATTAAAAATAATATTAATAATTTATCAAAATCGATATCAATTATTTTAATATATCATTAAAATTAGAATTAAAAAATAATCAGAATTACAATCAATATAAGTTATTTTGATAAATTATCTATAAAATCAAAAGATAAAATCACGGTAAATACTTTAGTTAATCAAAATTTTGGTTCAGTAATATAATTGGAATCATATCGAAATAAAAAAATAATTATTTCAATTATATCAGAATCACAAGTTTTAAACGGTTATTGAGATAGGTATCGAAAATTTTTGTTTCTAGTACTAAATCCGACACAATTGTACCCCTAATATATGATAACTAAATAAATAAATAAGGGCATTATAATAATAATAAGAATTATTATTATTATTATTATTACATTAATGGTCCAGTGATTAAAGTCACAGACGAACATCCATCCCACGTGAGTTCAGACACGAGATCTCTCTTTCCCTGTGCCTAACCCACCTATAGACAAAGGATGTTATAAACAATAACATGTGTACCTTCTGTATCTACTCTATCTATCAAACACTTATATTTGAATGTACGATCAAAATTTTTTTTTTCACAAACCTGTTTTGCTTTACTGTGAATTGATTTATAGCCGATTTTTTTTCTTTTTTTGCAGATAGAGTTTATCATGGACCCATTCATGCTTATAAATAATCTAAATAGGGTTTTGATAAGAAATGTATTCGTAGTAAGCATATTATGATAAACTTATTAATATTTCTATAGATTGCACCGGATCAGGGCCTCAGACTTTCACTTTTGTTAGTAAGATTTTAAGGGGAGTGTCTTTTTTAAGTTTTTAATCCTATAATCTTTTATAAATCTCGTAACTTGAACTGTTCAGCTTTGAAATCTAAGAAACTTAACTTTTCTTAGAAATGACGAAAAGTCGATTGTAAAGTTATGAAACATCGTTAAAAGGATTGTTTCTCTTCTCCTAAGAAATGTTAACTTCTTTTAGTTCAAAGCTGAATATCTAAGTTATCAAGATTAAAAGTTAATTACAAAAAACTATAGGGAGCACCGAAAACTAAGAAAACTCTATCATCAGGATTTTCTTTGTTAGATTGCAAGTACATATAGAGTAGGATTGTCCATGGGTCAGAGAAAATGACATTTTTTTACATCTATTTCTTATAAAAAAATTAGAAACAAAAAAAAGAATGTGAGTTATAATCTGAAGTGGGTGTGAGTGACACTCCTCAATTTGGTAACGAGTTAACTTAAAGTTAACTCAGAGTTAACTCAAAATGTAGTTTGATAACAAAAAAAGTTAACTCAAGTGGATTAGATTAAATGAGTCAGATGTGAGTTAACTCACAATTTTTCAACCCACCTCTAGAGGTGGATTGGAGTTAACTCAAGTGAGTTAACTATTTTTTCTCTTGGCGGTACACAATATTAATTACTATTTTCTCTTTTCTCAACACAACATTAATTGCTACTTTTTTTTTCAAGTCACTTTTTGATATGAAAGTGGGTTAACTCACTTTATCTTGTCAAAACAATCTTTGGAGAAAGTGGGTTAACTCACTATAGTTAACTGGGTTAACACACAAGAAAACAAACTAAAAATGAGTTAACCCTGTATAACTTTAGTCATGGGTTGGAGTTAACTCTAACCCTAACTCATTGCCAAACTGAGTTGCTAGTGAAGGGGATAGCTTCGGCAATGATAGGCGTCATTGATATGAATAGAGAGTCAAGTAAACTAAATTCTATTTGCAGGTTGAGGATGAGTCAATAAATTTTATCTTAGAGTTTTCTCATTATTAAGAAATAAGAATTTAAGATTATATATTCTATAAATAAATTAAAATTTTATTATATATATATATCAAAAATAAAATAAAAAAGTAGAGGAGGAAATGATTGTTTTCGCACAAAAATAGATGGAAAGTTGAAAATTATATATTCGTTAATAACCCTAGAATAGAGCTAGTTCTTCTAAAGTAGCTAGATCATGGAAATTAATTTGTTCAGGTTTGGAGGTTGAAAAATGCTAGGAAAGCTTAATGAGGAAATCATGAAGAGCTCAACCAAATTTCTTTTCAAAAGTTTTGTAATAGGTAATGTGGGATTTGAGCCTTGACCACCCGGGATATATATATGGATAGCCTTCCCATAATTATTTGCAATAAATAGTGAAAAATATGAACATGGAAAATAAGTCATAAATATCTGACCAATTTAGTGAGTTAATTCAAGAAACCAGTTCTCCTATGCAGAAGAAAGAGGGGACCCAGATGCTCTCAATTGTCAAGTAGAACTAACCCCAGCTCGTTGGCTGCTGAAGGTCCTTCCCCATCATTTATTTCTTCCTCGGAAAATTTTCTTGGGATGATTGAGATGTTGACCAACCAACATGCTTCCAATTTGCCATGTAATTTCAAGATAGATATGGGGGTAATTTTTTATTATTTTCATTTATGAGTAATACTCTTACAAAAATTAAATCAACACAAGAATATAGGCTAAAACAAGTCCTCAAATCTCACATTTCAAAAGACTGAGGAATGTAGCAATGATCTGACAACCTTGTCAAAACTAGAGTAGCCAATTAAGTTCTACATCTCTTGATGCTCTGTATTCTCGCACAGAGGAGTTAGAGACAGGTTGCTCTTTACAGGTTTTACTCTAGGAAGTCTGCTAATTACCAAAAAAAGGGAAGAAAGTCTTAATTCAGAAGAGAAAGAGAAGACAGGCACTCCAGAAGATCAAATTAAGTTGATTCCCACACTACTCTCTGAGGGGACCGGAGTCTCTTGTTGTGAGAACCTCCACCTCCATGGGGCCCTCCTGTTTGTCCACCATTTTTTGTTAGGTGTTCTCATCCTTTGGATCCTATTACTAGAATCCTTTCATGTCAGTTTTTTTTGGATGATGCTCTTTGTTTGATCTCATAATATGATTTATAGTACGTAGATTGTGATGATCCCCCGGCCCATTAGTAGTTTGAGAAAGAGAACTACTTAATTTCTACCCCCTCACAGTCTGCCACAAACTATCTATCTTTGCATCGAGAGAGTGTGAGCGTCATCTGATGTGACAGCGGTTGCGTCCACTAAGACTATTCAGAATTTGGTTCAAATCGAACCGACCAGTTCGGTTCGGTTTGGACCTCTATAAAATTCAGTTCGGTTTCACTTTCTGAAATCGAGTAAATCGAATATATAAATATTATGTGTATTTGTAACCTAAAAAAAATGTAGCGCAGTTGGCTAAAGCATGGGGTACAAAGGTATTAGACTTCAATTTAAACCGAACAGAACTGGATTCGATTTGGTTCGGTTTGGCCTTGGAATTCGGTTCAGTTCGGATTGGCCAAAAAATGAACAAACTGGATCGAACCGACCCGTGTTCACCCATAGCGCCCACTAATTCTCTTTTGAGAAGAAAACTATTTTGTGTCTGCTTAGGTGGGCACAATAAGTATAAGTGTTCTAGCCCCTTAAGCCTATACCATGTGGCAAGTCATGCAATAAAAATTTGATGTGGGCCGTGGAGTAGAATACTTTTTAGAAAATTTAGTAAAATAATTGAAAAATAATAAAATATTATATATTTAAAAATAATTACAAAAATAATCAAGAATGACTGGATTAACCTAGGGCCCCCAATTTTGCTTCAAACTATAATAATATTGGCGTTGCCAACATCGATATTGATGTTGCCAACATCGATATTGATGTTGCCGTTACCAATGTCAGGGGACGAAAAAATTAAATCCTCACCCAATATCTGTGCCCAAGACAAATTAAATTTTGTTAATTTCTTTCAATCTATATGACTATTATTGAAAGATTAATATGTTGCAATAAGTATTTGTCTCGCAACTTATACCAAAGAATCCAGCCTCTCTTAATTTTTGTTGGGAATTTCACAGGTTCTCAGCACTTGGCGAAGTTCTGAAATCTGAGGCAGCACAGCTGCTTTAATCTTTTCTCTTCAATAAAAAAGAAGTATTCTTTCTTTCTTTTGAATTAGATGCCATTTTAAATGCAAAGGACCACACAGTATTTTCAATATATCTACACAAAAGTCGTTCTTTTTTATTCATTATTATCAAGCCAGCATTTCATAAAGGTTAAAAGAAGGGTCTAACAATGATGGTAAAAAACAGAAAGCAGATTAGATGATCTAGTTACATGAAAAGTATTATATGAAAAATAGTTGAGTAACTTAATTCAATTTACACTTTGCAGAGGATTAAATTCACTTTTCTTATGTCATCCGATTTTCAAGTCTAAGCAATGATGGTAAAAAACAGAAAGCAGATTAAATGATCTAGCTAGTTACATGAAAAATAATTATATGAAAAATAGTTGAGTAACTTAATTTAATTGCGGAGGATTAAATTCACTATTCTTATGTCGTCCGACTTTCAAGTAGGACGGATGCCACAAGGATTGTCACTAACTATAAAATATGTGATAAATGGCAGCTAATTATCTGTGGCGAGGGATAAATATTTTGAAATTTAAAGTTAAATTTTAAAATAAATTTTAATTTTTTTGATATTTTTACTAAATACATAACGTAGAATTTTCATAAATTAAATTTAAAGTAAAAAAATTAATACAACATAATTTTTTAGATAAAAATAACTGTTTAAAAAAATATTTCCAAACACCCTATAAAAAAATGCCCGGTAACATGAAGTGACGGCAGTGGCATTTGTGCACCATTATCCATTGTGTGATGATATGTTTTAAATAGTATTTTATTAAGATGACAAATTTGCAAATTTTCATGTAAACAATATTTTACAAGTAAAAAAAACCTTCATTTCTTGGTCATCCAACTACTTTAAAATTACAGAGGTACATTAATATTGTATATGTCACGTCCCGACGCGGAATATCGGAACGCGAGGCAGTTGCAAATAAACGGGAACAAAGTGAGTACTAGACATCAAACTATTGGACAAGAATAAATATTAAAGCGCATCTCATTAATAATTCTTCAAATGTCTAGTTACAACTACTAATATCAGAGCCATTCTATAGGGCCCAATTACATTGAATAAAAGTAAAAGACTAAACTCAAATTCTAACAACTACTAGGACGCTAGGGTACGCTTGACTTCACTCTTGGTCGTTCACATCCTATTGAGTGTAAGTCTCTTTATCGGTCTCACATGAGAACACATAACCAAAAATGCAGGGTGAGCGATAACGCCCAGCACGACTTAAATCTCAGGATCAAGTATGCTTTGAATGATTAATGTATTAAAAAGGCAGAGTAACTAATGATAGAGCGAGAGAATCAAGTAATGTAAGAGAGCACGATAGCATGTGATTGAAATAGCACGAGTTTTCAAATATACAAGCGTCGAGTATAGCACAAATAGCAGGATAGCCATAGCACAAATAGCACAAAGTATAGCAATAGTTGTAACGTAGTGCGTTTTTCGGATCTTCGTGGATCATTGTTTAGTGGTAGTTCGGATCTGCGTTTACTAGTTTTGGTGTGGTGCTCATGACCAATATGGGGTCATTGGGTCTTGGTCGAGGTTTCAGCGTGTTGTGTGGGGCTTAGTGGGCCGGCAGGTTAAGCCCGTGGTGCTCGTTGGTTCACTGGATGTGAACGCGACGGGGGTGTAGGTCGCGTTCTGAATGCGACGGCAGTGGGGGTCGCGTTCTGGTTGCTGTTGTTTTGGGTCGATGTCTGCATGTGCGCCGCGTGTCGCACGCTGGGGTGGCTTGCTGACGTCGGGAATGGGAAGGCGACGCTCTAGTCCGTCGCGACAAGGTCGCGACGGGGAGGTACGTCGCGATCCCAACCATTGTGCGGTTTTTAAGAAGGTTGGCCGAACAGAGCTTTCACAAGCTCTGCTCGACCAGGAGAGGAGTTGCTGCGGCTTTTCGGGGCAATTCGGCGTTACGGCGTGGTGTTCGACGCGCTCTCGACGCGAGGACATCGCATGGAGCAGGGGAGACGTCGTGCCGTATCGGTTTGCGTGTTCTTTGTGAAGGTAGGGAGATTCCACCATGTTTGATTACGTGGATTGCACGTTAGTTTGTTTACCACTTTAAAAACATAGATACATGTCTAGGAGGTGAAATGAGCATGAAAACCAGGTTGAAATCATGTTTAGGGTGGTTTTGCATGGAAAATCCGGAGATGGTTCCCAGATTAGGGTTTTCGCCTGAGAAGGCAACGGACCCTGCTGTCGCGACCAGGTCGCGACAAGCCGACCCGTCGCGACAAGGTTTCCTATCACGACATGTCGGGGTGGCGCGATCTCATGGCACCGTTGGACCCTACCGCGTTAGTGTTTCTGATCGCGGTCCATCGGGGTGTCCGCGACCTAATTGCGACTAAACCCCATGTCGCGACCACAGCCGAGTGTGCTTGTGGTGTTTGTTTTAGCGGTACGATTATCCGATTATCATTTAATTATTGTGCATGGCAGTGCTAATGATGCATTGGCACTTGTAGCGCTCTGTGAGCATGGTTAGCGTGTCGTTTGTGTGTGGTTTACGTGATAAGGGTGGTGCCTACGAAGTAAGCATGTTTTTACGTGGTGTTCACATGATTTGAGTGTCGTGCATGAGTATGCATGGCTAGTGGTTCGACGTGATGATCATGACTAGTGGTTCGACGTGATGATTATTGTAATGTAACTTCTATAGTTAGTATGAGGTGACGGGATAATGAAGGTCGGATATGAACCTAGCCCTAGTCTATGGTTGTCTTTTAAAGAATATTATAATGATATATGTGTTAAATAGTGTGTGTTGCCATAGAGGTCACGGAGTGACCGATGACAGGCAAGGTTGTTTGCACTGTCGTGATACAAGTATGTAACAGTGTGGGATGGTTTGGAGGTCAATGGTGATCGATGATAAGCCAGTTATGATTAGTATATTTTAATATACATTATACCGAGGCATTAAGTGATTGACGTGGTTTATATGCTAGCCGAGTGTGGTGGTCCGACGCCTATTCCGGAATACCTCTTCAGTTGGATACCCCAAGTTTTGTGTGAGCCAGGCAATGTGTGTGCTCGGGGCTTGTCCCAGTACAGTGGTACCATCGAGGTCTTGTCGTCTTCCTGGACACCCTCACTCTCGAGGAGAGTTGTCGTCCGGCTGAGGGAAAGACGGCAGGGGACAGTGACTTGTGAGAGTTTGTTGTTTGGTCGCTTGTAGCGTGCTCGTAGCTGAGGGTTACGGACACCAGTAGACGTATTGGGCCCTAGCTAGTCCTATTACCAGTGCCTCACTTTAGGGAGCTCGGGCCAGAGTCTCTAAAGGTGACAGGCATGGGCCTGCAGGGTGTGTGACCTGTAGGTTGTGGTGGTTTGGTTGGTCTCCACAGTTCTTTGGCTTTACTTGTGTTGTGGAGCGGAAGTTGGACCTTACGACCGTGACTGCGAGATTGAGAGGTAGTTCTTATGTTGTGTTGTCCAGGTTGGATATTGGCATCATGAACCAGTAGTCTGTCCCGTGTGGTGGTGGCGTGCTTTCCGACTCGTGCTTTGCTATTGGTTGTAGCATGTGTTGGTTGTGGTTTTACCCGTCGAGGTGTGCTATGGTGTTGGCACGGTTGACATTGTGGTTGGTGAGCGGAGACTCACTGGTTGTGGTTTGACTGGTTGTGGTGTGCCCTGGTGGTGGCACAGTTGTGTTTGTGTTTCAGTGGTGGTACCTCGTGGTGGTAGGTACTTATACCCTTTGTGGGTACTGGTTTCTCGTGGTACGCTGAGTACTAGTCTTTTCAGGTGGTGTGAGTGGAGGTCATGCGGTGGAGACTTCCACTTGTTGTGTTTTACCTTGCTTTGGGTAAGTGTCCGAATATGGTTTAATGTGCGATAGATTGGCATCGTAGTAGCCAGTCTTGTTACTTAAGTATGACATTCGATACATCGTAGTTTAAGGGTATAAAGGATTAGCTCTTGGTTAGCAGTCTTGTTACCCATGTGTTGGAGGCTTGCCAGTGAAGCTAGTAGCCTGGGTAATGGTTTGACAGTGTGGCTTATAGCTTAGGTGACCAGCTGTTGAGGTGGTGTGCCCGTGAGGCTTATGGCCTAGGCTTTACAGTTTTTGGGCAGACTAGTAGCGTGGCACTAGTTCTGCTGTCTCTTCTTCTTTCCGGGATTTGTGTGAATTGATATAATTATGCTTTGTTGTGAGCTTGATATAGTATGGCTACCGGTGTTGCCAGTGAGACCCGTTGGGGTTAAGGTCCTCCCGTGTTGTGTGTGGTTTTGGGTGGTCCCCTACTGAGCCAGTGACTTGTTAAGGCTCACTCCCTTACAGTTCTTTTCAGGGTTTATCGTTGGTGTGGCTTGCGGAGGTGTTGTGACAGACTTGTACCACCAGCAGTAGTGTTAGTAGAGTTGTGTGAGCTTGTGCTCCCTCGGGGTATGCCCCAGGTAGTTGTACTCTTTTAATTTAGACATGTAATAATGTAATAGGACAGTTGTAAATTGTTATATACAGATATGAGCACATATACTTTTCTGTGTCTCTTACTGTTGTGGTTTGTCTTTTATATTCTTCCTGGACATGTGTGTGAGATATCCCTTGCGAGATTTCGGTCCGTTCACGGGAGACGGATCTGGATATGGACCCCTATTGGTTATGAATATAGGGCCGTTACAGTAGCACAACGAGTATAGTATAGCACTTTGTTGTCAATAGACAACGAGAGAATATAGCACTTTCGATTGTCATTTAGATAGTCGAGATAGATAGCACTCGAGTGTAATGCCAAGCACTCTAGTCATTTAACAACCGCGGGCAAATAGCACTTTTGGGCACACATCCCAGGACCACACCGAGCCCTTTATATATTGCCAGGCATTGGTTATATTGTTATCTTTAGACAATCAGTCAATGGCCAATAGAGAGTACCAAGAAATAAATGAGAGTACTAGATGAATAGACGAGATAGTAGAGAGAGTGTGAATAGATGAGCGAGTCGAGTATAGATGAGAACTACAGGTCAATGTGTATAAACGTCAAGTAAACGGATGATAGTAACAGTTGCACAACACGCGCACTTAGTGTTGGCAGTCAGGTGGAATTCACTACCCTTCCACTGGCCAAGTATTGCACAGGTTTAGAGGTCTGGCGTGATTCAAGATAAGAGCAAACTTCTAATAGTCGTTTGGATCATATTGATCCCTAAAGGGTATCATAGGTGTTAGGGTACAACCAGCTCGTCGACCATGTGGGAATCCATGGACAAAGGAGACTTATGGAGGCCTTGAACAAGGATTCACCAGTCCGGTAGAAGGAGTATCCGACGGAGAGTTCGTCCAAGTCAAGAGAAAAGTGTGTACATAGAAACAAGTGTCCAACGTTCTAGAGGAATTCTAGAACAGTGGATCGTCGGTAACGATATTCTCAAAACATCACGAGAAAACGAAGCCAAGTCCATTTAAAATAAGGAAATTTAAATATATAATTGAGATAAATTACCAGATGCATTATGAGATATTTTCTTGCCAAGCTAAGCCATAATGGATAGTTCAAGTGTGTGCATGTGTAAAAGAAATCATAGATAGAAGGAGGTCATGTGCATGTCTTTTAAAACACTCATTATACATTCAATTTATAACAGGTATATTTACTACGTGTATGACTGTTAACAAGGGGTGTAAACACTGTAGAAAGTTAGAGCATCACAAATCATGGGCTTTCATGCAAAAACCCCAGATCGCGACGTACCCCTATAAGGGTCGCGACAGGGTTAGATCAAAACGTGGCAGGGTCGTTCAAAGATCGCGACAGGGCGGTCAGGTCAGGGAGCCAGATCGCGACGGGGTGGCCTGTCATGTTCAGAACGTGATAGGTGCTGTGTCGCAACGGGCCCTGAGAACGCGGCCTATCGGGCCGTCGTGTTCTCAGGTCTTGCACCTGAGTCCGAGCGGGAAAAGGACAACACCTTGGATTGCGGTCCAGGTTGCCCTATTTTGACATAGGTTCGTTCAGAAATTAAGAACTAATTGTACAGTGGATGAAAAACCACGAAATCACTTGAAAACTGATCTAGACATGCGAAGGTGCTTACAGTAAATAGAAATTTGAAAACAATTATGGTTTTGACTGGTTTTGAACAAGATCAAGCATGAGTAACATAGAACATGGTACAGTGCAGGTAATCGATTTAATTCGAGCAACATACGGATGGAAATTAGGGCTTTTAGGGGCAAAAGATGCCTAACGCCCATCAGTATCTCCAGTTAAAATCTCATGGTATGAGGTCAAGTATACATGGAGATCTAGATTTAAGTTGAGGGTTCGGGGTCATGATGTTTGCAGAACTTTAAAACTCAAGAAGAAAAGATTGGCTCGATGGAAAATATGAAACAAGAGGGGTTTTGTCCCTGATGGATGGAACAATCTACAGACAAAATTAATTAGGTTTTGTGTTGAACCACTCCTATATTTTACCCTTATATTTTGGTGATAATAAAATTTTATTATTAATTAATTATTATTAAAATATTTAATATCATGTTTTTCTTAATAAATATAAATTTATGTGATTAATTAAATATTAAATATATTTAATACCATGTTTTTCTAATAATAAATTAAATATCATATTTTTCCAATGAATATAAATTTATGACATTATTGCCGTGTGATTTGCACTAAAAAGATAAATCGGTGTCCATTCAATATGTTGCCCAGCTAGGTAGCCCAGAGGGGGGGGGGGTGAATGGTTCTTTAAAAATTATCGGCTTAACTTGTTTAATAAAACAAACACAGAAGTGCACACTTCGGTGATGTTAGTATTAGTTAGAATAGAAGCAATCACACAAAAGCAAACACACGACACAAGGATTTATCCTGGTTCAGATCTCCTTTCCTTAGGAGTCCTACGTCCAGTCCCTGAGCAATCTCTCAGGATTTCACTACCAAGTGTACTGTCCTCCTTAAGGACCCTTACACTCAGCCGCAACTGGTCTTCCTTCACAGGAAGGGAATACAAGCACCCTGGATACCCCACCAGGTCTTCCTTCACACCAGAAGGAACACACCTGGATTCCCCACTAGGTCTTCCTTCACACACGAAGGGAACACACCCTGGATTCCACTAGGTCTTCCTTCACACACGAAGGGAACACACCCTGGATTCCACCAGGTCTTCCTTCACACACGAAGGGAACACACCCTGGATTCCACCAGGTCTTCCTTCATAGGGCTGTCAATGGATCCACGAGATCCAGAAACCCGATCCGAGTCCAAAATTTAAGTCGGATTCGGATCAGACTTTTGACCCGAAATTGGTTTTTTTTTTCCTGATCCGGGTCGCACATTTTTGATCCGAAATAGTTGATTCCGGATCAAAATTTTGGGGCGCTGTTGTCCTGATCCGAAGAGGCAAAAGCGCCCGTGCTCTGGCAGACGGAGCAAACGATGTCGTCGTCTTCTTCTCCTTCTTCTACTACAGCTGCCTTCTCTGCTTCCTCAGGTTCCATTTCAGCCTCCAACTCCTCTCGTGGCCGCGCAGCCTCTACTTCCGGTACCGTCGCTTCACCACACTCGGATTCTGTCGAGCTCCAAAGCTTGATCTCCTTAGTGACGGCCTCGTCTCCCTCACTGCCATATTCCTCGATGCCCAAGACAGGATGGGGAGCCCACACCCGCTTCTTAGCAAGAAGGCAGCAGGAGGTGGCCGGGGGTGGCAGCGGCAGTGGCAGACCACCACGCTGATGGGTCTTGATCCTCTTCTTCGTAGGGAGGCAGGCGGCGAGCGGAAGACCGCAAGGAATAGATTTGATTTTGGACGGATGTCCAGTATCGAAGCTGGCTTTGGCCTACTCCCGCTTCATTTTTTTTGGTGAAAACCTCGTCTTTGGAACCCAAAAGAAACTTCTGGGAAAGGAAGGGAATCTGCCTATATAACCTGCGGGCAAAGCGCAGAACGAAGAAGAGGAGGAAGGAGAAGATGGATCCTGCCTTCCCTGGTACCATCTCTGCCATGCTTCACCGCACTGCGTCAGGCCGGCGCCGGTTGGCCCCCCGGACTCCAGAATGGGAGGAGCTCTCCACCAGCTTCCTCCACCTGGTCGACGGCGCTGCATCCAGCCTCCTCAACTCCGGCATCCAGAGTGGGGATACGGTGGCCCTCCCCTTCCCCGACAGCGTCGAGGTATCTATCCATCGTCCCGCCTGACAGGCCAGCGCCTTCTAAGTTTTATGCCTTTTAAACTCCGAGCGACCGTGCATCTGTGTCTCTTAACAGTATTGCGTCGTGATGCTGGCTGTGATGCGGTGCTGCGCAAGGGCCCTCCCGCTGCTCATGGCGGCCTACCCACGGCGTTGTAGAGGCGGAACAAGTCCACCGTCTGGCCGTCGCCCAACATGGCGGGGAAGGGTCAGACCACGCTCTCCCCCTTCCGAGGGTTCTCCTCGAAGAGAAGATACACGGTCCGCTCAAAAATGGCACCCATCTTCTCCGGGGCCTCACCGTCGCCGGGGGCGTCGAGATCTAGGCAAAACCGCGGGGTGGAAGGAGAGGATCCAACCCGGATCCCAAAGTTGATTTCAGATCTTAATCCGAATCCGAAAATAGACTTAAATTCGGATCCGTATCGGATTCGGATCTTCTGGATTTGGATCTTCAAAGATCCGACCTGGATCCGACCCATTTACACTGCTATTCCTTCACCACAGAAGGGAACTACAACACCCTGGATACCCCACCAGGTCTTCCTTCACCACAGAAGGAAAATAATACAATAAAGATGAGCAATGAAATCAAGCCCCTAGATCAAGCTTTAACAAGCAACGATCTGAAGCAAAAATAGCCCTGAGAGAAGGAGATCTACACAATGGTCTCTCTCAGAACTACACAGGCTCTCTCTCTCAAGATTTCTATTGTAGCACAGAGAGCTAAAGAGCTTGAGACAGATCAGGAATGAGACGCTTGGCTCTTGGATTCTCACAGAAGATTTGAATTGCTAAGACTTGCTTGAGTATTCATTGGTAAGTCACTTGTATACTTTTGGAACTGCTGTATATGTATTTATATCTTCAATTGAAAAGTATTCGTTAAAGTATCCGTTGTCTCTAGCTTTGGTAGACGTTAGACTGCTTGATACTTGGAAGCTTCCAGTCAATCGTCTTTTATCCATTTGTGCATGAAAAGAGATAGGATCTTCTGGCGTCTATATGGTCCAACGTTGTATGATAGAATGTCTTTAGGGCCCTGCATATATTAAATGCTAGAACAGTAGACAGCTAGGCTGTCTCTTGTTGTCAGTAACGTTGATGTGAATATTCACCAAAATAGTAATGCTAAATAGCTTGTTCTAAAAGATACACACAGAGTAAGCATAATGGTAGACATTATCGTCTGCATGCATGCAGAGATACGTTCAGTCTACATTTAATGCAAAGGTGTCAGAAGGATATGCGTGACGACTTTGACTATTCAATGTTTTGACCAGTAGCAAATCGTTATAATCTAATATCAAATTGTTATGCAAAACAAATCGTTATGATCACTTACTAAATCATTACGCGAAGCAAATCGTTGTGATAAACTTAACAAATCGTTACGCGAAGTAAATTGTTATGAAAACTTAACAAATCATTTCGCGAAGCAAATCGTTGTGATAAACTTAAAAAATCGTTACGCGAAGTAAATCGTTATGATAAACTTAACAAATCATTTCACGAAACAAATCGTTGTGATAAACTTAACAAATCGTTACGCGAAGTAAATCGTTATGATAAACTTAACAAATCGTTTCGCGAAGCAAATCATTGTGATAAACTTAACAAATCATTTCGCGAAGCAAATCGTTATGATGACCGAAGAAATCGTTGCGATGAGTGAATCGTTACGAAGTCTAAAGAAATCGTTGCGATGAGCAAATCGTTACGAAGTCCAAAGAAATCGTTGCGATGAGCAAATCGTTACGAAGTCTAAAGAAATCGTTGCGATGAGCAAATCGTTACGAAGTCCAAAGAAATCGTTGCGATGAGCAAATTGTTACGATGAGCAAATCGTTACGATGAGCAAATTGTTACGAAGTCTGAAGAAATCATTGCGATGAGCGAATCGTTACGAAGTCCAAAGAAATCGTTGCGATGAGCAAATCGTTATGATTACTAAAGGAATCGTTGCGATGAGCAAATCGTTACGATGACTAAAGAAATCATTGTGATGAGCAATCGTTACGATGACTGAAGAAATCGTTGCGATGAGCGAATCGTTACGAAGTCTAAAGAAATCGTTACGAGGTCTAAAGAAATCGTTGCGATGAGCAAATCGTTACGAGGTCTGAAGAAATCATTGTGATGAGCAAATCATTACGAAGTCTGAAGAAATCGTTGCGATGAGCAAATCGTTACGAAGTCTGAAGAAATTGTTGCGATGAGCAAATCGTTACGAAGTCTGAAGAAATCGTTGCGATGAGCAAATCGTTACGATGTCTGAAGAAATCGTTGCGATGAGCAAATCGTTACGAAGTCTGAAGAAGTCGTTGCGATGAGCAAATCGTTACGAGGTCTGAAGAAATCGTTGTGATGAGCAAATCGTTACAAAGTCTGAAAAAATCGTTGCGATGAGCAAATTGTTATGAAATCTGAAGAAATCGTTGCGATGAGCAAATCGTTACAAATTCTGAAGAAATCGTTGCGATGAGCAATCGTTACGATGTCTGAAGAAATCGTTGCCATGAGCAAATCGTTACAAGTCTGAAGAAATCGTTGCGATGCGCTCTCTTAACGAATCGTTATGAGAACAACTTCTTTTATCCAAATAATGTTATGGGTAAATCAATATGGCTCTACTGAAATCGATATAACATGAATAAAGTCGATGTGGTAACAATTCTGTTGAAACCAAATGATGCTTGAAAGCTATGAAGAAACTGTTGAAGCTATGAAGAAACTGTTGAAGCATTGAGAAAGCGTTATGAGGAAATCGTTGTAGTTCTACTGTAATCGTTGTGATCTACAAAAGAAACCAATGTGTACTTAGATAAAAGATGATGCTATTTATGCAGTGTGAGAATGCTTACTATTTTGACTTGTTTTCCTTTGTATTATTTCCTGTACTTAAGACTTGTAGAAAGTAGTCATTTGCCAAAGTAACATGGTTTTGTTAATCACTAAAATAGAAATGTAATATATTAAATTATATGGGGATAGACTATTCATCAATAGTGGTATATAGGATCTCAGGCATTGTCGTTACGCCAAAACTCGAGTTGTTGTGTAAGGATACCATCCTTCCTTATAACCCACCACAGGGTACAGTCCCCCTGCTGAACAACTCAGCAACACCCGCAGGCAGGTCCACACCCGGACCTAGGCATGACTTGGCCAACCCGGCCTCTGCCACACCCTCATTCTCAGGTCGCCCCAGGGTGAGACGCTGGTGTAAGGTTTCGTATAGAGCGCAGCGGAAACGCGAATCCCTCAGGTAGATATCGTTGCCGGCGGTCGGATCGAACACAAAATGGAAAACCACGCACAGGCAGATCTCATCTTTACCTTTGCGGGGTTGCGTAACTCCCGAATCCGGGGAGGAGGTGGCGCAGGAGGCGCCGTGCTTCAAGCCGTTCAAGTGTCCGGTCTCTAGACGTATCCACGCGAGCTCCGGACGCAGACGGGATCTCCTCGTTCTCCACGCGTCTCCCGGATCTCAGCTCCACCATGTGCAGGAGAGAAGAGAGAGAGGATGGGGGGCGCCCTGGGAGAGAGAGAGGAGGGGGCGGCCAGGGTTAAGCCTGGAGCTTGGCTCAGGGTTTAACTCTCAGCGTATATTTATAGACACCGCAGTTTTTCACAAAAACCCAGTCATTGTCTATAAAGAACACCTTGCCCAGTCTGCTCGGACTCTTATGCGTGTGACCCTCTAGGCCAACTGCTAGTCCTTTTCAGCCCATTAAGCTCA